>WEKY01010055.1:12500-41868 GCA_013390045.1 Picathartes gymnocephalus | reverse complement strand
ATATATATATAGATATATATATATATTTTTATTTATTTTTTTTTTTTTACTGTGGAATAGTCATTTCTGCAATATCCCTTGAATCAGAGCTTTACTGGAATAAACCAAGTGCTTTTTCTCAATGGCATTACAGCATGGCACACATAGGAAGGCGCTTGTTTCTCATCATGACACCAGCATTGTCTAGACTGTGACAACGACCCATTGTTGACAACGGGCGTTCCCAACGAGAAGGCATGAAATGTGGTTTAGCTTCAAGTTTGTATAGACATTGCGGGCTCCTTCAGAAAATAAGTGGCCAGAATCTGCGAACTGCTGGTCTGGGAGGTGCCGGGAAAAGCCGGGAGTTGTTTGAAGGCGGAAGGGCTCAGTCACAGCACCACTTTGTCCTACTCCCCCATCCTGACAGCAGGCTCTGCTTTAGCTGTGAGCCAGCTCCTTCACACGTCTTTTTCGGTTTCTTCATCGGCCGCCTTGAGGTCTAATTACAGAAATGGCCTATGCCTATCTCCTGATTTCAGAGCACGTGGTCAAGACCAGGGCTTGAAAAGGTCTTTCAGTCTGCGCTCAGCCTAGACACACACAATGGTGCACATTGTTTCTATAAAGACAAGAACCTGACGCAACACTACTAATCAGTGCTGACTGGTTATTTTCAGCGTCAAACTACTTCACAAATGGCAAGGACCTGGTTGTACAGTACTTTTCAATTTGGAAAAAAATAAAACAAAACCCCACCCAAACACATCCTTTCCTCTTGAAAGCAACCCCACAAAATTCAGCAAAGCTCCGAAGCAAAATTAATTTGGCTTTTATTGTTCAGCAAAAATGGAGCATTTAGAGAAAACATTTACACGCACACTCCCCCCCCTCCCTTTTTGTTCGGTCCTAGCAGTGGTATTACAGCCTTCTGGTGAGGAGTTTTCCCCAGTGAAATTTAAAACAGCCAGTGGAGCACTGGCCTTGGTGAAATTCATACTCCATGCAAGGAGGGCTGTTGGGGTCTACCTTCCTGCAAGTCTTCCTCACCAGGTCAGGGTGCAGCAGAGGCAGCCTGGAAACAAACCTGTGGGGTCTCCAGCAGCCCCCTACTGCCCACAGCGATCCCACGTGCACAGCTGGTGCTTCCCCTTCATTCCACTCCTTGAGATACCAAGTGGGTACATCACAGTGCAGGTAGTGCTGTCTTTTTTTAGGTGTAAACAAATGCCCAATTAAAAGCTTTTACTTAGAATTTCCATCTCTGCATCCTAAAATGTTTTACAGTGATGGAAATCCTGCCCACTCTATTTTTACAGATGGGAGAAAGGAGAGCTCACCCAAACAAAACCCACATCCCTAGTCCCACTGGTGCCACCTTGTTCTCCTCCTTCACAGTCTGGCTGCTGTGTAGAGATTCATTCCCAGTGACTTCAATATCTAATGCACTGTTATGCCACAAAATAAGTAAAAAATGAAGAAACATTTGAGAGAAACAAAAAAACCCCCAAATATTGCAAGAAAAGTTAATATTCTTTTCAGGCCAACTGAAATTCTGAGAGGCTTATCTGTTCCATATCAACTATAGAGAGATCACAGGGAAGGGAGGTAGGGAGAGGTAAGTTAAATGAGTGCCCTTCATTGAAAGCAAAGACTCCAGTAGCTGGATAAGACCTGCTCTGAAAATTGCACTACCCATTACCTGTTGGAATTTGTGTCACCTTGTCAAAGAGATGGCCAAAAACCAGAAAGCACAGTTGTGCCAAACCCTGCACACATGGTACTATTATTGATGGTGCACTCTGCCAAAGTATGTGCCACAAATTCTTAGATGTCTTTAAAGAGAAAAAGGAACAAAGCAAAAATCCTCCCTTACTTTCCATCCAAACAGAAAATTAATTTACTGTTCATGAGAATCAAACTAAAAACTTAGACTATTGTTCTGTAACAGAACTCTAACTCTCTTTTAAAACTGATACTGCAGAGCACAGAGTGAGACTTGCTTTAATCATGCTACAGCCTTATTAGACTGAGTAATACAGATGCATTTAGCGACAACATTATAGGCTGATCATTTTGATAAATCTGTAAAGCACTGCGTTATCTCTAACAATGCAGTGAAGACTGAGCTATCAGTCAACAGAGGAAAGTCGTATTCTGCTACCAAGGTGAATGCTTTTATAAGACATAGACATCAAAGACACTAATTTTGAACAGATATAGAAACTAGATCCAGCTGTAAAGTAAGTGTGATAAACAAGTACCTGAATTTCCTCAAAACTCAGAGGTGTTCTCATTCAGGATTTTGATCCGAGATGATAGGACTAACAAATTAAAAGAACGTGAATCAGTTTGCTTAAGATGCATTGAGAAAACTCTGTAGGGATGTCTGCCACAAAGTTACCCAACTTCTGCAAAACAAAGATTTTGCCTCTCCAGCCTCAAAACAGAGAACTCACTCTTCTCATTTCTGTCTTGCTGTTCACAGAGAGATCACCTGTAATTTCTTCAGAACCACCAGGTGCTCCTTCAAATGCTTCCTATTTCGCAGTTGAGATGATGTAGCTTCAAGGTCATAAACCCTTGGTATCCTCTTCAAAATCTAGAGTGTTGTAAGTGAATGCAAGGCTATTTATGAGAACACCTGACTACCACAGACAAGCACTGAAAATATGTAATGCTGAAATGTCATTTGCCACTGATTAAGACACTTTAAGCAGAAACATCGTAGCCCATCAAAGTTCCACAAGCTCAGATGTCTTCAGATTAGCCTAGAAATCACCAGCTACTACGAAGATTCAGGCACATTTAGCCAAAACAGTAGGATATAATGGAAAATCTTGGTAGATATGATGGAAGACACTAGCCACATTTTATTAGGGAACACATTCCCTCCAGTATAAAGCCATGTAGCATGAGTGATGCCAGTGAAAACCAAAGTGAACTATGCCAATCTATAGATCTAAAATGAATAGTTTACATTAACAATGAAAAAATATTCATAAGCCATATAATGAACTGCAGCATTTTACAACCTTTTCCTACTCTCTGGATACTGACAGCAAATCAGGACACAAAAAACTGAAGGGAAACTGAGAGGAAATACCAATCTGAAACACTGAAGTTTTTTTTGGTTTGGTGTTTTTGTTTTGTTTGGGGTTTTTTTTGGGTTTTTTTTGTTTTGTTTTGTTTTGTTTTGGGTTTTTTTGGTTGGGGTTTTGTTTTTTTTTTTGGTGGTTTTCTCCATTCTTCTTTAATTTAAAAATGTTTGTCAATTTTAGCACAGAATGTTTTTATTATTTGTAAAACCTTCTCAAAGTCCCTCATGAAACTTTACTCCCTTAATCCTCTTACTGTTCCACAAAGCAGGTATCTAATTTTAAGTCTATTTTGCAGATAGGGAAAACTTGAGTCATGGCAACAAATTTGCTTGTTACAGCTGCCCAAAAAAATCATGTTCAGGTCAGAGGTTACAGTCTATTTCATCTTTCTGAGTCCCTGTTCTTTTTTCCTACTGTCAGTAAAGCATTGCCTCACAAATCTGCCTCCATTATAGTTGTAATCAAAAAGTATAGACTTTAACTTTACCCAGTAACTTCCATTTGTACTGCCTTTCACATCATCTTCTGTTTCAAGTGTACAGACACACTTGAACACTTTATAATTAAGGGAGACGTTCACTTACAATTAGTATATGAAAATTACAGAGAGGGATAAAACACTTTAAGTACAGTTTACTCTATGATTGCCTTAAGTACAACAGTGGCAGTGATGAGTTGTCATGCTTAATGATTTTTCTCTGTAAAGAACAGACCTCCTCCTGCAAGCCCACATCCTGATCCATGTCTCTGCTGAAAAAATAGGAAATTGTTTCACATATTCAGCTGAGATCCTTCTCCGATCTGAATGCTGATATGAGCAACTGTATAATAACATCATAATATGCTGACATATCTTTGAGTGAACATGTTAACTATTACATATTCTCATCATAACCACCTAGTCTTGAAAGTTGCATCTTGTCTAAGGGTCTGGCACAGTAATGAGAGAAACCAACTGTGCGAACAGGTTGCCAGCAGGCTGAACAACAGTGGTGATTTTTCAACTTTGTACTAAATAAATAAGCATGCATGTAATGCAACTGGACTCTCTTTCACAGTATTTCAACATCTCTCAACTTACAGACTACCTGGTTATATTTCTCACTAACAAACTGATGTGAGCTTCAAAGCCCTTAAAAAGTCAGGTCACCCAGGAAAACGCACTTCAAAAGCAGGACATTGGACTAGACAAGCTCCAGAGGTCTGCTTCTTCACCTGAATTAATCTGAAACAAAGGTCAGATGTACCATACAGCACAAGTTCCACTCAACAAATTCAGCTCTACTGTAAGACTGCAGAAGCAAAATATTCCAGCATTTAGAGCAATTCCTTGATCTTCAGCTCAAAATCCATGTAGCCTATTAATGCTGCTAAGGAGTCCCCCTGCCATAAAAGCTAACCAAAGGTAGACTCAACTACACCTGTGACAGCAGTTTGGCTCCAAATGGATTAAAAATTCAAATAAAACAACCTTGGGGGGGAAAATCATTCTGGAGAATATATGAGCAGTTAAAAATTTGGTTTTATTGTACTTATTTTTTGCAGGTTTTTGCCTCTATTCATCAGCAATGCTGACTCCTTACAATCCTCATCTAAGCTCTGCTTCTTTTAACAGGTGGTCGGTATTTGATGAAGTCTCTTAAACTTCATCAGGACTTGGCAATCACTAATTCTCTTTGAAGAATCTTTCCAATTGCCTCTGTTTATTGAACCATAGAAATGGACTTCCTTACTGGAGTTTATAGTAGGATAATGAGCCAGAGAGCTGACCAGTCAGATTACCTTAAGCAGCAGCAAACGCAGTGTCATCATTTACAGCAGTTGTAGGAATCACTGTTCCAGCTCATTAGAATATCAAGAATTACTTCAGTTCTTTAATTGCCCCTCTGATCTTAAAGAGTGAAAAAAACACACTAAAAACTAATTGAATTCATTTTTAGTGAAAAACATAAGAAATATGGAAGATTTGCATTACTTCCATTTAAATATTTACTTCAATGAAACTCATGTAATCCATGGACAAAGCAATCAAAAGAAGTATTACACAATTTAAAAGTATTACAATTTAATAAATAGCAATATTGTAGGTATTGTGACAGTAACAGAGTATTTACAAACATATAGAACATCTTTTCCATGATTTTCCTTATGTTTATGTTAATTTTCATGCTCCTCCTTCAATCCCCCCCCCACTCCTTTAAAAAACAAAAAAAGGTATCTGAATGCCCAGAAGCAATGAGGTAGGGACCTTAGAAATTTGGAAGGTTCTCAGGCTTTCAAATGAGGATGCAGGAGCAAGCCTAACAGAATAAAGATATTTAGAAATCTCAGATTGCCAACCTAGAGGGTGGAAAAGTCCCCTAGCTACATATATGGCTTCTACACCAGACTATGGCTCTGCTCACTGGGTACTGACACACATCTGAGGGCCACGGACTCTCACTAAGCAGGAAATCAGAAGTTCAAGGGACAGAAGCCCAATATCCCAACCATTGGGAAGTTCGCCTTTTGGGTTTTTGCCCCCAAACATAGGTTTCTGTGATATCTTTTTTTCACAAGTCCAAGAACTGGTTACCTGGTAGAACTATAATGAATTCAATGAGCTTAGCCTAATGATAGATTTAAAAAAAAAATTATGTGCTGAAGAAGATACCCATAATTCCTACTATACCATGAAAATGAAATGGAAACTATTATACTAACCTGACTGTAGAAATGCTTTGACAGTAAAATAATGAGTACAGTATATAGGTAGCTTGCCTAAAATGAAGTCACTCACTTTTAAGATATGGTGAAAATTAAACATTGCCAGCTTTTGTATTCTTGACCTATAATTCTCAAGGAGAAAGAGAAAGAAAGAGAGAGAAAGAGAGAAAGAGAGAAAGAGGAAAAAAACCCCACCCCAACTCATTTGCACACGACACTCATTTAAAATCTTGGTAAATGTCAAAAAATAAGTTTCTGCTGAGGAAAAGTCACCTTCAACTCTGCATTACTCTTAGGTGCATATATTCCCATAAGGGTCATACTCAGAAGAGACTGTACAATGCTTAGTAGTCTAAAGCTTTGATGAGGGGTGGTCTGCAGGTACCATCAGGATATAAACAACTTTTCAGGTTACTTCCAACCCAAGCTATTCTATGATATGATTCTCTGACAGTATTATCCAATGGAGCAGAACATGCAAGCAAATGTGCTTTGGTGTTTTATATCACTGAGGTCTGATCCCACCAGTTAAATTCATGATTGGAAAATAAGTTTACCATCTTACATAGTACCAAATTTTACTCATGTTCTATCCACTATTAATGAAAGGAAAACTGATCTCTCCATCATCATACAAATTGATCTCTGTGACTTGGCAAGGAGTCAGAGCAGTGACACTAATGACCCTGTAAGAGTATTAGAACTAATACCCTGAGGCATTAACCTTTGTTTAACCAAAAGGTAAATCTTTTGATGAAAGACAACATTTTATTACTATCCACCTGCAACAAATAGCTCATTTCTTACTACTATAACTCAACTGCTGGTACCGAAGAGCAAAACTTGCACTTTACTTTCAGAGGCTCTTAAGTAATTCACATTGAGGTCATGGATCAAAACTTGACTATATAGTGATGATGATCAAGTCCTGCAAGGTGCCATGCCCTGCACAGAGGACTAAATGCAGCAGCAGAAACTGGTAGAGAGAGATGGAGGTTGTGAAAAAATTATCCCAGTAAAGAACACTGACTGATTTGCAGGAGGAGGATGGCCAAACAGGAAAGATGTTCTTGGCTTGTGGGGTAGTACTGATCCTTTCAGTCACCCCATTATTAATTTTTTCTCTGAGAGGACCTACACATAACTGAGTAGTCACTTTAATTGTCTCAGTTCAGAAGCAGCTGAAAATCCTAGGGTTGGTATTTTTCCATGGCATTTAAATTAATGTATAGCAAGATTATGTTGCCAAAAACCCATCAAGTTCAATCTCACCCCAATCCCCACTGTTTGCTCCATCTTCAGCAGTCTGTCATGTTTTGAGAGCACCTGATCTCTAATCAAATACAATAAGTCAGCATTATTTCAGGTATTTCCTTGCATATTTCTCTGCCCTCTAAGATCAAGTTCCACCCATAAGCATGGATCCCTGCATTGTCTCATGGCAAATGGTTTTCTGTGGCACTCTGAATATCCAGCTTTGGTTGTACCTGCTCAGTTTCTACCACAACACAGTCTCAAGCTATGATTTTCTTGCAACAGAATTTATTTTTCTTTATTGAAAGCAAATGTCATTGGGGCCTTTGAAATCCTTGGGTCTACATGGCAGGTCACAAAAAACAGCACTGCTTTCAAAATTGAATATTCTTTAATGTATTTGTTAACAGAACATTGACATCTGCTTAACGCTGTCTTTACAATAATCTACCAGATCTCCCCTTATGCATTGCTTGCCAAACTCAGCTCTCGGTTTTTGCATTTACAGAACAGGACATGAAGTAAGAAACAATACAGCTTAAAGTTCCAGAGCTAAAATCTAACATAAACCCTTTTTCCAAAAAATATTGTTTTGAAAAATGCATCTGCCCTTTCAAAAGCTTTGAATTATGTTCATCTCACACACTGAGCTGCTGTTTAAACAAAAGCCACTCATTTTTTGTAATGCTACAAAGCAAAGAAAAACAATGAACTAAGGGGTAGATAGTTGATACATAGCTATCCTTTTCATGCCAACGCTTCCAGCAACGCTCCAGTGTAAATCAGGTGCCTCATTGGAGAGAATTTTTGGCAGCCTAAAAAGAAACAGCAGCAACTCAAGTGTGTTTCTGAACCTCATTTATAAAACCTGTCTCACATACTGTAAACTCTCACCTGGTATTTTTAACCCTTGGGCTCCCATGGGTTTTTTTCATTTTTTTCAAGACAAAAGAATGTGAGGGAGGTGTCTGTTAGACTCCTTTACTCAGCCCAAGGGTTAATTACTCAGTTTTGTAGACATTTGAAAATATTATGCTACCTCTAATGGCAAAATTGATAGAAACTTGTTTCAGGCTCACTTTATGTCATTATGGCAGATTAAATTAACTAATCATAAATTATGCTGGCTAAAGTACATCTGCTACTCACTAAACCTGCAGAGAGAAGGGAAACGTTTTTTCTACTGAATAAGAGGTAAATGCCATGTACAAAATTAAAGACTTTTACAAACCAATAAACACAGGTTCAAACAACAAAAGCTGGAAGCATCCCAAAGTGGTAGCAACAGACTCTTGAGGACCATGGCAGCAGTCTAACAGCAAACCTGCAGCTCTTGTGGAAAACATCAACACTGCAATGCTGCAGGGGTATACCCACGGATCAAAGAGTAAAGATGTCCATTAAAGGATAAAGAAGATCATTTAAACAAGCATTACCATGCTCACATTATTGCTAGAGGTCTTTGAATACCAATGTGACTGGTGGGTTGACCGTGGCTGGATGCCAGGTACCCCACAAAGCCCTCTCTCACTCCCCTCTGCAGAAGGACAGGGAAGGGAAAATGTAATGAAGGGTTCATGGCTTGAGATAATGACCAGGAGAGATCACTCACTAAAGACCATCACTGGCAAAATAGGCTAGAATTAGAAATGTTAATTGAATTTATTGCTAACAAAATCAGAGCAGGATAATGAGAAATAAAATAAGGCCTTAAAAACACCTTCTTTCCAGCACTCCCTCCTTCCCACAGCAGCCCAGGGAGACAGGGAGTGGGGATTAATGTCAGACCATCACAGGTTGTTCTGCCCTGCTCCAGCATGAGGTCCCTCCCACAGGAGATAGCTCTTCATGAACTTCTTCAGCATGAGTCCATCCCATGGCAACAGTTCTCCACAAACTGCTCCAGTGTCACTCCTTCACACAATGCTGTCCTTCAAAGACAAGCTGCTCCAGTGTGATTCCCCCACGGGATCACAAGTCCTACCAGGAAACCTGCTCCAGCATGGGTTCCTCTCCACAGGTCTGCTGGCCCCCACCAGGACCCTGTCCCAGCATGGGGCTCCCACAGGATCACAGCCTCCTCTCAGGCATCCACCTGCCTTGGAGTGGGCTCCTCCATGGGCTGCAGGCGGATCTCTGCATCCCCATGGTCCTCCATGGGCTGCTGGGAGAATCTCAACTCTGGCACTGGGAGCAGCTCTTCCTCCTCCTTCTGCACTGACCATGGTTGTACAGGTGTCTGCAGGGCTGTTCCTCTCAAATGTTCTCACTCTGCTTTCAATGACCACAGTTACAACTGTGCCATAGCTTGCCTTTTTTTTTTTGTTTTTTTCTTTTAAAATATGTTATCACAGCAGTGTTACCACAATTTCTATTTGGCCCAGCCTTGGCCAGTGGTGGGTCCATCTTGAAACCACCAGGGACTGGCTCTTCTAGACATGGGGGAAGCTTCTGGCAGAAGCCACCCCTGTAGCTGCCCCACCACTACCAAAACCTGTCCCCACAAACCCAGTACAATGACATGGTGTTTGCAGCATCTATTTCCAATGTCACCTCTTCCATTTTCTGTTCCAAGGGACTGAATACACCATTTCTGTAGGCTTCCAAGGAAGGGATGAATGTATAGATCACTGATCTAGAAGATAATACAGATTTTACAGCAATCCTCTTCTTATTCTCTGTACTGCAGGATGCAGCTGCGACAGCTAATGCTATGTAAGTGGGACTAAATTCCTTATCAGGGCATGAAAAACTGAAGTTAGTGATGTGTGAGAGGAACAGACAGAAAACACAGGCACTCAAGACCACTTTGCTGCAAAGTAAAGAATGAGCCCTTCTCTGAAAACTTATGGTAGACCAGCTCAGTGAACCAGATTAAATGGGAATATTCTTTCTTTTGGACTAGTATAAGGAAGAAGAGCAATTATTGTATAGTATTACATGTAAATACACACATATGTAGTTGTCAGTTAAAAAGCAGAATGTTGTTTTGGGGTGACCAGATAGATTGCTTCTGTCTAGGAAACAAATTCTGCTGAACTCCTCCAAAAACATTCCAAGTAAGATGATCAGCCATGTGACCATGTTTAGAGGGAGGGTAAAAAAAGTTTTGACAAATCTATTATGTTCCTTCAGGTGTCACAGAGCCTCATGAAGCTTTCGGGGCATCTGAATGGCCCAAACATAACAGTGTGAACTCTCACACTTTCTGTTCACCTATTCCCAGGTTCATACTCCATCAGTTCCTTGAGGTAGATGAGGTTCTTAGTACCATCTAAGTCCTTTTCCCTCATTTTTCCCTTCCATTTCACATTCTCTGAACAGTATTCCCCATACCACCTTACATGCATGATGCATACAGCTATAAAAAAGTCACAAGGTATGAAATATAGCTACAGGATTTAGAGGAAAGCAGTAAGGAAAAGAATTGTGTCCCTCACCATCACGCAGAAGGCAATGATAAGGTTTAGTCCTGCAGTGGAAAGAAAAAAAAAATCTAAAAACTTCCCCTGAAAATAAAAGAAAACTTAGATCACCATCAGTCACTGGATAACCTATTTTAAGCCCATCAGAGCTAGTGCGCTGTTCTCATGTTGCTAATTAAAAATGATAGATTCATCAATTAATCTCTCTTTCTGTCCTCTAGTCTTAGCATGAGATTTTTCAAAGGGACAAATGGTCATTAGGTGCCCACAAGTATCATTTCAGCCCTGCAAACTTGTGCCTTTGTCAACATGAACCAGAACCTGCCTCTTTATGCTAAAAATGGCAAAAAGAAAACCTTAGAAAGCTTTAGAAGTTTGCCACTCTGACAAACATAACAGATTTATAATGGGGATATAATCTTATCCTCTGTACAATGAACACTGCTACATAAATCCTCCCTGGACTCCAATGTGAACTTGCTCACTGATGAATAAGCCTCTGTTAAATGTGGCAGAGAGAGATGTCCTAGACTTAGTCTCTTGATTGAAACTCAATTGCAATATTACTACATAGCAGTCAGAGATCCTCCGCTATTTAGGAAAGAAGCCATGAAGGCAATCTATTTTTATTCATGAAATGGAGACAAAGATAAAGGTCCTGCTGTTATCTTAGCAAAGTGCCAGTCACATAAAGCATGCCAACGACAATGGTTATCCTTTCCTCTTTCAATATATGTATCGCCAGGCAGAGAAATAGAATTGGGGTGTACAAGGTTAACAAGCCAGCATCATGTTATGAAGCAAGCGATAAATTTGTCTTATAGTTCTTAACTCTGACCTGTTCCAGTGAAAAGCTGCCAAGCAGAATTATGTCATCCTGAACATCTCTCTCAAACTGTTCGATATATGAAGGAATCTCTTCATCTTCAAGCTCTCTGTGAAGGTCACATGCCTTACTGGAGCTGACAGGCATTACAGCGTCTGGAAAATCTTCACTGACGACACGGGCTGCTTGGAACAAGAGTGGCAGATTATCTCCCAGCAAATGGGAGCTCATTCACTGGTTACTACCTTCTCAGGTAATATGTGTGGCCCACCAACACTTTAAGTAGAAAACAGCATCAGTAACACAATCACAGGTGCCAAGTGCAAGTACTAGAAAAACTGTCCTCAAGTGCAACATCTGAATTCAGGTACAAATTTAGCACGTGCAGCTTGTTCCTTAGGTACTTTTTAAAAGGCATACTCTCTATTTCCATGGGCACTTTGCTCACCTGTAAACCTTAAAGGGACTGGGATTTGGAACAACTTTGGCATTCCTTCCTGAGGAAGAGGAGTAATAACTGCAGCTGAATGGGAGCTTTAAGTGGAGCCACACCAAGCATTCAATTAGATTCCTCCCCCTAGGTGTATGCATGCAGCTCCTGCCTAATTAATTGGGTCCGGTTCTGCTCTCACCATTCCCCTGATTTTGCTCCAGTGACATTTGCAGAACCAAAGGGTACATGCACCACATAAACAAAAATAAATCACATTGATAAAGTCAGCCTTAAAAAGAAAGTTTGTCTTTTTTCAGTTTAATTGATCATGCTATGTTAAAAAAAATTAGATCTTCTCATTGATATCTGCTACAGTACTAATACTAGTTGGGGTCATAAATAATGCAACTATTTTTGCTCATGTCTCCATGTTAGGATCCCTAAAAAATAACAGATATCAGATTGCCCACATCTGACTTTCTTGCTTCATAATTCTTTGTGTAAGCTTTTACAGTTCTTTGTGCCTATCTCTTAAAGAAATTGCCATATCTAGTTATTTGCTTCTCTTTGCCCATCCTACAACATGAAAGCATTTAAAAGAGAGGGTTTTTTTTCCCCACTCTCCTTTGAAGTGTTTCATTCTCTAATGAAGACCAGAAAAGGAAAGATAAAACTAAGGCTATTAACATTTCCAGTTTTGCTCACTGCTCATTGTTTAATGACTTTAATTGTTGAGCCTCCTGAGTACTTAAATCACCTCAGTGCCACCAACACACAGGAAATAGGGTGGGTTTTCTATTTAATTACAACAGGATACAATTCAAAATCATGTTGGGGGAAATGTACAGTAGATATAAACAACTCAAACCATTACCTTAGGGTACACATCTCTTCATGTAGCACTTTACAAGCCTAATGAAAAGTGATTTGACCTACAATTATTAACTACAAAAACAAAACAATATTTACATTTAAATTTACTGTAACATTAAGGGTTTGGCTAGGAGAGAGAAAACCCAGGAAACACAGGAAAAAGAAGCATGGCCAAAAGCAGAAGATGGAGCATTGCTTGCTCCCCTAGATGCTGTGTTGTACACAACAGGCCATATGCTCAGCTGGTATAAATCAGCTGCTTTACTGCTTTCACAGAAGCACTGCACGTTTATATCCTGGGAAGTCCATAGACTCCTCTCTCAGGGTAGAGCAATAGTCAAAAAGGGAATAAAACCATTTGATTCAGAAATATAAACATGAAGAAACTCATCAAAATATACTTTTTTCTTTTTTGTGTTTCTTATTTTTGTGAGGAATCATATCAAGTGAACTCAGTTGTGGTAGAAGACATTGAACTCACTAGCACAAGTTTTGTCAAAAAAGAAGGGAGAGAACATTTTCAAAAGCCTTTTTGAGGGAATCAACTGTGAAAACTACAGAGATAAATTACAATTTAGATTTGAAAAATATTTGATTAAAAGATACGTATATCCATTTAAGCACAGTTGTTCATTTGCCTGAGTTGGAAACAAGGAGCGAACAGGGTTAGTTCAGCTGATCTATTCCTTCCACAGTGGCTTTGCAAAGAAACTTCTCAAACTTGGTCAGCATCTGGTTGGTCCTTGCTTGAACTGATTCACAGGTTGGAGGATTGATGTGATGCCCCAGAGCAATACTTGACCAAAACAAAAGCAACAAAATCCTCTCTGTACGAAAGTAGCCAGTGTTAAAAATTCTACTACTTTGTACACAGAGGGTGAAATGGTTGAAAATTCATTAATGGATTGATAAACTAATTAAAAACTTGCTGCTTGAAGTTGTTAGAATGGACATCAGAAGTTTCCATTGCCTTAGATTACCTAGCCCTGCGAGTCATGCTTTCCCTGTAGTTTAAATCACGTCAGCACAGATTGTATTTGCAGATGCTGGGCTGCAATTAAAACAATCTCTCAAGTATTATCTTGGCTGCTTGTGACTTCATTTACTCCTATATTTGTCCATCAGATAGCAGCAGTTTATATCCTGGAATGACAATTTAAAAGGTACATTCAGCAGCAGACTACACCTCAGCATGGGTTTGAATGCATAAAGCTGCAACAAACTCCATACGGAAAAATTATTTTGGCTATCTTGTTCTATAAAACTGTGTACAAATTGTATCTAAAAAGTTCAGTGCCAAAGGTTCTTGCATCAGTTTCAGACAACTAAAATTCTGCAAAACTTGGCAGTTCAATTTTTTGGTTCTTGCCAAAGAACAATAGAATAGAAATTATTTTTTTATGGCAGTTACATATCACCATTTAAAATGTGCATGGCTCTTACAATGGCAAAAATGCAAGGTAAAAAAACATATACTCTATATCTTTAAAAACAAACAAGCAATGTTGCCTTTTAAGTTGCCTTATAATATGACATAACACATACCACAAGAATGACCAACAGGCTTCTCAATGACAAAATGCTTTAAATATATAATTATATAAATTCTGAGCCATTTTCTTTCCTTTCCTTTGGGGATCATCTATTAATTAGGACTGTACGACTACGTGATTTTTCAGCTCAGTGGTCAAATGAAGAAAAGAAGCAGTTCTGTAAGAGTGGAACCAAATGAATCCTAGTTTTCTATGGTTTTTCTGATGCCTAATAAGGGTCAAACTCCCATATTAGCTTTTCCCTCGGTTGAGACATTAATAATGCTTGTCTGCTCTGCTCAACTGCCCACTTCCATAAAACTGGTAGGGAAGTCATACCTGTGAGACTTGTTCCCTGTTAAAAAAAAAAAGGTTTGGAAGTGGACAACAAGTTCAAATACTGGGAGGGAAAAACACAGGCAGAAATAAATACACCCTGATATATGCACAGAGGTGGAAACTGCACAAGCTTCACCTCCCCAGGAAAATCTCTCTTTACAGGATTTTCTTCTACCCAAGCAAAGAAAAGTAATAAATTCAGCTGGAATGGTGTGCAGCTTCCCTCACAGGACTAGCTCTGATACCCATAATGGCAATTTTAAGAAATAACAGCACCGAGGCACAGCCTGAGACACACGACAGCAGTGGCCTGCAGTGTGTCCCCTCTTTGTTGCCCTCAAGCCTATACAGGGGGCTCTGATGTGGACATGGAGTGTGAGACAGACGTGCTGATGCATTTACTGGCCCCAGAATTGACATTAACATAGAACAACTGAGATCTTGCTAGTAACTTTTTAAAGGTTTTCGCTTAAACTATCTGCATGAATTTAGTTGTGATGGGTGCACTTTGTTTTCCCCTTGCATTTAAAATGAGATAAAATGGGCTTCAAAGATGTTACTGATATGACCAGTGCCAGTTCAAGGGATTTTGCAACCCTAGGCAAATGAAAACGTTTGCCTCTTCTAGAACAAAGTTACTTATAAACTAAATAGTCATAAAACAAGTTGCAGCTCCTGGAGCTCCAGTGCCCGAGGCAACCGCCTGCCCTGTCTCTGTGACAGAGGAGGCCAGCGTATTGCTGAAATGCAACAGGAGGCCTCATACAGATACAAAGGACAGAGAATACTTTTGCACAAAAGACATCTGCTGGAAAAGGAGAGGGGGGATAGGCAAAAAACATAAGGGCAGCTCTGGGCTGGGTCTTGTACAAACATCACTTCTAGGATGAACCAGAGGAGAGCAGCAGACATGGGCCTTGTGTAAAGGCTGTGGTAGTAAAGGTCTCCTGAATCAACCAGATTTTAAGTAATGCCTGTAAAAATAAGTGAAACCAAAGTAAGGCTGCTGGCTTGAAGTGAAGAAATCTCTTCTCATATACTTCATTGTTTTTACTGTAGATGGAACATCAATTTATATTTTCTGACAAAGCTACAGAAAACACTTTTTTACTCATCTGTTAGTGTAAATCCTTGTATAGATAACATGAAAAAATGCCATGTGACCCACACATCAGACAAGTTGCCCACTCATTCATCAGCTTAAATAAGGAGTTCGATTTCTACATTTGAGCACATAAACAATGATATTTCCAGTCTTCTTTCATAAGTGTGGAATTCAACATGCAGTGAAACAATCTAGAGAAAGCACACCACTTAAGTTACACTTGAAACCACATAAACATGATGCAAAACAAAAACATTTGGAGAAAAAGATCTTACAGGCTTGCATTAAAATCATCATCCCTTTGACTTCTGAGTTCAAGGGGATGGATTACCCACTCTCCTCCCCACACGCAGACTCAATAGAGTTTTATTTTTCTTTATGCCATTGACTTTTTTATTTACCTTGGAAGTCCAGCATCTTGTTTTCTTCATCTAGAAGCTTCATCAGTTTAGAGTACAGGATTTGCTCATCAAATTTCACAGGATCTTAAAAAACAACAATGAAACAGCTATACTTTCTTCCAGTAGCATTTCAGGAAATACTATTTTAAATGAAAAGTAAAGATATAAAAATACTAAAGTTTGGAAGTCCTTTGACACTTGAAGATAGTTTTTACAGTGCTGGTTTCTTAGCTCAGAAAAAAATTGCAGTCACTTGTTTGATGCAATACAATTTAAAAATAAATAATATAGTCATATACTTTCAAACGGTGGGCAATATATGTTGATCTGGACTGAAACTGGTTTATTAATTTTGCTAATAGAGTAGCTGAAATGACTTTATATTCAAATTGCCAGATGAATTCTATTTGACTCTTAATGAAAATCAAAATACTCAATTTATTCTGACTAGATTTTGGACCTTCATCAGACATTTTACTTGCTAACACAATATCTAGTATAAGTAGTCATTACCACACTGTATGAATTTTGAATTTGTGGCTGGGTTGTCATTCAAATTTTCAGTAATATCTGCAGATTTTAAAAAGCAGCAAATGCACACTTACCTTTTTCCATGAGATTAAAAAAAAAAAAAAAAAAAATTACTTAAAGATTCTATACTCAAGGGAGAAATGAGCAACTGGGATCATTTTCTCTCCAGATCCCCCATACCCTGACTTCTCTAAGTTGTCAGTGAAGAGAGGAAAATAGAAGACCACAGAAATGCATACAAGGCTGGTGGACTGAAGTACAGGTACACGCAGTTTGGGTGGCTCTTTTTAAGTGTTCGATAGAATCTCAAAGAATAAATCTTTTTACCATGAAATTTCGGAGCCAAGTTTTTCAGTTACACTGAACATTCAAAGAAGGTAGTGGCTTCTGCAAACCTCTTATGAAAGCAGAGACTCTTTTACATTTCTTTTAGCCTGCAACACTGAAATGTTCCCCTGGCAAGGGGGGCAAGCAAATCCGTAGTGGGATGATGTTTGCTCTCAGGGCATTATGAACTCATACAAATTTCCAGAACAAATCTAATTTATCAAATATAGAAAAGATAATTGCCAATACCTCCATCTTCACAGAATAACCCATTAAAGAATAGTTAGTAGCTGAAGATTTGTTTTTTACCAGCTATTCTCTTTGGGCATTGATCCTGGCTTTCTAAAGTTCTAAAAAGTGTGTAACTTCAAAATGTGCCGTGATTTCTTCATGTTGTTCTGGTTTTGACTCTTGCTCATAACAAGCTGCTAGCTGGAAAGAAGAGGCAAACCAGTATGGTTTCCAATCAGGGGATGACCATACAGGACCAAGCTTTACTTCTGTCTTTTTTAAATCCATCCGCTACATACAAATGTAGTTCCACAAATTTAACACCTCTGCAAGGAAAAAGAAGCCAGACAGCGAGCCTGGTTTGTAAGTATTGACAAATCAGACTGCTTAAGGTAGGAAGGCACCTCTGGAGTCCATCCAGCCCAGTTTCCCCTGCTCAAACAGAGACAAGTTGCCCAGGACCATGTCCAGGCACCTCTTGAATATCTCCAAAGAAACAGATTTGCTCTTGACAGAGGTGTTGGTAAATATAGCATTATAACTGTGCTACAGAGGACCACACAGACAACCTGAGGCTGGTACTGTTGCTAATTGACTTCTAATAAGCAAGCGTTATCCCAACCTTTGAGTAACATTTTTGCCAGGGAGAAAAAGGAAGACCACCAAAAGACATCTCTTCAGGCATGGATCTCAGGCTTAGCATGACATACAATTGACTAAAACTGCCTCTCCCCTCACAACCCCGGAAGTCGATGGATTGAGAGCCTGTTCCAAAATCTAAAATAAATAAATATATAAAATCCCCACCACACAATACAAAATCAGCATTTATGGTTAGGTTTATCACTCAGCCTCTTCAACACAGTCAAGAGAATATTTCCTCCCAATGAAAACTGTATTTCCATGTATCCCTTATGTCACCACTCTGTCCGTACATGATTTTAGGCACACAAGCAGGGATAAATAAATCTAATCTGCTTTTCATTCTCTGGTTATGAAGCAGATCGTGACTCATAAAGCCTTTTCATAAGATGAACCAAGGCAGGACCAACAGGAAAAAAAACTTTCCTTTAAAAACTCTGAGCCAGAAGTTGACTTCCAAGGTATTACACTGCTCTCCTACACAATGAATGGGGAAGTTATTTGGATTAGATGTAATTCAGCCTTGATCAACCTTTTTTTTTTTTTCCACTGGAACACAGAAATTCGTGTTAGTTATATGCAACAGAGCCTGCTTTTTTCAGTCACACAAGTTTTTGTCTCAAAAATTTAAAGCCTCTGTATGTGCTCAAAGTTTCTCTTTCAGAAGTGAACTACTTTGAGACCCCTTACGGTAGATAAGGTTTTTTAGCTCTGACTACAGCTGTGGATCTAGAGAGTCTCTGCATTACAAATAAGCACAGACTTCAGAAAAGCAAAGGACTAGCAAGGTAACAGAGGAGAGCTGGCTCTTGCGTGCTATCGGCTTGTTAGTGCTTAACAACAGGAGCCGGGCCAAAGCACTCGGTGCATAGCTAAGCACTTCATTACCATGATGATCTTCTTACTTAAGTCCATGCAAATTCAGGCAGGCCCGTTCCCACCCTTTTTTATCTAAAAGCCATGACAGCAGAGGCGAATTTCCTCTGCTAGACAATACCTCCTGGTTAATCTCTGTCATACCTATGCATAACTTCTGTTCTTCCAGAGCTCTGCAGAGTCACACCCTCCCACCGGTCGCTATCACCCACAGAGAGTAAAGCTAAATATCTTGGCTAAGCTGGCAAGAAAAAGAAAACCAAAAAGGGCTCCTCATGCACTTTTATGCGCTCTGGGGTTTCCTTCTGTTAAGCAAACACACATTCAACTCCGTAATAAAACTGCTCTCCAAGCAGGACTTTGGGAGTAGGACTGTGAAAAAGCAACAGCTTAGCACTCAGTTTTGGACTAACTTCATTAATTAAAAAGAACTTGGTGTAGACAATGCTCTCGGACCGTGCTTCATTTTGCTACAGTGGCAGAGTGAATACAGCCTCATTTTTACCTGCCCATTAACTCACTGTCCTTGATCAAAGTCTGTGTATACTGCCTATCATGTTCAGAGCAGTTAAGGCTTAGAATTTAAATTGTAAACTTCAATATTTAAATAGAACTGCATATGTGATCTCTGACACCTCATTTTCATGAATGGAAAAGAATATTCTGACACCAAAATTACATACTTAATTCTGCCTCACCTTCCTCACTGACCTCCATCCCACACTGCCTTGGGTTTATTTCCTCATCCATCAACGGGTCAAAGTAATTTCTGGTGTATTCATTTCCTGTGGAAAGCACATGAAGTAAGGGTCAGCGATTATTAGAAGCACATGAACTAAAATGTTAATTTTGAAATCGACACCAGCAAGCAAAGGGGCATTTTTTGCTACTTTACAAGCTTAATTTTTTTAACAAGTCCTCTAAGACTACTGGTGCTGCAATTATAATCTTGTGAAAGGTCAGAAAAGGTAATTCTGGAAACAAGTGCACTTTATGTTACTTTTTCTCAGGAACTAATGAGAAAAAATTCTCAAATTTAGATGGTGGAAAGATAAGAATTTTTTTTTAAAAATACAGCATCCCCAACATAAGCCAAATTATTCTTGAAACACACAGTACAAGTGAATTTTCCATACCGCACAGGAATTTGTGTTTCACAGCTGACCTCTCCAATTTCAACAGTTTTAAATTTCACCACTGAGGTTTCAACGTCTGGTGCATCTTTAATACTGTATTGAACCAGAGAAGTGTTTAATTACAAAGGAGATACTAGGATACTGCCTCATTAATCTGAACAGCAATTATGTTCAGTTGGACTAGGTAACTAATCCAAGATTTTGATGGGATAAACCCACTTGTTTTAGTACTTGGCTATTTTAACAGCTACTTTTATCTGCTCTTTAGATAATAAACAAATTTACAAAAAAAATAATTTGTTAGAATTATCATCAAATAATACAGTATCTAGCTGCCTAGAAGAACTCATGGTAGAAGCCAGAATAATTTTCCTTACACAAGGGGGAAGGGCAGGCTTTTTCCTCAAAATATGTTTTTTCTTCAGCAAAAGTGCTACACTCTATTAAAACCATCCACATGTTCACTGGGTTTGTATACTCTGTAAATTATTATTAAACAGGGAAAAAGAACTGAAATAATTAAGCCCATAACAAAAGTTTTAATTGCTTGAATACACATGGATGCATATCCTGGAAAATATATAAAAGCTAAATGTATGAGGGGGTTAATTCATCCAAGATACACTACGGTTGTATACAACGTATTTGTTCTAGGATCAAAAATAATCCAAGCAGCAGCTCCTTTTCAGAGACTAAATGAAACTTTGATATGAAACTAGGTTTAATTTATATTTCTGGACTGGCACATTTTGACTGTCAGTCTCAGTTCCTTCAATGTAGTAAGTACAAGAACTGAAAATTTGCTTTACCTTGAGGTCTCAATAAAGAAAAAATAAATGAGTTTCATTTTTGTTACTTTATCTGTCAACAACTACTAGGCTGGTATGAATCTTGGCAGTATGTAATCAAAGTCTTATGTACTGCAATAACAGAGCCATTCTACCTTATTCACTGTAATTGTTTTTCTCTAGCACAAAGCACCATGATGTTATATGAACACCCCTTCACATGTTGGTAAAATAATTCACCTACGTGCTAAAAAAGAAAATGATGATGCATTTCTTTATTCAATTACTTTATAGCTGTAAATGTAAATTGCTGGAATGCATGTTGCACCCATACAAACTATATTCAGCTCTTGCATAGGCTTTTTCCACAATCTTACTATCACAACAGCTTTTATTGAATTTTAATATTCCAAGTGAGTTTGGTGTGAAACTTTGAGGAGTAGACTTTTGGGCAACTCTTCTGGACAGAATAATTGGCATTTAGGAGGAAGTGTCATGTTATATTTGAGTCTGAGAGGTATGGAAACCATTACTCAAAAAAAAAGAGATACCTCGACAAATACCATTAAAGAGCTTGCTCTCTGGTCCTCTTTAAAAAAAAAAAGAACAACCTCAACACTTTGAGGAGTATGAGATATTTTGTCCAGGGCTTTGGCTCTGTCAGAACCACACACAGGTGGTGACAGTTATGCAGAAGGAAAAAGCACCACCAGGCTTGATTTCTTCAGAGCAACATACACACTAAAACTTATGTAAGCAGAATAAGTGGTAAACACCAGAATCACCTCCTCATGGTGATTTTATAGATAACGAGCCATTTTAAACTGCAGGCCTCCACAGAAGACTTTTATTGAGGCTTTCAGAAGAGCTGAATCACTCAAACCTTAGGTCACTGCTCTGGGTGGGGGATGTTGGTGTTTGTGGGGTTCTTGGTCTTTTTCCCCCTCGGCTCAACACACAACTTGAGAAGTGGTGTGACCAGGAGGTCTGGGCTCTGGGCACGTCCTAAAATCTTTCATGGGCACTGGAAGTTGCTTTAGTTTTAGAATACAGAATTATCAATTTAAGTCAACATAACACACTGCCCAAGGCATTTTGCTAATAACGTTTTGTGGGCATGCGAACAGATTACTAATCATTTCACATTTGCTTTTGGAAATATTTGAAAGTGTATAACATGTAAATTTAACAGTCTACTAAGGAATTCACATCGCTCTGCTTTGTGGTATAAACACAGTAAATGTTAATATAGAGCTTGCTTTTTGGTATTTTAAACAGCATCATATAGCTTGGTGCTTTCAACAGAGCAAGTTACTTTAACCACTTGCTCCTGAAAAGACCTGGCCAACTTTAGAAACTTGGGTCTCTGCTTTGATCCAGACGTTCCCTCAAACCCATTAACTCAATCTGAAGTCTCATTCACCCCTCAAAATTGTGTTATTTCATGTGGAAAAAACTATGGATAATGCAGGAAATCAGAATTGAAGTGCAAAACCACAGATTATCTATACATTAAAATAAAAATGGAAAGAAGGGTGTTGGAACAACAGTGACCAGATGGGAATTTATACAGTTTAATTAAAGCAAGAGGAGTTGCTAATAAAATTAGCATAATCCTTGGATGCAGCCCATGGGACTGTACACAAATTACTAGGACTGGATGAAACTTAAAAGATGGCTTTTAAACTAAGATGTCTGTAGTCAATTATACAGTCTATGTCCTGAGAATACCACACAGGAAAGGCATGACTGGGCTAAATTTCTACATTGTCCTCTACTCCACAGAGTGATCAGGTAGTCCGTATCAATTACACATGAAAGGTGTAGCACAGAATTTTGTTAACAGGCAATTATTCCATTTATGTTGTATTACTGATCTAGGTTTTTAGTTTAATGAGAGAACAGACAAAACTCTGTTGGATTTGTTAAGTACCTCCCCACGAATGTAAAAATTAAGGAATTATCAATAGCCAGTCAACTGACCACTCAAAGCTTGACTAAACAATTACTGGTGCTTATTTTCAGAGTGATGCAGGGTCTTCAGGGTAAAAGAAAAAAAAGGATGGCATGAGACATCTTTCTCTAGAAGACAATATGCAGATTATGGTCTGCACAAACTTGCACTGATAAGTAACAAGCCCCTTTTCAGACAGCAGCATGGTCCACGTGTGTCTACCAATGACTTGGGAGAACAGTACTGAGAATTACTAAGGCAACCCATAGAAGCCTTTTGCATCAGATAGAATGAGACAGAGGCATTTTGGAAAGATGAACTTCCAGCCTGAGACAGCATTTTGACCCAAAGTGCTTTTGAAACATAGCGATGCAGCTGGGAATAGAAAAGAGTAGTCCTCCTTTCCCACACCTGACTTAAGGCATTGATTTCTGCAGCAAGTCCTATTAGGGAACATCATAGCAAATACTCACTTTCTCCATTCAACAGAACTGAACTTATTTCCCTGGGGATACTTTTCATTTTAGTTAGCAGACATGACCCTTTGGGCAGCCCAGACTGAAGGCTCTGTGATAACATATTTCCCCATTTCTGTATGAGAGCCAAAGCAGTATCCTGGAGTCAGACTTGAATATCCTCACAGAAAAGCAACTACCTCGACTTGGCCAGGAAGAACCAAGACTGGGGATTAGAAGGAAGGGAAGGCAAGGGACCCACTTCCTGCATTTCCAGCTAGTTCACTTACCCTTCCTTAAGTCATGATGGGTTATGTGACTAGCACTCCCATCCACCTCTTTTCATGATACTGTACCTACAGTGATAAAGTTTGATATCTACAAGTTTGCTTCTTTGAGCCTTTGATTCTACTTTGTACTTTAAAAAAAAAAAAAATCTATAAAGAACCCTAAAAAACTAATTCAAAATGATTAAAGAATAAGAGAGGAGAAAGAAGCCTTTTACCTTAAAAAGAATCTCACAGAATGCACAAGTAAAGAAAAATCATCAATGAAAACTGCATAAACAGTAGGAGTTCCTACACAGTGCAAAACTGAATGGGTTTCCAGTGAAATTATAAGTTCTTATATAAGCAATGATTTTGAAGTGGAGAATAATGTAGAAAAGTTTGCAAATTTCATGAGAAAAAATGTTGAGTTTTTATTCCAAAATTTTGTGTTGCTAGAACTACTCATATCCAAACGTTATGAAGATGCTAAAACTAAAACTATAGTCTTGTAGAACATAGTGAATTAATACGTAATCCAGAAAACACTGTTAACTTTCCATTCTCATTTTTCAAGGAAAAAAGGAATTAATATGATTTAGTTAACTTTGCTTTCTCATTTTTCAAGGAAAAAAAGACTTAATGTGAGTTAGTCAGAAGCTATACTTTTAGTTTGGATTCTTAATTATTACTACGGACCCAGGATATTGGTCACATTTTCCTCAGCTCATGCTCATTTGAGATATACATATCTAACATTATTTTAATTATATATATATATGTATTCTATGTATAGACAAATATTTTCTAGTAGATCTAAAATAATATTCCTGGGGAGTGCAACTTTATTCCAGAGTATCAAATATATGGAAAAGTGGTAGAGATTTTTACACAGATCTTCAATTTTTCATGAATACCAAGCAGTATTCGATGAAAAATTGCATGTTAATGGCACCCTCATACTGAAGAGCATTAAGCCAGTGACTGGACAGTAGATTCTATCTTGAAAACACAGCTTGTTAAACACTACCAACACCAGGTGACTTCCCAATTTTTTAAAAAATGTTTTAAAGGTATTCTATGTCATTCTCCTTATCCTCAGTAGGTAATGAGGAAATCAGATAACTGTGTCTTATGTTTGTATTGCAAGCCTTGAATAAACTCCCTTGTCACCTTTGACAGGATACTGGCAAAGGGGCCGTTCCTGAGCCTGAGCAGTGCAGATCGTGCTGTGCCTGCCCCACCCAACCCCTGAAAAACACCACATCACACTCATGGCACCCATAATTTTTTACCCCCTGCTCCACTCCTGCAAGACTTACCACCTTCTCTGCTGTATAAGCAAAGGTACAGCAAGGGAGTTAGTTCTTTTTCCCTTTTTTTCTTTCCTACAGGCAACAGAGGGCACTGTGCCAAGGGATGCCAGTGTGAGACCCGCTACTTTTCCTGGGGAAACGCTGTTGGTCGAGGGCGTGAGAAAAAGATTTACTGATGATGATGGAGTTCCTAAATGAACAGTATTAGATAATGTGACACATGTCAATGGGGAAAATGGATACTGAGCTCTCCCAGGCTGACAGGCTTGGCTGGTCCCTCTCTATGCCAGCGAGGCAACTTGCCAAATTTTGAGGATCTGACAGCACTATTACGAAGCAAACAATTTCCAAGTGTAATAAATTAGCCTTAGAAACATATATTCAGTCACTTTCCAAAAAAGTATTTTCCCAATTACAAAATGCATCCATTCTTCACAATTCTTCTCCCCCTACCTCTCACAAATTCAATTTTAGTACATTACTTAGATGAGTGCTGCAGTATCCCTGTTGTTAAAGTTGCATGCAATGGATCACGTTTTGCACACTACATTACACCTTGTGCCGTTCTGCTGATTTCAATTGGATTACACATTGTGTAATTCAACGCAAAATTACTTCCAATGACAACCCTTTTATTCCTATGCATACATGGTGATCCATCATGCCCTGCATACCGAGTCTGGCATTTCCATTTCAAAGTCCCTGTTGGAATCAGAAAGCATGGAACCACATACATAGAACTTGAATTATTAGATATAAACTTTGCCATTGTTTAAGGAAAAAAAGAGTACGGTTTTGATTCATATTTCTTGTCCCATCCTTTATGCAAATCGCTTTGTCCAACACAAATCCACAGTGTTGCAAGCACCCATTTCCATTACATGCAGCACAAACATGAATTTACAGCAGATATCTATTTTTTCACCTGCGTTTACTGTCTCTCCAATGGGTTCCCACCAGTTCTTTGGAATAAAATTAGACCCTGTTCAAAAAGCGTCAGCCTATAGTTCTCTGTAAACAGACTGAACTCAATGCAGTTGCTGATACTTTTAACAATCTGATATCCCACAGAGCTCCTCCACAAAGCTCTTTTTTGTCTCTGTATTCCTATGCCAAGGTCCTTGCCTGGTTACATTCTTCAGCAAGGAAGGGCTTATATTGTCCTGACACATTTGAACAACCTTTGGTGGTAACTGTTCCTTGGCAAAGGCTTCTCTCTACTTTAGCTTTTGATAAGGAGCAGAGATGCTCTACTTTACAGTGGAGCATCTCTGTAGGACACATGCAGCACTGTGTTAGGTACACTCAGCCTAGCTCTGCAGCTTGGAGGTGATGCAGCAGAGATCCACAGAGACACTAATTTGCTCCCAGAAGCAGTATAGCCATGCTAATGCCATTCTGTACCTGGGCTAATTAGAAGAATAGTTCCTGGTCTTCAAATGAAAAAGCTTTCTTTCCTTCCTTTTTTTTTTTTTTTCTTTTTCTTTCCCCCCTCAGATGTTGTTAATCTCTGTGGGCAAATTTATTGGAGCATGATATGAGATGTTAACAGTGCCTGTTGCAGATAAAATGGTAGAATTAATTAGAGCTTTTGATTTTAGGAGATAATCTAGTTTTGAAAAAAAGTTTTGTGTATTGGGGCTAATAGGGAAAAAATCCTTCTTGTCATCTGGAGACAATATTAACTTGAATCATCAATATTTAGGGTCAGACTGCCTCAAGCCTTTTACAAGCGCACAGCATACAGGAGAGCACAATTAGCCTTTCTTCTATCTTCCTTGCAAAAGCCACAGAGTATCACAGCCTCCAAAACTGTCTATGCAGCCACCAGCTACAAGGTAGGCCATGCACTGGGAGTATGCTCAAAATGCCCCATCCCTGGAGTCTGCAGCTTGCATGTTTGGTAGACACCACAGAAAGATCACATTCTAATTTGATCTGACATATATTCTTCTCTGTATGGTTGGGCTGGAAATTTTACCTATCTTGTGGCAATGTGAACAGTGCCATCCCACAGGGCTCTTCTCAGCACTAGCTAGACCAAATCTGTGTGTCGCTGTGATGAACACTAAAAAGCACAAACTGGTATAAGGCACTTGGACTTTTTCTGATAACAGCAGCTGAGAACAAAATGTATTGAATGGTAAAATATAATATCATCTCCTTTACAGGCCTACAATAAAATGCTAAGTACAGTAGACCTGTGTTCAGGGATTGCCTGTGACATACATCATCCGTCTGAAGTTGAGCAATTGCCCTTGTCTTCTGCTGTCAGACAAAGATGGAATAATTCCTGGAGGTTTGGTGCTCCTGTCAGTTTGCTGGAAGCTCTTTGCTGGGCAGAGACTTTACCAAGCCAGCATGAACTTTAGGACACTCTACAAAGTATTTTGGACTTAAATCCCTCTGGAGAAAAGAGAAAAACTGACATTGGCTCACCTTGAGATCAGGTGTCTGACAACTGAGGAACTGGTAGACACAGGTTTTTGCAGTTTTGGGTGATGTAACTCCAAATGTTTTTTCCAGAGAAATTTGTCTATTAGACATTCCACTGGGATGGTCAGCATGAAAATCTCTGCAAATTCAATGTTTGATGAGGGGAAGAAAGGCAGAAGGGCTGGTTGGATTTAGCCATGAGGAAATTGAGTATTTTAAGAAATAAAAACCATTGCACAGTTTGGCAAGCACAAGGCTGCTGCTAGAGAAACTTAATTTCACAAGAAATATGTGAAAGAAATGAAGGTGATGGGAGCAATCAGCAAAAAGTCTGCATAGAATCCAGAAGAGAAAATAGGATAGAAACCAATTAGTTGGCTGAAAAATCAGGAGATTAATGTGAGTAAATAGTCAGGCAGTTCCCCTGGGTCATTATAACATTTAACAACAGTACCGGGACTTCACTGATGATGAAGAGCAAAGAGCAGAAAGAGTTATTCAGTTGCCTAGTCCTGAAAACATGCTACCAATGATGATAAAATCTGGAATTTTTCCATCATGGAAAATAGAACAGTGAAAGATATGACCTAATGAAAAGAGGAATGGACAAAGGATCAGAGCTTTTATTTTTGTCCAGGGTCTTCATGGTGACAGCAGAGAAGGTCTGATGCTCTGCCTCAGTTTCCCCATAAGCAAAGGATGCAGAAGCCTTGCATTTTGAGTCACAAGAATACCTCCACCAATCTAATTTGAAAAGTGAATAAGTCTCTGAACAAAAATACTGAGAAGTGTTAATAAACTTCTTGCAAACAAGAACCAGCTTGCAAATTCTTCTTTCTAGAAAATGTTCTATTATGGGAGAAAAAAAAATGAAAAAGCACAAACATATATGTGAATCAAGTTCTTTGGAGGCAGATGCAGACAATTTACAATGTCATGGGCCTTTCCACTTGCTATTTAATCTCCAAGTAATGGGTGTTCTGTAGAGAACTCCCCCTGTGCAGGCAAATGGCCAACTTTCAGAAACAGGCTTTAAGGCTGTCTTGAACATGCAGCTGACTATTCACACTACTTCCCAGTATATGCAGTATGGAGGTGTGCAAGAAGACATCTCAAAGAGGGTGGAGGTTTTTCTAGAGAACACTTCCCTCTGGCAATTTGCTGACAGAGGAACAACCCGTGACACTGTTGCCAGGTGGAGGAAATGATAGCAACCCCTATGGCTATTATTTGCTGCCATTAACTACATGGGCGATAGGTGGAAAGATAATGGAAAGGCAATGCCATCTCTCTGCCTTGCCTCCAAGTGCTGAGCCTGAAAACCCAGCCTGGTGTTTATATAGTGTTCTCAACCTGTAATCTGCTAAATCCTGCTATTAAATAATTTTGCTCAAGGTTACAACTGGTTTAAAGTTGCACAGTTTAACACCAAGAATTAGAATTGAAAAATGCCATTCCCCATTGAGTAAGCAATGGAACCTAAGCCTGGGGGCTGAACGGGAAGAGCAGCCAACAGTTGCGAAGGAAGGTAACTCCAAAAAGAAGAGTATTTTATTAGCATCTGGGGAAGAAGAGGAGAAAAGGGAAAGGGAGCAGTGTAGAGCCCAAAATATTTATTTTACATGGGTTATGCTGCCGTTCTTGGTGTGTGGGCACACTCTCCTAGAGAAACATCTTCCAGCACAGGGTGCAAGTCTTGCATCCCAGGTGGAAAAAAAGGGAGAATATCTCTTGTGAACTGCATAGTGGTTCCTGAGAGGTCAGGAGCAGGAGAGGATGTTGTGGAAATGTTTCCCCTGTGGCAGAAGATAGCAATAGTGTTCAACACCATGTCTGGTTCTGCTGTGAGATGAAATGGCACCAGCTATGCAAAGCATCTATGAACATCAAGCAAAGGAACTGATCCCCTGGATTCTGGAGGGCCCAGATCTCAACAGACTGATGCATGAAGGATGAACTACTTGCAGACCTAGTCCTCACTGAGGACTGTGAAATGTGACTATTTATACATTACTACCTTAATGTGATACTGTGTTTACCTGTGCAGGTGGCTTTTCTCTTTCCCTCTTTAATAAACAGTGGTTACACTTGGAAATGGGGGAAATTAGCCCATGAGGGACCTGAAGATTTTTTTCCCAGGTTTCAGGCTTGAACATGTTGGCTTATTAGCAGCCCTTGATAAATTTTAACTGGTCCCTGTGATTGTCAAATGAGTGCTGACACAAGTTAGACTAAGAATAATTTAATGCAAGGCTGGATCAGATGATCTCTAGAGATATTTTCCAATCTAGACTTTTTTATGATGGTATAAATGGATGATTACTTTTTAATAGCTGCTTGACTTAGAGGCAGAGCTATGTGAATAACTGATCTTTTGGTTAACTGGATAAACAGAAGGTTGAGAAGGGAGACACAGTGTTGGGAAACAAAATTTTC
>WEKY01010055.1:0-5000 GCA_013390045.1 Picathartes gymnocephalus | reverse complement strand
GCTCCTTGCTAGAAAATAAGCGCCCTGCTTTCAGTCAATTTTCATTTACAATTGCACTGAAAGAAACAGCAATCTCACTGGTGTATTAGTTCAGTTACTAAGAAGTAGTTTTTTTATTGCTTGCTTGCTCTTAAAATACAAAAGCCCTCAAAAAACTCAAACTACAGAGTTGATGACAAGAACAAAAATGCCGGGGGAAGAAAAAAACTAGAAGGGAAATAAAACAAAGTAAAACATACAATTTATTAAACAAAACATTGGTGCTGCATTTTGATTTCATAAATTGTCCCCATTTGTACTTCCTGTTTTAACAATAACTAACATGATGATGGGTTAAATGAAGTTGAGATTGTCACAAACATGGTCTCACTAGTAATTAATGTAGTTTAATATAGTTGTTGGCACACATCTCACATGACAGATAATGTTCCAACATGTCACTGATAGGACCTTTCAGCACAGCTTTAGGAGATCTACCAGGCATTGCTGAGGTTGGTTGGGTCAAAGGGTTGAACCATGTGTAATTCAGAACAGAAGAGGTCCCACGGTCACTCCACAAAAACAATTACACTACTTATTTCACTCCATCCCTTGCCCGAAATTCACAAGCCTCACAGTTTCAGCGCAGTCAATCTCACTCTGCCCTGGGGCTACGAGCCACATGAAAATATGTGGTGCTGTGTTTATAAATCTAATCAAAAATAGAAACAGTAGACAAGCACAATGAGGTCCTACTATGGATCATGGGAATTCTCTAAATTCTGAAGGCACTTTTGTTTAACTTCTGTGGGCCTTCTCCTACCATTACATTGTCTGGTACTCTCGTTAATCATCTCCTTGACTTGTCAATGCTATAAAGGAGCCTATGCGTCTGCTGACTTCCCTCCCATCACGCTACAAATAATATTATGAAATAGCAATGCTAGGAATAGTCCCTTTAACTTTTCTCTTGGAAAGCATGGCTTTTTCTTCACTTACCTCTTTCTCCATGCCAGCCTGCCCTTTCTCACACCTGCAGCAAATAATGCTTCCTCCTGCAACAAAGGAAAGGCAGTATATCTGAATTTTCCTTCTGAACAGTTATTAATACCACTGGGTTTCATAAAGAGTCTTGCAGAGCACCAGCCCACAAACCTGCTGGAATGGGGGGTCTTTCCTGATGCCATCCCTGCTCTGACCTTGTCAAGGAGCAAAGGGATGATGTAGTGCTTCTCCTTCATTTGTTTTAAAAAACAAATTTGCATCAGATGATGAAAAAAAATTTCTAACAAATATAAACAAAACAAAAAAACCCCAAAACAACAACAACAACAAACATTATTTAAGATCAGATGAAGCAATGCCAAAAAAAACAGTTTTAAGTGGAAGCAGTCCAGAAGTAGATAATTCCTACCACCAGAGAGTAATTAGGAACATGACACAGAGTTTGCTGCAGAATACACTTTATCTGAAGACTACAATACCAAAGATGTCAAACACAGGAATGCTTCTGTAATCTGGTATTTTTGTGGGTCCCACTTGTTCCTCATTCCCTATGCTGGGACTTCCATTGAAAGGATGAAAATTTTCCTCTACTTTGAGGTTATAATTGAGCAAACAGATAATAATTCACAAGTTCATGTCAGCAAAAGCCTCAATTTTATACCAGCTACTTTTGTCTTTATGTGGGAATAAAATTTATTCATTCAAAATGGCCAGACAGGTTGCCCTTGAGCCCACTGAAATCAATGGCAAAACTCAGTCTGACTCCACAGCTGCAGGACCTGAACAACAATGAATAACAAACTTCTTCCTTGGCCAGATTTTCCCTTGTGCATTTACACAAACACACTTTCAGGTTATTTTGCTGAGCCTGAAAACAAAACGAGACTTTGAACAATTAAAAATATCCCTTCAGAGTCCCTCAGAAGCCTTAGGTGACCTTCTGGGTCAGAAGATGCCCCATACAAAGTACACGTTTGGCCCCACTTGAGGAAACTCTCTCTCCTGAGGGCACCAGGCAAAGAAGTGCCTAATTCTGAGTATGTGCTTGGATTTCATTGAAATCAACACAATGGACAGGGTCACAAATGCTCCACGGAAAAAGGCTGCATTGTCGCTCCAGTTGCTCAGTAATGAATGAAGGGCTGAGCTTTTGCCCAGGCTTCGCTGATGCTGAGAGCCTGCTGACCTTTGCCATCACTCCTTGATTTCAGTGCCCTTCTTGGGGTGCCAAGGCCATTGAAGTGATGCCGGGGGCTGTGATTCCAGCAGCTCCCTGCTCCTCCTAGAGCCAGCCCTGTCCAAACAGCCTCTGCACCATAGCCCACAGCTGTTGCAAAGCCCTCTGCTCCATGGCACTACGCAGTACTGAACATAAAGCCCCAGCAAGACCCTGCAGATAGGCTCAAGTCATGTATCTGGTCATCGTACGTCTCAGAAAACAACCCCAGTCCCAATTCCAAAATCTGGGATGGGTTTTCAGGATGAGGTAGCATCTGCATTTCCTTTCCAGCTACTGGAACTGTACATCTACTGAATGCAGCAGGTAACTAGTTTCAAGCCCAATGGCATGGCATATTTCTTGTTACGACTCAAAGAGGAACAGCATAAAAGAACCACCTGTGTGAACCAAAAGCAACAATAGCTTGAAAGGGCTCCTTTGCTCTTCAAAGTAGAATCGTGAGAAGCTGCCAGCAGAAGAGAACTGATCAAAATATAAACTGTGAATTAAACATTTTCATCCATGGTCAACATCTGTTCATTGTAGAAGAGCCAAAGATGCAGCAATAAGGACTTTCAAAGACATAATAGCCCAGGAATTCAAACATTAATGGGAAGACATGGAGTTTCATCTTTAAAAATGTGATTGATGAAATAAGGACAGCCGGCAAAGGCAAAGATAGATAAACAACGAGTTCAGAGGAGACATTAATAACTTTAGTGCCTAAACAGTGATTTTCTTAGCATTCAAGAACTTCCTATTATTTGGGTTTCCCAGGAAATTTTTTTGTTTGCTTTGGTGCGAGACACTTTATTGCTTGTTTTAAATGAAGATGTTAGGCATTGCTTTTCCTTTTTTCTTTGTAATGCCAAACACACAACATGTTCAACACTGCATCAACTAACGTTGACTGTGGCCTTAGTTAACCTCACCAGCTTATTTTCTTTAGCTGGATAACAGCTGAATCATTAGCATTAAACTAACTTGTAGTCCTGAAGGAATACAGCCAAAAACAGAGTACATGATCTTTTCGGCAGTCAAAACACAACATCAAAGATATTTGAGATCCCACCAGGTATTTTATTTCATACCCAGCTGATGTGTTTTGCACAAATTAGGGATGGACTTAAGTTATTTTTAAGTCCATTTGTAGTAAAACGGCAAACCAAAACAATTACTTTGAAGTTCTTAAACTGGTTATTTCACCTTTCTTTCTAATTTTCACCCGATTATGCCTTTTTTTTCCCACAAGAGGAAAAATTAAGGATGCTGGATTAAATATGCAAGATTTATTAATAACTTTCTGCAGTGAAAGTAATCTATTTTTAATGCAAAAATGGAGGAATTAGAGAGATGCACAAAAATACTCTTTTGGCACCACAACCCTATTAAGAGTCTCCCATCACCAGATACAGGTCTGGGAGAGATCAAAACAACACGCTTTTCCACTGGAGCATGCTCAGGTACATATTTCTCACAATAGTTGATATTTTATGTTGTATCAGCCACTAGAAATCCCTTGGACCTAAGTACAACAAGGGCCTTGCAAATGTAGCCATAAAATGTTCAGTTTTCACCACGCTGGCACGCAGAAGGAAAGAACCCTCCCGTTTGTAGCTGTGCACCCAGAATCTCCCCAGAGTGCACAGGCACATTATTGCTGGCCAAGGAAAGCAGTGCTGGGCTGAGATGCTGGAGATGGCTGGAGGAGAAATAGCAGGTTCACAGCAGGAGTAGCAAAGCAACAGTTTGTCATTGCAGGGGCTGCCCTCGCTCCTTCACCTGGGGCACCATTTATCACATGCTAAGAAGCAGGGCTGTGGGATCTCTGTGCTACAGTATCGGCAGAAACCACTGAATAAATGATAACCCTAACAACCATGCTTGTAATTCCCTTTGGACCCTCTCATAAATACCAGGTAGCCAGCCTTGGTCTTTAAGAAATATTTCTTCAGGGGAAAATTACACCTCCAGTGAAGAGAATCCATCAGTCACTTAAATTCAGCGGGACTGACCTTTGAAGCCAGAAGCACTGTGCTTATGCTCCTTTAATCATCAATTTTGGGAGCAGGTCCTTCAAAGTAATCTCAGATCCATGCTATAATTTTTTCTTTTTAATTTTTCTTTCTTTTTCCTAATTTATAAAGAAAGGAGGACAATGTCAATAAAGACATACTGCAATATGTCTCTATAAAGATCATTAACACACTCAAAATTAAGATCACATTCAATTCCTCCACTTGATAGGCTGTGATGTTCCTACCCTCTTTCTGTGTGCCTGAAAAGATGGATAGATACATGATTTTTCTATTGATAAACCTCAGTAGGCAGCTAAGCACCACTCAGCTGCTCACTCACTCTCCGTTTTCAGTGGAATAGGGGAGAGAATCAGAAGGGTAAAAATAGAAAAACTCATGGGTTCAGATACAGACCGTTTAGAGCCATAGACTGATTTAGGTTGAAAGGGACCTTAAAGATCATCCAGTTCCAATCCCCCTGCCATGGGCAGGAACACCTTCCAGTAGACCAGGTTGCTCCAAGCCCCATCCAACCTGGCCTTGAACACTTCCAGGGATGAGGCATCCACAGCTTCTCTGGGCAACTGGTGTCTCACTACCCTCCAGTAAAGAATTTCTCTCTAATATCTAATCTAAACCTAATCTCTTTTAATTTGAAGCCATTCCCTTTTGTCCTGTCACTACGTGCTCTTGTAAAAAGTCTTTCTCCATCATTCTTGTAGGCTTCCTGCAGGTACTGAAAGGTCATGATGAGGATACCCTGAAGCCTTCTCTTTTCC
>WEKY01010053.1:64244-74837 GCA_013390045.1 Picathartes gymnocephalus | reverse complement strand
AAGAAAGAAAGAAAGAAAAGCTCTACAATGTATGAGGAGAATGCAAATATTTGAGAAAAAGACAAAACTAATTCCCAAAGTGTTGCACATCACAGCCAGAGTGACACACACTCAGGAGTCCAGGTTTCTCCTCTATTTCTCCACGAGGTCCTCCAAACAGTTCTGCCTTTACCACACTACTCCTTCTTGGGCCAGAGAGTGACAGCCCAAGGTGGCAGTCTCCAGTATATTTGTTCAGATTTAATGTGACCTTCAAGCCATTCTTGCTCTGGTATTGTTGGTAATAAGAAGTGCAGTATGTCTGGATATTCTCAAATAAATGATGGCACTGAACAGTGGGAAACAGCCACATTGGAGTGCTGAGATAAACATGAAGTTCAGTGTTGCACCATTCACAAGAAACAGCTTCTAGCAAAAATCACTGAATTTGGATATAAATGCCAGTCAAAGTTTATTTCTCCAGGTTAAGGAGGAGATTGTATTTTTCTTGGAAAAACCTGAGGGAGTATAGCTTCCATCTCAGCTGTCAGTGGTGAGAGATACCACCTCCCTTGCTGTCTCTCTCTATTCAGTCTCAGGACTCTTGTCTCATTCATTGAGTGTGTCTGTAATTAGTTTAGTTCCGAACACATATTCTTCTCTGTCCTGAAATTTGAAACCTGTCTCTCCTTATGTCTGAAAGATGTGATTTTTGTCGTGCTTCCAAAATTTTGAGGCAAACAATAGAAGCTAGGCCCCTTTCTGCACTTTTATTTCTTCCTGGCTTATAAGTTAGGACCAAGAGTTGTGATCCTATGGCACAGCTCTTCTCTGAGGCCCTGCTGGTGTCAGCCTCACTTAATCACTCTGCCTGCTCTTATTTCAAGTTCCTGTTCTCCTGTCCTGCTCTCCTGTTTCAAATTCCTGCTCTCAACACTACCAATGACAAAGCAGTAATTCAACAAGTGTACATCATCAGGGCATCAGAATGGATGTTCCATTTAGTCCACAGCTCCTTCTGAAATGAAGGGGCCTTATTCCCTATTATTAGCTTACTTTTTTTTTTTCTTTCACTCCTATCATAAAGTAACCTGGAAACTGTTTCATTTGTCAGAAATTAATGAAGAAACAAGCAACAGATTAAGGAGTTATAACTCCATTGACTTCATGTTCTTCAAAAGAACAAGAACCCAGGTCTTCACCACTGGGATGAATAACTGCTGGCAACACAACACGCTCTGCTTAGGCTTTGCAAATGCCTCTAGAAACAAGAAATCAAATGTGAACCCTTCTTCACACCCTACTGAGTCCTCTAGAATTACTGTAGATTTCTTCTTCTTCTTTTTCTCCTTTTTCTTCTTCTTCTTCTTCTTCTTCTTCTTCTTCTTCTTCTTCTCCTTCTTCTTCTCCTGCTTCTTCTGCTTCTTCTTCTGCTGCTTCTTCTTCTTCTTCTGCTTCTTCTTCTGCTTCTGCTTCTTCTTCTTCTTCTTCTTCTTCTTCTTCTGCTTCTTCTGCTTCTGCTTCTGCCCTCTCCTTCTCCTTCTCCTTCTTCAAGCAATTAGTTTCTTCTTTGCCTCAGATGGCTGGTTAAATGGTCTCCAGAACTCAGTCCAAGCAGCAAGTGAGGTATGGGGGAAGATCCTGCTGTCCCATATCCTTAGGCAAATTACTTCCTCTGAAGGAGAGGCAGTCTGTTTGCTAGCTCACAGAACTCTTCAGTGTGGTCTGTTTTACTGAGTATCAGTAACTTCCAGAGGCCTTCAGCAATGTACAGTATTCCATGCTCTCATGGAACTCTCATGAGTTTATTACACGATTTGTAAGCTTGTTTTATGAAGAAAAATTTTACACCCTGCTTTTCTTAACCTTCCTCCAAAACACACAAACCTTAAAGCCCTCGAGGTGCATATATAAACTCAGTTAAAGCTGGTCAGGGATATTAAGACTGATAAGAAGACTGAGAGTCTAGGAATTCCCAGAACTGCGAAGAAGGTCTGGGGCAGAGAAGGCCAACTGCCTAGAGCAGGAGACAGGGTGTCTCAGGGTAAGCAGGTGGGAAGGGGGATCTGGAGCTCCAAAAAATGGAGACCAATTCAGCGATTTGGTTGCTGAATGACCTGTGCTGGCTATAAGGATGGAGAATAGGAGATACGGAGGAGGAAGAGGAGGTAAAGATGAAGAGGTCAGTGTGTAGAGAACCTGCTTGAGGCAAAAATATACTTGACTGTTTTAGATTTTGGCCTGACGTATGGGAGGAGATGGAGAATTATATCCCCAAACTCTGAGCATGGGTCTTATTCAGCTGTCAACATTCAGCTGTGAAATGAATGTTTCAGCGGAGTGCATGACTTACTGGGTCTGGTGGGGACCACACCAGGTGGAGACATGGCACCTCTGTTGCTGAGGGGTCACAAACCTGTGTCAAAAAGGATAGTGAATAAAGGAGCCTTGGGTTTTTCTTCTATTTGTGGCTTGGTTTTCTTTCTTTGTGTTTTGGGGTTTTTTATTATTATTTTTAAGCTATGAAGTCTTCATGTGAAAGTGCTGTAAAAAATTTGAAATAGTGCTGTTTGCAGACATAATGATTTCAAAGATAAGCAGCGTCAGAATCAGGTGTGAATAAGTCTTTGATGACACATATACTAAATGCTGCAAGTGTCATGGAAAAGTAGTGTCAGTACACGTAAAGATGCTCTCATATGGCATACGCAGTAGAGGAGAGGTGTTACATTTGATTATGCAAGCAAAATTTGAGTTTTCCTGGCTCAGGAGTGCTTTTTTTTGGCAATGATAGTAGGGTTATTTTAGCTTCACGAGTTTCATCTAAGCCAGTGCTGGAGTTAATGAGAGGCAGTATATACTGAGCTGCATAATGCCATCTATTTTTACTGTATAACTTTGGAGCACTAATGCCCTGTAAACAGTTTATAGATTTTGCTTTAGCTGGGTGTTTATAGCTCAGTCTTTCACATGTTTGAATTCAACCTCTACAAAGTCTATTTCTATACAGAGTTTTGCTAGTATGTAAGTAAGCTCATGTAGATAGCTATAACAAAACATTGTTTAATCAGCTTCCTCAAGTAAACTATAAATGGAACACTGCTTACTGATTTCTATAGAATACATGGGAATGGCATCTGTGTACCTGTGCTAAAAACAGACACATGAAGAAAGAGGCCGAAGAAGATTTTCTCAAAAAATAGTGCTTTCGCATCCTGCTGTCTGTGTTTCTCTATATTGGGAATGCATGAATGTGGTAACGTTCTATTTTTTTATAGCTAGGTAACTCATTTATCTATTTCCACAGCATTTTGACTTCTAGGAACCATAACTGGTGTTCCATTAGGCACAGTGCTAGCTTCACTTCAAATATAGAAAACCCTTCCAGTATGCATCATTAATGACTGCATAGCACACAAAATCATTCTCCATGAAAGGAAAACAGATGGCTTCTTTACGTTTTTAATATTGCACAGAGTCAAATCTTGCAACTGTTTTTATTCAAGGAAAGCTTTTGTCTCCTCTGCAGTAAGATATATTCTAGCCTTTATGGCCTCACAACTTATTAGAGAAATAATTACTGGATTTCGATCTATGGCTGCAGGCACAGATATTCTCTAGACACAGATGGGACTGGAGTGTATTTATGAAACTGATAGATCATCTTTAAGCAGTGGGCTCCTGAAGTGACCTTCAGATACATAAACAATGAGTATGAAGCCTAGATTTCTATGAAGAAACCGGAGTAGATAAGGAATGTTCAGAGGGCACAAAGAAAGGAGGAGAGTCACTAAGTTGCTATAAAGTGTTCTTTGAGAGGAAGTCTACCTCTGAAGATTAGGTACGGTGTCCAGGAAAAGAGACTCCCAATAAAAATATAGTCCCTGGCTGAACCATCCCCTTGTTCTTCCAAGGACAGTAGCACATAGCAGAGGAGAGAGTATCTTGACAAGTACTTTGGTTAGAAAATACCTTGAGTCCCAGGGGTAACCTATGTATCTCCTCCAGCTGAGTTAGATGAGGAGCACACGAGCACGTTAAGCCTCTCTCTTGATCTCAGAGACAGTTTATTACCTGCTCATTCTATGGTTCAACTAGAAATCTATTTTTTAGTAGACTTTTGGAAATCTATTCACAGGTAGATTCTTGTGGTTGAAGATGAGACAGAGCCAGGCTGTTTACCAGCTATTTTCCCAATCTGTGCCAAGCACTGGGATATGAGGAAGGTGAGAAGTCACCTTTCCAGCTGTAAGTTAGTCATCTGCTCTAAGGTGTTCACCTAAGCTCCTCTGTGAGTCAATGAGGGCAGAGAAGTGATTCCTTCCCCCTGACTCAGACTGTGAGATACTTTGGTGAGACAGCACATATGAACTGAGAAGGTTTTGCAAATATTGGTTAACCTGTTGCAGTCAAGAATTTATTCTCCAGACTGTTGAAGAGCATAAAAATAATAAATAAATTACCTTCCTCCCTGAAAATAACAGCAATAGCATGAAAATGAAAGGTGGAGATGATTGGTATCCACTGTTACAAAGCCCCACTCCTCAGAGAGCAGAAGACCCTTGTGAGGGACATCTCACAAGAAGACCCATCTTGTGAGGGACCCATGTGCAGCCTCTCATTTGGGCACAGGTTTTGCTATGAAACAAAACTATTTATTCCAGAGGGACAAATGACTGAAATCACAAGTGTTATGCATTGAGACTTGCATCATCAATGGCCCAACTTCCACTCCAACACAACTTCAGTCTAGAGTTTCCTTTGATGTCGTTGTCAATGAAGGCATCAAATGCTCAGTCCAACCACTCTGATTCCAAAAAAAGAATCATTGCTTTCTTTTGTACCGTGTAACAAAGGCATAACACAATTGGGCATTTTTTAAAATGTTGGAAAAGGGCACAAGGCACTCAGAGTGCTTTATTTGTACTGTACTATTTTTTTCTGTAATTTTTCAAACTGAGATGAAAAGGAAGCTCAGACCATCTGTACTTTATGGATAACCTGGGCAACAGATGTTTCTCTTACATCATGAACATTTTGCTCTCCTCTGTGATTTGTCATCTGATTTTTGTTTGCTGTTTTCATTTCTTTACTAACAAATTCTTGCCCCATTAAGTCTAACTTTTCTTTGAGCTACAGGGGTGTAAATCAACGAGTGTAACGAAGTCAGTAGAGCTGTGCTGACATGGAGACAGTATTTTCTCAATGGAAAAGTCTTTGGACACTGCTTCGTAATGTTGTCACACACTCGTCTGCAACCATGCAGGAGCTGTGGAAGCTAGTGATCTTTTGAACCAGCAATTTTAGTATCTAGTTACAAAATGTAGCCATATGGTCATATGTGCCCTGGTCCTAAGGGTCTGTATATATTTGCATGTTTCCTCCCAAGAGCCACCACAGACGAGTAGCATTTTGGGGACAGAAAACAACAATAGCAACAGCAACAATCACTTCAGCTGGGTGGGCACAGATTTGTACCATTCCCATGGTATTGTTGGGATCTTCCATTTGTTAGGATGTTTATAATTGTCAGGTTATATAAGTGCACATGTGCAAAGGAGAAAGAGACATACACAGAGGGAAAATTCTGTTCAGTGCCTTAGTACAAAAATGTATCACTGGAAATCACAAAAAAATCCTATTTTGCCTCAATGGTATCAAATGTTTACCTTTGCCTTTGATCTAAAAGTAGGTATTTAGGAGCCCAGAATTTATCTGAAAATGAAATGGAGCAACAATTTTAAGCAACATCTTTCTTTGTCTGTAAAAAAATCCTGTTTTTCATTATTAATTCAGTCACCCTGCTACTGGCTCTATTTCATTAGCATGACCTGTATCTGCATTGGAAGCCCACTCCAAAATCTTCCTTGAGGCCAGTATAGCCTGGTAGTACCTTCTGACACTGTGTGAATAGTCATGATGGCTGCCTGTGACCAAAAGGACTACTTGTATCCAACTTCTCTTTTTATAGCATGTCCCATTTCCCTCCTTTCTTTCTTTTAGATTGGTTTTCTCTCTAATCACAAGTTGGAGTATTTCTGGAACTTTGTAACCCTACTGCTTAAAACCAGTTTGGTCTGTTCATAAGATTGAAAATGAATGTGCCTGAAGTTCTTATAATTCAGAGAAGATGATTAATGGTAGGTGGTCATCTCTATCACACTTCTCAAGCAGTGCTGTGTGTAATTGTCGTCTTCATTTGCCTTTCAATCCCAAACAAAAGCTCACTGCTGAGTTGCTCCTATTCCTTACAGCTGCTTACAAAACTCTTTGGGCAATGCCTGATGGCTCTTCTCAGATACATAACTGAAGAAAGGGAATCTCTGAGGAAAAAAAGCACTTAACCATGCTTAACTTTTTGAATTAAATGCTCAGGAGTCTTCGACTCTGAGGATGATTTCAGATACATCCCAAACAAGAGAAATATTCAGGAAGGCCCTTTAAAGTGTTGGTTTTTTATTCTCCAGCCTTCTTGAATTTTTCTCCTAGCTTAGAGTATTTTATGTCACATTTCATGCAAGTTGTAATCTCCAAGGGGAAAAAACCACTTAAGCATGCTCTCAGGCTCTTCAGGCTCTCAACAATTTTCTCCTTCCTCTATATATGAATGAGACCTATAGATACTGTCTGACTAAACAAATCAAATCACCAGTTATCTCACAGAAACTCCAGAGGCAGCTTTTTGTGGCGGGGCAGCTCAGGCGGCTTGCACCACCACCTTCCTGGAAGCGTCTCCATGGGGGAATACACTCTGGTTGGGGCAGAGGGGGCTCAGCACACTCGCCTGCGCAGACAGTGGAAATAAGGCTACAGAGGCAGGAGGGGTTCCTGTGTGGTTTATTGCATCCACAACTGAAAAAGCCACGAACAAAGAACCACGTGGAATGGAGAGCCCAGGGTTATACGCAGGTACGAGGGGGCGGAGCCAAGCGCAGGGACCAGTGAACGGAGAGGGCTGGCGGGGACACAGACACATTCACCGATGGGGAGAGCAGCCGCGGGGGATGAACAAGGGAGCAAACCAACGGGAGTACAGAGAGAGGGGAGCTGACTAGAACATAACCTCACCTGGCAAACTGCGTGGGGCGAGCCGGCCAACGGGCCGACTGCCAGTGGGATTACGGGACACAGAACATGGCCATACAAGGCAAACAGGGGGAGTGGAACTGGGGTAACTGGCGTCTGGTCCTTGGGCTTCCATGGGAGAAGCCAAAGCCCTCCCATGGTGGCGTCCTTCCAGGGCATCCTAATATACCCTCAGGCCTCCGCAGCTTTTCATGCCTGCTTTTCAAAATGTCAGGATGCCTTTTAAATATTATTGAAAGTCTGCTAGAAATGCCATCCAAGGTGTAGTAGCTTGAAAACAAATACATGAATCTAGGCAAGCAAGTTTGATAACTTTGTCCTAATTATCTACAGTTTAGTAATAAGAACTTAGAAGGATACATATATAAATTTGTGAAATAATAGATGTACAATTATATTTTTATGTACATGGTAAATATATATACAAATACTATAGCAATGTAACATAATAGTACATATATTGTTAGAATACACAATTTCTGTAGAAAGGGACTTAAAAAGAAAATTTAATCCAACTATCTGATCACTTGAGGGCTTACCAAAAGCTAAAGCACATTAGTAATGTCCAGAGAAATGCTGTGAGGAACAAAATCAAAAGCCTTACTAAAATCCAGAAAAGCTACATTCACTGCCTTTCCTTCTTCCATAAGACAGGTGACCTTATCAAAGAAGGATATCAAATTAGTTAAAGAGGACTTTCCCTTTGTGAACTCATTTTGACTGTGCCAGATTTCCTACAGTTTTGTAAGTATAGGAACACTGAGAAATCTGGGAACTCTAAAGGAAAAATCTGTGTGTGGACAAGAATATGTTAAATCCATCCTAAATCACATTTGGAAAAATAACAGCAAGTTTCTATGTCTTAAAATATTGTTAATCTACACCTGAAGTGAAATATCATTTGGTGGATAGTCCACAGACAAGCAAATTGTTGGGGCAAATTATTTGCAGAGGAATAAATTGTCTGAAAAACTATACATTGATGGATGGTATACAGAATGGGTGACTTATCAAATTAATGAAAACTGGAAACATCTGTGGGAAAACCTGTTAACCTTGTAAATGGGTCACATAAATTAATCACATGAAGAATCATCCAATTTGACATAACTAATGTCTTAGGTTATGTGTATCAGACTCCATCACATAGAGATTATTTATGCAGACATTGCTTTTTGTCCAAGCTGGGTGTGCAGAATTGTGCATTCTGATATCCCCTACTGCAAACTTCAGTATGTTTGTATTAGATTAGTCATTTTAAAGGGAAATAAATTTCTATTGCTGATGTTAATTTGGTATACCTCCAATGAGATGTCTGTAATTTGCATGTCACAGAGGAATTCCTTCTACATTACTTTCACAGTTCTTGCAGACCCAATAGAACAACAAAAGGAATAGTTTGATTTAGTTTTCTTGCTTTCTTTTTTCACTTTCTTTTCTTCCATGTTTTCTAGCCACCACTGAGACAGCACATGGTTCATGAAGAAATCTCAAACAGCCTAACAAATGGTGAGAACAAGCTCTTGATAAGGTACTATTGTAGTTGACATCTCTGCACTGGCAAGTGCTTACAATTGCCCTTGGGTGTCTCTAATTATAATGTATTGTTCATTAAAAATGACAACAAGAGTTCACAGAGCCTGCTTTCTTGTGATGAATTGCAATGTTCTCCTAATCACTTACTGTTATTTATACTTCTGCCTTCATGCAACTGATTATACTGTACATTTGCACCATTCAGAGAGAAACATGAGGGACACAAAGGGCGAGTTTACATGATGCAATGGAGTTTTGTGGAGTTATGTCTGAACCAGTGATGAACCAAGCTGTGTGCTGGCACAGCCCAGAGATGTACAACACTAGAAAGTCTCATCTCAGAGCTACAAGGAAGCCACGCCAAGCTCATAAGCTCTTCCTCAGAAGGATTTGCTACACTCTATGAAGAGCTGCAGAATCACGGTTTTTCTGCTTTCAGTTAAGCTCATGCTGCTTCTGGTTGGTGAAAAAATTACAGGCAGCTCAGTGCAGGTGTCTCTCAGGAACTCCCTTTGAGTGTTCCTCCCTGTATGTCATGCCTGTATAAATATCAGGTATCAGATTTCTGCTAAATCATTAAGACTCCTAAACATATCTGTAAAATGACCTATATCCACTGACTAAGCACTGAAGTGCATTAATCTACTGAGCAAAATCTCCCCAAAAATTCTCTGCAATTCCCATCGTCAGGAGAAACAGAAATTTTGAGTTATCCATGATAACTTGCCTGTAACAAGACTGTCGCTTGATCAACCTTTAGTTTACATTTATCATCAAATGATTTCTGATTTTCCTTTGATAATTGTAGCTAAGGTAGCAAGCAATTTTAGGTGCCTGTTATTGGATATCCCAACCTGAGACAGACATCAGTAAATTGATTTTTGCAGAAATTGCAGAGCAGCTATCTCTGAAAATGAGTTAGTCCCTCAGGTACACTAGATGTGAATGGCTTGGAGAGGTGCACACTTAATCGAGTAAAAAAATGGCTGGATGGCTGGGCCCAGAGAGTGCTGGTAAATGGAGTTACATCCAGCTGGTGGCAGGTCACTAGTGGGGTTCCCCAGGGCTCAGTACTGGGGCCAGGCCTGTTTAGTATCTTTATTCATGATCTGGATGAGGAGGTTGAGGGCACCCTCAGCCACTTTATAGATAACACCACGTTGGGTGGGAGTGTGATTTTCTGGAGGGCAGGAAGGCTCTGCAGAGGCATCTGGACAGGCTGGACCGATGAGCCAAGGCCAATGGTGTGAGGTTCAACAAGGCAAAGCAAAGTCCTGCACTTGGGTCACAACACCACCATGCAGCACTACAGGCTTGTGTAAGAGTGGCTGGAAAGATATCCAGCAGAAAGGACCTGGGAGTGCTGGTTGACAGGATTTAAACATGAGCCAGGGTGTGCCCAGGTGGCCAAGAAGGCCAATGACATACTGGTTTGTATCAGCAATAGTGTGGCCAGGAGGACCAGGGCAGGGATTGTCCCCCTGTACTCGGCACTGGTGAGGCCATGCCTCAAATCCTGTGTTCACTTCTGGGCCCTTCAATTCAAGAAGGACATTGAGGTGCTTGAATATGTCCAGGGAGGGCAATGGAGCTGGTGAAGGATTTGGAGCACAAGTCTTACAAGGAGCAGCTGTTTAGCCTGGAGAAAAGGAGGCTCAGGTGAGACCTTGTCACTCTCTACAACCACCTGAAAGGATCCTGTAGCGAGTTGGGGGTTGGCCTCTTCTTGAAAGTAGCAATCAATAAGACTAAAGGAAATGGCCTCAAGTTGCATAAGGGGAGGTTACATTAGATATTAGGAAAAGTTTCTTCCCTGAAAGGGTGGTGAAGCATTGGAACAGGCTGCCCAGGGAAGTGGTCACTGTCCTTGAAAGTATTAAAAAACTTGTAAATGTGGTGCTTAGGGATAAACTTTAGTAGTGGACATGGCAGAATTAGGGTAATGGTTGAACTTGATGATGTTGGAGTCTTTTACAACTTTAATAATTTTAT
>WEKY01010053.1:19890-64210 GCA_013390045.1 Picathartes gymnocephalus | reverse complement strand
AAAAAGAAAAAAAAAAAAAAAAAAAAGACGGGGGGGGGGGGGGGAGGGCATTGACATGCCAGCTCAGTTTTCAGGGTATTTTTTCAGAGAAGGGAAAACTTTCTGTGTTGTTAGAGATCTTTCTTATGTCTCCTTCTTCTATTAGTTTTTTGCTTTCTACACACCTGCTCTGAAACTCTTCTGTTCCTCTGTTTCAGGCTTTTAGTTGCAATCTAATGTTATTTGCACAGCATTATTGCCCGGAGGCCTAAGTCAATGCTGGCAAGGCTCCTACTGGCATATTATGTTAATAACCAATTGGTTTTGTTCTCAGTGAAAGCAATTTGTTCCAGCAACTGGGAATCATCCTGCTTTTTTTAGTAAGTACACAGCTACACTCTAGTACAAATATTAAAGGCCAAGATCTTTAAAAATAGAAAGGTAGGAACCACCAGCATCACTGCATCCAAGCCAACAGCTGCAGGATCCATGGAGTAGCTGCCTGGTCCAAACTACACACCTGTACCTGACCCCACAATCACAGACCACTGCTCCTGAGGGCAGATTTACTTTCCTGACTTCTGACTGAGGATTTTGAGCATCCAAGCATCCCTGCCAGCTTCAAATATTCAGATGTTTTAGCCAGACTGTTGTTGAAATTTTGGCCTGTAAATACTGCAGGAAAAAATCATGCAGATAAGGACCTGCAATTTACTGCATTAATTAATACACAGTAACAGGAATTAAGGTTGCAGACAGCATGCTTGTCTGTAATGTACTTGTTCTTCAGTACGTGCAAAGTATGTCCCTAATATTACATGCATTTGTATTTGTCACTACAAGGATGCATCTCTATAGTGTAAGCTTGGCATTTTGACTGCCTGGGAAGTTTTGAAATAAATACCCCCAGACAACAAAAAAATGCTCCTCACAGGCAATGAAAAGTAGTATGTTAAAATCTGTATTTTTAAAATATGTCTGTGTAATTTTACAGTCATTTGCATTTCAAGCCTGCAATTAGATTTTAAAAAGCCCACAACTGCAGCTGTGACAAGTACTCTGTTATGTGAAAAAAAAAGCATGTAAATAATCCTCTTGTCCTCCAGTAACAGCTCTGATGAGAACGAATTTTAGCATAGCGCTCAACAATTGCCTCTTCAAGGTTGTTTTCATGCTTGATACAGTATGAATGGTAAACCTAAAAGAATTGGCATCCAAACAAGATATGTATTTAATTCTACAAATTCCTCTTGGTATTGCATATGACCCTTTACAGAGCATCTTCTCAGGCTTTTAGAATGAACCATAGAGCATCCCCAGAGCAACAGAGAGGCTTTTTTTTGGCACACAGGGTGATATGGCATCCCATCAGCTCCATCATTATTCAGATGAAGGGGAGATGAAGGTTTCTAGGGATGGCCATCCATCAGCGCCCCTGGAGCTGGGAGTACATATCCTCTCAGCAACTGAAGCAAGACACGTTGGGCAGCCAAAGACACCATCAATTTGTTAGGTGTGCAGTGCACTGCTCTGCACTTTGGCTGGTTGTTGCCATTGCCAATGGATTTTCCTGGTCTTCATTAGGGGTGACATTTGTAAGCATTTTTTATTCTTAGCTGAGTTGGCAAAAGTGGGTGCTGAGGTTTGACACAGCCCTGTACTGAGCACCTGGCTTCACATATGGACAGTGACTTCAGTTTGAAACCCCAAGATGATCCAGTGTTTAAAGTCTCTTCCTACCAGCATTAATGCTGACATTGTAACAGAGGTGTGTGAGGTCTGAGCCCCAAGATCTTGTGGAGGAAACATGGCATCTTGTAAAATATCCATTGCTAACATCAGAAAGCAAGTGGATGCTGCAGGAAAAAGTGAATTAGAGACGCACAAGGCAAATGAAAGTAAATGACGAGCTAAGGACTGGGCAGGGGAAAATAACTGACTGTAGTTGGGAGAGTGTGGTGAAATGACACAAGAGAGGACATGATAAGGAGGAATAAAAACAGTAGGAACAGTATATAATAATTCTGTCATTTATGATCCATAAAGAGGGTTATTCCATTTTTTTTCTGCAAGAGGTGAGAGAAAGACTAAGATGCTGGTCAGGGGAGAAAAGCGCGCAATGTGACTTAAAATAGCTGGAGTTGTTTCAGCTTAGCAAAAGGAAGGTTGAGAAGGATGTAATTTCTCTCCAGAAATATATCAAGAGTAAATGCTAGATGAAGAAGGGCTATTTGAGTTAGAGGGCAATTTTGGCAAAAGAACAAAAGGGAGAAAATCAGCCATAAATACTTTCAGCCTGGAGAGCTTTCTACTCATCTGAGCAGCAAGGGTGTGCACTGCCCTCTCAATTGGAGCCCCTGGGGCAATCTCTGGGATTTAAAAGTAGAGCCTGACCACTGCATGGAAAAGAATCAGTGACAGGACTGCCTGGCTTTGACAAGGCAGAATACTCCTAATGTTCAGGTCTTTGGGAAAAGCCAATGAAAACAGAAATGAATGGAGGATTTGCTGCTGCCTTTTTGTTAGCTAGCAGTTATGAGTAAGACTGAGTGTACTGAAAATTTCCACAGATGGCTGTCAGACCTTCACCCAGCCAGTCCCCTGAAGATCTTACCTTCATGTTTTACAATCACTTTACAATGGAAAAGAATGCGTATCTGTGAAGACAGTGCTTTAGAAGTTACAAACACATTTTCTTATTACAGCTGAAGCTACTAAATATGCTTTTCAAAATCCTTTGACATGCCAGCCAGCACTAAACTCCAAATGAGGCACCTAAGTAAATATTGGGCAGAAATTCTTCCAAAATTGCTAAATTATTGGCAGCATGAATGTAGCCCCTTCTTGGAGGTTCTCCTTCCCTTTGGTTGTTGTGACTTCTCTGTCCTTTAAACCTGTAGTAACTCACCCTCAGACTGCTGGACTGGTGGGCAGGAACAGCATGAGAATCAGACAATGTTTCTACTTTTGTACATAGGAAAGTTTCTGGGAAAAAATTCTTCACTTCCTAAATTAGAACTGTCCCATAAATTCAACGCAGTTAGGTCTCGATAAGGTTTCCTTTCCAAAAGAGCATGTAATATATCTGATTAAACATCAATAATACTTTAAATATTACATCAACATTTTTATTAATAAAGAATAATTAAAATCACTATCTGTTGCAGTAGTATGCCACCTGGACTCTGGAGATGGGGAGAGTCTTCTGACCTGCCAGATGTGCTCTGCTTCCATTTTTGGGTGGTGGTTTGGAGGGTTTTTCCATTTAGTTTAGCATTTTACTGCTAAGGGGCAAGCCTGGGTTTTGTGGACAACCACAGACAAACAAAAACTCAAACTGGTTGTTTTTCACTTCAACAACAACAATGTACTTGATTAAACTAAAATCGCATAAATTCCCATCCCTTGTGTCTATTGCAATTTCTGGTTTCAGTCCACTACTGTATTTTGATTTTTCCTCTAGACATCTTATAGTCTGGCAATTTTTGTGTCTTGATCTTCATATAGTCAATTAAGATGTAAATTTTCCAGCAGTCTCATTAATAATAATTTCAGGTGGTATGAAAAGCCTGTTGAAACCTGTGAGAGCTTTTCTTTCAACTATAATGGGCTTTGGATCAGAACTCATAATGGCAGTAATTTGCTTGAATTTATTCTAGCTAATGAGTGATTAGCAGATGCTTTTTCCCCTCTTTACCTAACACTTGATAAACCAGAATCCATGAGGAGCTGTGTACTAAATAATGGTGTGATTTTACAACCCTCAAATTGCTTTAGAAAATAGATTTATAAATCATGCACATAAAGGCAATGGATATTGACAAATTCTCTGCTATTAAAGAGGTGGCTTGCTGTGCTTTATGTGAGTCTCTCAACAATAAAGTGTTACCTGCCATGGGGCACTGGGAAAAACTATCAGATCTTTATATATCTTGGTGTCTCCTTTCTGTTTCCTTTTATTTGAGGTGATTTACATGTCTTTGGTATTTCAGCTCAAATTTCCTCTTTTTTAGGACCAAATCCTTGTTAAACATTGTTAAACAACTGTTCCTTTGTGCAGGAAGAAAGTTATGCAAAGGAATGACTTGCTGTTATTCTCTAAGTCACCTTCCAATCCAAGCAACATTTCTAAAACTGAAAGATACCGACTATCAGGATTTGTTCTACTCGACCTTTCATGATATTTAGGCATCTGGCTTTGCAGCTCAAGTAATCAAGATGATAATTAAACCTACATCTTTGTGAATGTCAAAACTGTCATCTGCATTCAGGATGTTACAGGTCTGCAAGAAATCATGATCAAGAGAAATTTAACATCAGTGAGGTTATTAGGAAATTGTTCCAGCATTGGCATCGCCAAAAACTACCTTGTCAAGCAAATGAGATACATGGAAGCATGCTACATTAACTGCCCATATAGAATACCTAATCAGTGTTGTTATAAACTAAGCATATTCTCCAAATAGAACTGTCAGCAGTATTTTAAGTAATGCCCAAGCAGTAGTTGCAGGTAATGGGTATCCTTTAGAGTGTTTCACTTCTCATATCTTGCACTATGTGCAGTTGTATATGTACTTATAATACAAATTAATTACTGTCCTGCTGCAAATGGGAATTGTATTTTTAAGGAAACCAACAAAAAACCTATATGCTTCACATTAAATAATGGAAAATGAAATGGTAATTCAAAAATTAATTAATGATCCAGCAGCTTCCAGCTTAGAATAAGGCTGATTCAGGACTAACTGTTAAGTTCATGGGAAAACGTGTCTTGAAATTGTTCCCATTTGCAAATGAAGTCATATCACAGTTTTCCAATTCCCAATTAGAAGTTATTTTCCAATAGCCAATGTGGTTCTGAGTTTTCAGCCAAAGCTGTAAACACACCATCAACTCTCACTAAAGGGATACTAAAGGAGGTGAGAGGGACGCTGTTGGTCATGATATGGGATCACTTACATCACAGGATGTCTTCTGTCATCTGCACTGAAACCATTTAATCCAAAACATTATGAATATAGGCAAGTGTAGGAATTATTTCCATTTCTCTGGCATTATTTCTCCCTCATATTTGCTGTCACACGCAAAATTCAAGAACAGCAACTCCAGCTGCAGAGCAGCATGCAACAGCACTTCTGTGCACAAGTTTCCTCTGCTCAGATCTTTCTTTGGAGATGGTTTTGGAGCTAGTTGAAGAAATGAAGCTAAAAATGTTGGCTTGGAACTCCAAATGTGAGCTTTAAATAGCTCTCAGGATGACAGCATGTATTTTTGTTTGTTAAAAATAGAGTCTACAATGATAGAAGGACTAACTGGATACCTCAGATAAATGTGCCATGCGAGATGGAGTGAATTCAGTCCATGTATCCTCTGCCGTGGCAGGAGAACTGTACAGCTCTGCAGGGCAAAGCAGCACGTCCAGTGTGCAACTGTCCAGGAGCAGTGGCAAGAAATACATAGTGCAGGGAGAATCCATGCCTTGAAGGCACTTACAGAGACATACCTGGCGCCCAAAGCCTTTTCATGGCAGGAGACTCCCCCCCATCTAAGATGCAGTTAGATGTAGTGCTTTTGTCAGCTCTTTACATCAGAGGCAGATGCCTAGAGCACTTGCCCACAGAGTGCTTCTGGGTCACGTTCCAGGATCATTCTCTGCTGAGCTGGAATTGCCATCAAAACTCCCCAGCTGCTCAGCCAAGAAGAAAGACCTTTGAAAGCAAGAGGAGCACATGTGCCTGACTCCAGCCTAGCTCTCGGCCAGCTTGCATAGGGAGATTTACTGTTTGCTGGTTCCTGCTCCTGCAGTTTGTGCCTTTCACATTAGATATCTCCAGTGGAAAAAAGATGTAAATATTGTTGCTAGAAATTTAAAATACATCAGCATTTACCTACATTACTTGTGTTTTGGACTGCAAACTCTTGAGAGTAGCCCTGGGCAAGAAGATTTGTACCAAATTACTTCTGTCCCTGTAGATTAAATATATAACCTGAAGCAAAATGTGAACCTGGGTGACTCGAGAGAGGTTCTTAATTGTCTGACAACCTGCAATTCCTCTTTTTCTAGTAGTTTTCAAAGGATGGGAAAACAGGGTCCCTAGTGGCAGTGCAGGCATTTTAGGAGGAGGTGTGAAGCAGCAGCTCGTTGTTAGACTAATTATAGCATCTGATCAGTGAGAGACTTTCTAACAAACAGAAGATCTAATGCTACAGCTGAGCAAGTCAGCTCTTGGCAGCATACACCTGCAGGTTTGTGCTCTTGGTAGGTGGGTGGTTAACCTAGTGCAGGGCTAACACAAACTCTGACCTGTGATGTGGACAAGGCATGGAGGAAATGCCCAGGAGAGTCCTGCTGGGCAGATTTAAAGTGTTTAGAAAAACTCCCCCTGCTCTGTCCCAAGTACATTCATATAAAAAGCACCAGTATCTGGAGACAAGTGTGCTAACTCTTGAAGGCTAGAACATAACTTGAAATATATTTAAATACAATATTAGAATGAATAACCTAAAGATTACCATGATGTATCATAGCCCTGAGTCCACATGCTGTTTGCCAGGGTACCTTCTGACAGCTGGGGTAACAGTTACTTCATCTCCAGGTTTTTGGAGCAGGAGCAATAACAGCTGAAACAACCCAGCTGCTGGTGGTAACCGCGGGGGATAATTCAGAGCTAGCCTAAAGCTCCCTCTGGAGTTAAAGGAGAGATCAGTGCCTCCAAGGAGGAGGCCAGAATCAGAGTCGTTCTGGAGAGGTCAGTGTAGGGAAAGCCCAGAGAGGTGCTCTCCCTTCACCTTGCTGGAGGTATGCCAGTACAGGGGCCACTTTCTGGGTTTTCTCTTGTTACTGCGGAGAAGAAAACTTGCTAACCTAAATTAGGCTGCAGTGCTGGGACAAAGACATTCCACAGTGAATGTTGCAAAGGTAAGGGATATCGTCCAAACAAATATTGTGCTTGCTTAAGCATTACCTTCTCACTGTTTTTCGTTCAGTTTTCAGCTACTGCTGTACCTCTTTTAGGAGGCGGCACTTGCTGTTGTGACTATAAAACCAACATCTGTGGAAATAGTCTTGATACGAACAGGACCATAACTATTTGGCGAAAAGAACCCGTCATTTCTACTAGAACCTGAACTCCTTTGATATAATGAGTAGTACTTAAGGAATTAAATAGTACTTATCCATACACCATCTCCAAAATCCAAAGAAATGCGTCTCTTAGTAAATATTCCCAATCACAAAACTAAGCTTGCTACAAGGTTAATCTCTCCTACTCTACAATGCAGGCTGGACTAGAAAAAATAGATCATAGATGTTACTTACAGTCTGGGAAGCATGCTAAAAGTGAGTAGAAACGTGCTGAAATAAGAGGGAGCCTTTCCGTTGATTTAAAAGGCCATTACAACTATGGTGCTGAATATTTTATCTCCTTTTAAAAACTGTGACATGTATCATTCACTACTATGAGATTTAAGCAAGCATATGACAGCTTGTTCCTGCCTTCCAAATTTTCAAGGTATTTTTTGGGTTTGGGGGAGGGGGTTGTAACACTAATACCAAGATGTCTTTAAAACCCCCTTTTACAAAATTCTCTGTATCCTGACTCCTCTAAAATAACTTATTAATATTTTGCAATCAAAAGTTTAATGAACACAGTACTTGATTACTGAAACATAAAAATAAACATTGTCTTGTTTTGATATTAAAAAACTCTTTTCTGTCCTGGGCAGAAGCAGGCTTTTTCATACAAAGCACAGAACAAACTTTTTGCTCTTAACTGGCAATGCTGCAGCTTGAAGACAGATTGGTTTGCTACTAAAGAATCTTGCTAAGTCAGTCCTTGATTTACTATATAACATGAGGAAATATAGTTGTTTAATACTTAAGAATCTCTTCTGCTATTTGTGTGTAGATTAGAAAATGGTTTCATATTTGGTCTTTTTCTGTAAAATGTGTAACACTAATCATTACGTGATATTTAAGATTAAATTTAGCTAAACAGAGTCATCATGCTCTCTCCATCCCCAGGAAAAAAAAAAAACCAAATAATTTTTAAATCCTTTTTAATAAATTAATATTCATTCATCAATATTTTCATAAAGCATCTCTTCATCATTCCATTTCACTATTCTTCTTTTTTTTCACTGCTGAAGAATACCAAAAATACATAGCTGTGCCTTAAGCAAAAAGGACTGTGTTTTAGTTTATCTTTACAATGGGATGAAATCAACTTAGAGTTAAACCACCATCATATTGCTACTGTTTGTTGACCCTTTTGGCTATAACAGAAGATAGTTCCAGTTTTCCTTTTTTTTTTTAATGCCTTTTACAAACAAATTATGTGTAAATGTTATTTATAGTAGTGTTGAGTTACAAAGGAGTTAATTAGCTATGAAATACATTACTCTGGTGTGATTTAATTGAAATTACCATTTTTAGTCTTAAAGCAATCTATGGTTAAAATAATATACTGCAGCTAGTGCACAGGGTCAAGAGCCAGAAAACGGGAGGTCAAGGCAAACACTGTTCTTAACACATAGTTGTATGTGTGTGTTTTTGTGTGTAAGAAGTCGTGCTGGGACTGTAGGAACGAAACTGGCAAAAAAAGGCACAAAAAATGTGTGTGTAAGATGAAGTGCTAACCTTAAGTGAGATTTTCCTGGCTTTTTTCAAGTCAAACCAAGACCTGGATCTGTTCAAGGTTAAAGCTGTTTGTGACTAGACCAATGAATGTGAAATCTTGTGAAAAAGCTGAAACGTGCAACTGCCTGCTTTTTGCAATGACAGGCAAGATAGGGAGTACAGTTCCCTGAAGGGGGCTGCAGTAACATGCTGCCCTCCAGTTGTGCAAAGGGTAAGAGAGGGAGAGTCCTCAGAGACTCAGTCCTCTTGCACATGCAGGGCCCTGAAAAAATCCACATTGCCTCTTTACTCTGTACAGGGAGTAATTTTCTGCCTTCTTGGAAATTCTGGTTGAAGCCACTGAAGAACTGATTTCAGTGGGATTTGGAATATACATTTCTATCACAACTAAAAAGTCACTTCTTATTGAAAGTTTCTGCCTGGCCATGTGATTTATAGGAGGTGGGGCTTGAAGAAAAGAGAGTGTTGTGATTAAATCATAAGGGCAAGACCACTCTCAAATCCGACTTCTTACGGTAGTTCTTTAGGGCACTTACAGGAACACTTGCTTGGTGATCATTTCAGTAGGGAAAATTTTCTAAAGCAAAGCCTACCATTTATAATTTTTATTAAAATCAGATGGTTTTGTTAAAACATATTTTGCTATTAAGATAAAAACTTGGGAGAGGTTTTCAGCAATTCTATCTAATATGTACTTTGGGAGGGTGTTAATTGTTAGTTACTTTGATTATAAAGATGGCAATGTGCTCTATAATCCCTTCACGGTTTGAAGAGATATTAGAGAGCTCACAATACATTGCGCTTTACCAATGGGACTTAACACGGAGGAGCTTTTAAACACCAAGTTTTTCTGCTCCAGCTATATGTGTTCCTCTGAGGCTCTTCATGCTGCGTAGTTGTCTGCAGATACAGTGCTTAAAAACTGCAGTTCGAGCCACTTTGCACCACTGCCAAGGATGCAGCCGGACTGCGGCGCTGATCCTGCCCACGGCAGCAGCCGCGGGGTTGTGGTGAACATTCCCAGCTGGGGACCCACTGCAGCCACACCGCAAGGCAGCCTGCCCAGTCCAAGGAGCAGCCCCCACGATGGAACTGAAACACCTCTGCAACCCAGGCTCATCTGCGCTGGAATTTCAGTGCACAGCGAAGTTCCACAGTTCAGCTGCACATAGGGGTGGGAACAATAATGGGCCGTACATGGCAGCAGCCCAAGTATCAGTGCTCTGCTCACAGGTAAATCAAGTCCTAGCGAGAACAGGGGGTGGTCGTTAACAGAGCCAAGGCGGCCTTTTCAGTTTCATTCATGTCTGGTGGTTTTGCTAGATGCATATCCACAAATATTTTCAGCCATAGAAATCTCCAACTAGCATCCAAAGCTCTCTGTCTGTCAAAAAATCCCATTGATGTCCACAGGAATTTCATATGCAGAGAACTGTCAGGGCTAAGCCTGAATTCTGTTTTTTTAGATCTACTTATGCTACTGTAGTTGTTGTTATTTGAGAATGTACATGATAGAAACACTGTTTACAAAAAATATATCTTCTTTTCTTTAGAAAGATTTAGTTCTGATAAATAACAAATTAGGTTTACAGATCTGAAATTGGCATACCTTGATGACTACCATCTACTAGACTGAAAAAAGTTGGAATCCCAGTGAGGGAACAAACTGGGATCAAAATCAAAATGGTCACATTTGCATGAAGAGTATGTTAGAATACAATTAATGCTAAAACAAAACATACTCTTGTGATCCCTGATGGCAGCACACTACCTTGGTAAGTGTAGGCATATACTTTCAGTATATAAATGAAATATGAAAATGCTCCATTACTGAATCAAAGTATCAGAAGTGCTCTATTTGCTCAACTCTAGAGAATAAGAAGTTATAACATCACAGAAACAAAAATATGACATAACATGCGGTCACGATAGCAAGCACAGGAAAGAAAAATATTGAGAAAATATACTTATATGCATATTATGCAAATATATTTTACATTAACATACAATGTTATAAGAATGTTAAATAATATGAATGCATGTTTAAAAAAGGCTACAGCTAGGTGATTTCATGTTGAAGTAACAAATAACCTGAGACATCTTCTATGCTTTCACTGGAATAACAATCTTTAAATCTACAGCAGATGTAGAACACATTGACAGTAGTTGAATTCTCAGCTAAATTATACTAAAAATGTGCTGTTCTCTTTCAAAATGAAATGGCAGCTGGAACCAGTCCAAGGGAAGGAAAATGTGCTGTACATTTACAGTACTTACAAAAGATTCATGTCACTGTTGATGGACACTTAAAATGCTTGTTTGAAGTATTATAAACCTGTAAATGTCTCCAACGACCTACAACACTCCCATGATCAGCTTGCTTACTGCAGAAGAGAAAGCAAGAGATCATTAAAAATGATGCCCATTCAGGACTGGGAAAATATGTTTTATGACATATATAAACCCAAGAAATTTTAGCAAAGAAAAATAAATTTGGCTTGATGAAATTGTAGTCGATGGATCGGCAATATAAAGAACTGCTTTTAAACTTACCAGTGTAACCCTACTGTTTTATGACTAGTGTGTATGGCAGCATTTACAAAGGATGTTACTAAATACTGACTTTATACATGATTACAGCTGTTGAAAAATTTCTATGACAATCAAAGGTTTGTAGTGATAATATACAACACTTACTTTCTCAAGGCTTGCTGCTTTGACGATACCTGCCTTTCAATTTTAAAAGTTCCTCTGGAGTGCATTCTATGTTTAAGTGTCCGTAACCTCAGAATGAATGTGTTCATGTGTGTGTGCATACATATACTTTCGCTTTGCAGTATGTCCTTTAAAGTACACACAGTTCTTTGGTACATGTATTCACACATACATGAGTATGCTCTACATAGTAAAAGTTCATATATATATTTTTTTATATATATATATATATATATAAATATATATATAAACTCTGCAGGCAAGTAGTACTTCACTTGTTATAGTTGAAGTCCTTTAAAAAAACTAAGTCACTCAGTTAACATAGTATAGCCAGTAAATTAAGTTGAAAAGAGAAAACGTGAATGGAAACACCATTCTTGACCATCTGTCGATGGCATTCACATCCGTTAGATCGGGGATTTTTATTTTCAGTTGCGAAGACCTTCTTCGTAAATGGCCCCTCTTGCTATGGGAGCCTGTTCTTTCTGATGAACGCCTTCCAAGGCTTTCACGATGCGAGCTTTGTTTTCTGTACTGGATTCCTGAGTTGTCAAAGGATATAGTTGAATTTCGGGCTTCTGTAACGCTGGTGGTGACCTCGTTGCTTGCCACCTCATTGTGAATTTCAAGCGATGTTAGCAGAATGTTTCCATGGGTGTCCACCTAGAGGTCAAAAATAGAAACATAAATGGTTTCAAAAGACTTGACATCGATGAGCAGATTGTGGGTGTATGTAAATCTCCAAACCCATACATATCTAAAAAAATAATGTAATTATTTCAAGCATGTGATAATATTAAAAAAGAAATGGCACTATTCAGCTGCCTAAAATTAGGCAAGTAATTAAATACTTTTACAAACAGGGTTATCATCATGCTACCAAACATCCAGTACAAAACCGTACTTGGCAAACTCCACCATCTTCTTCTCCCTCTAAAGGATGGTGTAGTTCAGTGGAACCTCTGCATTGCTGGCAATGGAGGGAGAGAGAGATGGATGGATCCTCCCTCTGCTAGGAAATTAAATGAAACTGGCTAGCGCTTTTTTTTTTCCTATCTTGGATCTAAAACCAGGTAAAAAAAGTGCCTGTGAAGTTTGCTAAAATCACAAGAATGGTTCTGATGTGCTGAACTCTGTATTTTACAATCACAGAACTTATTTACAACTTATCTCCTAAAGTTTTCCTTCCATTTGCAGAGTTTTCCAATCATGGCAATTCTTAACTGCAGGGATTTTCTGTCTGGGTGATTGATCATAAAAACCAGTGAACTTAAAGCATAGAAAAAAAGTGGCTGAACTGAGCAAATAGGTGGTACACTTCCCTTTCACCTCCCTATTCCAGAGGCAGTGACCAATGTTTAGCACAGAGTATATTTATCATGCTAACAAAGTCAAAGTCTTGTTGAGAGAAATTTGACAGCGATTTTTATGTAGATATTTTGGTTTAGTATTAAAAATACTTAATTTAATAGCAACTGCAACTACAGCAATGTTTGTGTTAGCAGCAAACCATATTCAGTCAAGGACTAAGCATCACCCTGATAGACAAAAAACCAGGTCCCTGGTCAGCCTATGACAGAGAGCTTTCATACAAAAATCAACAAAACCCCAAATAAATTTCCAAGTACAGAGCAATGCAATGCCACTTTGAGTAATAAAGAAAAAGGTCCTGATCATTTAGAGTCTTAAAATCTGGGCCAGACTCTCCAGCCCTCTTGAGTGGCAAAAGAGGAGCAGCGCAGAGCTGTGTATGGCTCCTTCAGTCCAGAAACCTTAGGAGTTCCCATGAGTGGCACTGAGGAGAAGTTCCAAGCAATGCTGAGTCAGTATTTGGTAGTTTCATTGGTGGGGCATCACAACCTCCGTGCCCCAGGCCCTACATGCTGACGGATATATAGTCAATACAGGTAATGCAGGGATCAGCTCCAAATTCTCTGCCAGTTTTGGGGCAAGGAAAATGATGGCGGAAGGTAAAAAAAATACTCAGTGCTGGGTATTTTCACGCAGTTAACACACGTGTGACTCTGTTCAAGAGAATTTAGTTCTCCATGTCAGAAATAGATAGTGAATCATGGAATACAGGATAATATCTAGTTTTACATATGCAATTTATTCATCCATAATTCATCACAAAATTAATACATTTTTCTAACCTGCCACATGATCTAGCTGTGTGAACTGTGTAGCAGTTGAGCATCTCATTCTAGAAGCATCAGTTCAAAAGTGGTTGTAAAAACAGACTATTGTCACAGCCTTCTGAAGTTTGCAGAGTCATCTGATACCACATTCTTTGCAAGCTCTGTGTGATGGATTAAAAGTATGTGCAGCTATGTGTCTGTCCATATGCATTTAACTTCTTTCATTCTTGTTAAGATTTTGTGAAATGGATATTTCTTTCATCAATTATTGATGCTTCAGCTTATCTCTTCTTAGGGAAGACAATTATGATAGTATATCAGTAATGCTTTGCCAAGCTGCTTGCAAATGGAAAAAAAAGAATATAAAATGCTGTGAATGATATACAGGCAAGCAGGAAAAAAATCCTAAGGTATCTAACAAATCCTGCTGCTGTAGGCAATGGCACATTATGCTGATGAGCGCCTACAAATAAAAATAAAAAACATGAACAAAAATAATGGCATGGAGAAGCCTCAGTGATGATTAAGATGAATTTATTTTCCCCATGGCAGAAACCCTTTGGGTACGAAAGTGAGATCTTGAGGTTTGTAGAAAGGAGTTCATGCTGTTGAGCACTCTCTGTAACCAGGGAATAAACACAAGTGTAAAATACAGTCATGGATACCATCACTACTTATGGTGGTCTCTGAAAAGAACTGATTCAGTTTCTTCTGTTTTTTTGGTTTTTTTCCACTGAATACAAGTGATGATCAGGATATTTTTTTCCACAATGTGTAAAATATCTCAACAACCTTTTTTTTTTCTTATGAAGCTTAAAACTAAATCTCTTATCCAGACCCCCATGGCATCAAATGTCATCTTTCCCATCTCCTCCTAGGCTTTGAGAAAGGTCCTTCAGCTTACTAAAAATGTCATAGCAGAGACCATTTTGGTGGGCTTTGCCCTGAGAGCCCTGCCATCCCCTTGCAGGTCTCTACTCCTTTTCCTTCCACCATCACAGATGTCAACTCCTCTTTCCCTCAGGACTTCCTGATCTCTCCTGATTCTGTCTGCCACCTAGATACACACAGACATCAGCCCATCCTAGGTACTTTGTCCTATTACACTGAGCCTGGACTGTTGTGATCGGTCAGCTGAAAGCTTCTATTATGGAGGATACACCTATGCATTCAGGTGTCTCTGGATCAAGGAATTAATTTTATTCCTATTATTTCCTTGCAAGGCATAGCCTTCTTCACCTTATCTGCCAACTTCACATGCCACCTTAGCATGGCTTCTGCCTTTGATGTACCAACTTTTCACAGTTTGTCACTGCATCTAGAAATCAAACCAGAAAGGTGGTCAAGAAAGTTGCAACTTTAGTGTAAATTCTTTTTCTGAAGATACCAGTATGTCCTATGAAGCTGCATGACAGTATGCATTTTTCTCAAAATGTCAAATGAAATGTGTTTGGAAACATACTTTTGGAATTCATCTCTCTTAATGGAGCAACAGGCTTGCGTGTCAAATATGAGGAAGGAGCAGATAGAGAGAAGAAGGTGTCTGCAGAAGCTATACCAGCCTCTGGTCCACAGATACTCTTAAGATTTATTCTCTCAAATTGATTCCTTCAGACGTTTTGAATAAACCACCTAAGCTCTTGACAACATTAGAGCACTATACGCTAATAGTTTGTGACAATCGTAAGGTGATGTCTTCAAGTATGAATACTTAATGCATGCAGCATGTTAAAAAGTATTTGCACATAAACATGACTTTGGAATTATTTAAGCAATGATTTAAATTGCTTTGACAAAGGTACACAAGCTCTCTCAACGAATAAAGAAGCAAACTAATAATGGCAGGGTATCCTGTGCAAGTCACCTCATGTTTGCCTGAGTACACAGGGAAGGCAAAATCCTCCATGAGTGAACGAATGTTGCTCAGTGTCTTCAGGGAAAATGTTACCCCAGGTATAGATTAAGAAAAGTAGGTGACTGGATTACAGACAGTCATGGCTACATATTACAAACAAGGCCAATGTCTTTGATAAAACTTTAGTTTTACTCCTTATGATCCTTAAAATGTAATTTTATCACCTGGCTCTTAAATGTCACTCTGCACTGGAAATTCTCCCCGAAATGTTAATACCAGGCTTTAATCTCAAATACTGTTATAAACCAGAGATGACACTGTGAATTTGGCCGATTTCCCCTCACTTCTTACCATCCTTCAACGAAAATATTTCCCTTTTATTACTCCTCTGCCAACCCTGTGCTTCCATTCTTTCTGGCCACTGTGGCTCCACCGAAGCCATTCCTTCCCATTTCTCCACTGTGGTCTCCATGTTTGGTTCTCACATCTCCTCCCCAACACAAGCAAGGGTTGGTTGTTTCCTTGGAGTTTTTCCCAGTAAACTCATCAAAACAGATGAAAACAGCTGAGTACCAAATCATTAATTAATTCCCTGCTGAATCAGCATAGATATGCAAAACTATTTATTCTTATTTCAGAATAAATTTTTATCAAACTCCATCCCTCCTACCTCTGAGTAACTACAGGTCCTGCACCAGAGTGAAGTGACTGAATCTCACATAAGGGCATTTTGAGAAGCAGATTCACTTTTGAAGCTTCACCATTTCTGAACTATACATAATACAGTACAAGTGAAAAATTCAAATACTCCAGAAGCCTAATGTCATTGCACAAAAATGACTGTAACTCACCTAACTGAAGCCAGAAGGAGGAGAATTAAGACAATGTTCACAAAGAACCTGCTCCTTGCTCTTGGAGGAACACTACGTTACCAGTGGACTCAACTTGGATTTTATGTTCCAGGTCCAAAACTTCAGTGCCCTATTATATCTGGGAAGTCCTAAATGTACTTCTTAATTCTACCCAGGATCCAGGCTTCTTTAGATGTTAGCTATTCTATTTTTAAGAAACAAAATATAGCAGCTTCAATTGAATACCTTTCTCCAATATTTTTTGAAAAACTTCAACTTTAAAGTCAGTTTGAAAGTACTTTACTAGGGCCAGAAAGCTACCATAAGCCTTGATTTATTATTAGGTAGAGTCTGAATTGTTTCAAGTTCATTTAGTTCTCTGTTTAACATTCCATAAATTTTAAGGAGTATGTTACAATGAAATCTCTTTCTTCTCGTAAGTCTTTCACTCTATTACACAAAAAGGAAAAGAGAAAGCATTTTGTTCAAACCCCATAGGTAAGTTTAGTTGTTCATCAATCCCAAATTTTCAAATACCATGCAAAGACTTTCCATCATGTGAAACAATATAAATGCAAATAGGGGCTTTAAATAACATAACGAAAAGCTCTGTCTCTGTAGTTAGTCTTGCATTATTTTACATCAAAATTAGTATTTAAGTTCATATAGAATCAAAGTATATTCTGAGTTGGAAGGGACCCACAACGATCATCTGGTCTGACTCCTGACCCTGCACAGCACCATCTCCAAGATTCACACCATGTGCCCAAGAGCATTGTCCAAATGTTTCTTGAGCTCTGTCAGGCTGGTGCTGTGACCACTGCCCTTGGGGAGCCTGTTCCAGTGCCCAACCACACCCTGGGAGAAGAACCTTTTCCTAATATCCAGCCTGAATCTCCTCTGACACAGCTTCAGGCCATTCCCTTGGGTCCTGTCACTGGTCACCAGAGAGATCAGTGTCTGCCTCTTTCACCTTCGTCACTTATGCATAAATGGTTTTCCAACGTGTAGAACAATAGGTATCCAGGCCTTAAGGTTTAAAGGTGCTTAAAGCTAAATACATTGACCATGTTATGCCTTGGCTATTTTAAAAATAATTTAAAACTGCAGGCAAAACAAAATTATAGTGTTGAGTGTTCTCCCTGAGTCTAAAAGTTGATACTTCTCTTGCTACCATTTAAATATGTTTATATTAATTAATAAGCATCAAAAAAACCCAAAAGAGGTAATTATGTTATATCAGCTCAGTAGATGAGCCCAGGATACCCAGCAGGACTGAGAAGATGGAAAGACCTTGAAAAACAGGGAAAGTATGAAGAAGCAAACCAATTAGGAACTTCCATTCTATTATCACTGTCTATCAAGTAAGAATGAAGTTTTACAATTAACCTTGATATATTTCAATGGAGGAAGAAAAGGAAACAAATGCACGGTCCTCCTTTGCCCTATATTTCACATTGCCTGGATTATTACAGTCTTTGAGAAGTCCTATGAGTTGCACATACAATCCTTCTTACTGTCTCAGAATTTGCATGATTTGTACTTGTGCAAACTGTCTGCAAAACAAAATTAGTACATGTGTGAGTCTTCCAGTGCACAATGCATGTCCCCACCATGAGCTACAGGATGAGTGTTCTTCCCACAAGAACTGTGCTTATCAGCCTTGACAGATATATTTCAAAATTTGGTATACCTACTCATCACAGTGGTGATATAAAAATATCCCACTGTTCAAAAAAAGCATTGAAAAAAGTATCCAGGAAAGATGAAGATACACAGGAGAATACTGCCAGTTTTGCTATTCCCGTACTTTCCAATTTAAACTGAGTGATAATTCTTCTACAGAAGTCGGGATATTAATTTTCACAATAAAATCCCACTTATGAGAAGGGTTGCTACAATTAACAAAACTGCTAAGTAGATGTAAGTGGCCTGAGCCTCTATTCTCAGCAATGCTTGGTGGGAAGCTGCTGCCTTGGCCAACAGCGGGGGTTGGAGCCAGGAATCTCCAGAGCTAAAAATACATGCAGACACTGCCTGATGAGAAGGGCCTTTTTATAAAGGGTTATGCATTATTCTTGTCAAAGGAAGCTCTTCCCACATGTCTGACAGCATTGGGGGTTTGAAGCTTGAATGAGCTTGTGTGATAGTTACCCTTCTGGTTGATACTCTGGGGCTAAACTTTTGGTCCCACCAAACTGAAAACGTAACTTGCCACAGTTTAAACCAAAAAGCAGTGTTTTTAGCAGGGATCTTTAAAATATATCACATAACCTCTGTGGATTGGCCCAGAAGGAGCAATATCCAAAACACATGCTCACCATCTGATTATACAAGTAGCCTCTACCACAAGAATGAACAAGTGATAACACGATTGCCTTAAAGCTCTCTCACATTGATTTAGCTATAAATTAGGCTTTATCTGAGCCTTATTTAAAAGAAACAATGTAGCAAAACTGAAAGCTTTGACAGCTACACATGAAGACTCAATCTGCCAACACAAACAGGATAAATGGAATTGATTCGTAACAATGGAGACCAATTTTCAAAGGAAATATTTTTGGATACCACCTATTCTTTTCTGATAGTTTTTCTACAATCAGAGGACTTTAATTTAGGCATCAATACCATATCAGAAGAAATATTTTATGAAAAATAAAAATTAATTTCTTCCTTGATCCTAGAGCTTGCCCTCATATACAAAGCAGAGTGTCAAGGCTTTCAAAAGAGAATTTTCAATCGCAAACAAGTATGTGTATGAAAACTGGTTATACACAAAAAAAAGCAGCATCCTATGTTTGTCTCAGTAACTACAGTTTACTGTGATAGACTGGAACCATTCAGTGAGGAACACTATTTACAGTGCATTATCTGAAATAAAATGTGATGCAAAAGCAGTCAAAAGAAGAGATGGCTAAGTGTGAAATTCCCTTTGTAGTCAGCTGCTGATCCACAGATGAGTCACTCATAAAGGCTCACTCAGGTTTCATCTCATCACCAGCTCTGAATCTTCTGAAACTATTTCCAGAGATTCAATTTAGTCAGACGTGCTTCAGCCATCATGCCACCTTCAGCAGTGCTACACAGGAGCAGTTTTTCTCTCCCCACTGCTTTTCTTTGTCACCTCTGCAACGTGAGGACACTGGCTTTGCCAACTCCGTGCTGCAAGGGCTCTTCTTTCCCTTACACCTGGAGCTATTTAGCTCACTGATTTCAACACATGGACAGAGCTGGACAGCAAGCCATAATAGGAGAATTGAAGCCAACAGACAGCTCAGCAGCAGCCGCTGGTGGAGCCCTCCTCAACACAGCCAGCCTTAGTGCTAGCATATCAGGAATAACTCAGAGAAAAGTACCTAAAAGCCTGGCACTGGAAAGGCACATCCATAGCAGCAGCACCAAAATGGGGGTGGCTGTGCCAGTTTTGGCTTTTCAAACCCATAACCTCTTATGCAGGAAAATGCAAATGCATTCATTATGAAGAAGAGTTACTGAGCATGAAGAGTAACTGCTTTGCATAGCAATTATCAAATATAACACAAACATACCCACATCTGTGGATTTTGTGGTCTAGAACACTTTTTTTTTATTAAAAATCCCCTGCTTTACAGTCCAATAAGACTAAGAAAGCATGAAAAGCCCTTTTGCTACTATAAGAGGAATGTTTATAACCAAGCCTGCTAGCTTACACTCCAGACTTCAGTTCTCTGATGTGTACAAAATAGACTACAATAGTAGTATCCATGCTGGTTCTACTGGTTTCCATGGGTTAAACCACTTCTGAGTGAAAAATAACATGCCATTTTCCACTGCCTTCTCTGTTCCCTTTGCCTGAGAGAAAGACGCTGTCTCAGCAGCACTGCCAGTCTTGGGAACCATAAAAGCAAAGCTTGAACTCAGGGCCTGAGCACCAGGCAATGTGTTGAGCTGCCCCTTCTCTGCTAGTGCTGCCTCTCAACACAAGAGATTTCCACAACACCACAACCCCTCCTGACTCTGGTGATAGAGCACCAAGTTGTTCTGTCACTACACCCACAAGTTACAACATCTGATGTGGACAATAAATTGAATAATGTTTATTTTTTTATTTGGTTCAGTTTGGTTTATGTTTTGTTTTGTTTTGTTTTGTTTTTCTAGTGCTCTGAGCTAGTAATCTTAATCAGTGACAGGGAGCTCATGCACATGGTTCATAAACAAGCAAATTCAATTACTAAAACAAAATAGCAACAGAGCAACCCAAAATAGTAGTCAGAAATAAACTAATAACAATGCCTTATTCCAGTTTTGTATTTGAACATTTTTCAATCTCCTTTCCAGCACAGCATACATTTGACAGTCATGAAATAGTGGTGACAAGTGCAAAGTGGGCTGCCTGCTTTTGGCATTCTCTCTTTCTTTAAAAATGTCACTCAGCCCCAAATCACATGAGATTGGAAGTATTTTCCAGGATTAGAAACCTTCCCTTTCTGAATGAAATTACACTCCACGGAAGACTGAAGCCTCAGCAAAATCACAAAACCATTAATTTCATTGAACTTGCAGAAAGTAGTCTTCACGTGTGTGTCTGAGCCTCCCTTACCGTGCAGTATTGGTGTACACTGCGTGAGCCTCTCCCAGAACATCCAGCACCGGAGTCCCAACTCTAAAGCAAGAAGCAAGCAACTGTTATTTCCATCAGATTCAATGGTTTTCAAGAGCCATCAAAGGAGAGATTGGAAGTTAATCACTCTTTACTATCCCTGAAGAGCTCAGAACCAAGGTTGCAGAGATTTCAGGTACTGTCTTCCATAGAAAGTGTGCTAAAAACTCTAACATGACCCATCCTGCTGCATCCATGGATATCTGTATAGCATGGTAAATGGTGGACATGATCCAGAAGACAGACATTTTCCTGCTTCAAGGCCATGTCTTGAAGCCATGGGAACTTTGTTCAAAGTAAATCTGTTAGATGTATTTTCCCTGAGATGCACATCTTGAAATCCATGGGACCTCTTGCCTGTTCTGAGCAATTCCCTATGCTTTGCATTTGCCAGTGTTTCTCAAATGAGAAATTCAAATTTGACATCCTACATCCAATGAATCTTCTATCTAAGTTTTGTTTCAAAGAAGATTTCTGATTAGCTCTACCTAATGTTTCTGTCTGTTTCTGTTGCATGCTGGCACTGCTTCTCTGAAGGCACTGAATCCAGAAACTGCAACAAAGCTCTGCTAAATTTGCCAGCTGAGGCCTGGGGACAAAATGTTTTCTACACAGAAAGGAACCATACCATATTATTTATCCTGTGTCATTTGAACAGCAAATATTCACAGTCAATATGAGTAAATATGATTCTACAACACCTACAGAATTCCTTTTCACACCTGGGACTCCAAGGGACAAAGTAATGCTCTCCTTTTAACTCTGGTGTGCTGAATTTGTATCCTTATTTGACAGAATCATAGAATCTCAGGTTAAGAAGTTCCCTAAGGTCATTGAGTTCATCTGTTAACCCAGCACCATGTTCACCACTCAAGCATGTCCCCACATGCCACATCCACATGACTTTTGAACTCCTCCAGTGGTGGTGATTCCATCACTTCCCTGGGCAGCCTGTTCCAATGCCTTATTTCCTTTTCTGTGAATAGATGTTTCCTAATATAGAATCTAATCCTCCCCTAGTGCAACTTGAGGCCACTTCCTCTCATCCTTTCACTTGGTACATGGGAGAAGGGACCAACCCCCACCACACTACAACCATGTCTCAAAGTGCCGCATCTGCACGTTGTCTAAATATCTCCAGGGGTAGTGATTCAACCACCTCCCTGAGCAGCCTGTTCCAATGTTTGACAACCCTTGCTGTGAGGAAATTTTTCATTCATGCACAGTTGATATTAAACCAGCAGAAAAAGCAGAACAGTTCATGGTATTTGCTTGAGATGCTTCAGAAACAAAAGAAAAGGCTGTAAGTCAAAAGCCAGGAAAAAAAATTGCTATATGGTATCAGCAGATCCAGGATATAAAAATGGCATGAACTGAGTATGAAAATATATTTTTTCATTAGTTAAGGTACTTATGATTATTTTGACAATGTAGACAAGTTGGTATCTATCTATAGGGGTGAAAAGACAGAGAGAAATTCTGTAGTGCCAGCATGAAGTTCTTAAGTTGGTATCTATCTATAGGGGTGAAAAGACAGAGAGAAATTCTGTAGTGCCAGCATGAAGTTCTTGCCTGTGAGGAAGTGAAAACATTCTCACACACTGAATCAAAACAACACAAGTGTCCCATGAGAATGTTAACATCCACAACAGCAAGAAGTATAAACATCAGATTAATAATCTGCACCTGCACTCTGTCAACGTGTGCTTACTCATAATTGGTTTAGAATAATTGTTTATACCTCTTAGCCTATAGCGTTAGGGGGTTGAAATAGTAGCCAATAGAATATCACTTGTTCACGGAACATACTATAAATATCAGTTCGTTTTCAATAAAGTTGGATTATTATTGCCTTCTAAAACTGGAGTTCGTGTTGCTTTGTCCATTACAACAGCAACAGATATCGAGATAGAAGGACATGGGGTAGTACTGGACCCATTAAGAAGTCTCGTACTGAATTATTTAAATCATTTAAATGGATGAGATGCACCAGATGGTTTCCAGCAGGAGAATTAAACCTTAGTGCGTACATCTGCATTACCTGCTTGCAGTTAAAATCTTCTCCATGGCTTTCAATTCAGATACTCTTCTATTTCCCCATCTATATTTTTTTATTATTATGACTATTTATTTTTTCAGTTAAGGAATTCCTTTGTCTTGATATTTTAGTTCTAAGTAGTGCTGCCAACTGTGATGAGAATCTGGTTTCATAATACACTGAACAAAAATGTGTTTACTGGTTCAGAATTTTCACAAATCTGAGTGCTGACAATTAGGTGTAGTTCTGCATCACATTTACTATAGGAGACAAAATCATTAGGATAAACAAATATAGCTTGAAATTACTTTTATGATACTGGTTTTGATAAACAGGTAGCAGTTTTATCACTGTGAAGTCTTCTAATTTATAGCTGATAGAAAAAAAATAGTCTTACTCAACAGAACAGAATGGAAAAGCCTCACTGGAAGCATTTCAGTAAAAAAAGAAAGATGTTCTATTCAAACTGACATGGCTTGTTAATGTCAGATACTGCTGAATACCTTGAATTTTTCTTCCAAAGATTAAAAAAGGAGGTATTCACTGCATAAAGTAATACTCCAGGCAAGGAAATAGGCTGGGGCATAATCAGCACAGACCTTGCCAATACCATGCTTCAGAAATCAATCGCAAAGTTTCTCTAGGACTTACACTTCTTTGCTGGTCTTAAACAGCAGCAGATGACCATGCCACACACAGTATTGAACTATGCTGGCCAGTTAATTAGCATGGCAGGACTAATTCTTTATCTGTTCTCTCCCATGGTAAATGCATCTCCTCTAAGTGAAGTGAGGAAAGGTGTGCTCAGATCCTGGATTCGCTTACATAGGAAATGTATATAGGTACTTAAAATCACAGTTAGATTATATTTGATTTAGACAAATAAATGCCTTTATAGATCTGAGCCTTTATTTTCAAGCTAGCTGCCCTTCCACTGTCTTCTTCTTACACTTCCTTGTCATACAGATCATACTGACTTCCATGTCTGTATGCCTACATATATTCTTCTACGTTGGTTCCTGAAAATGAAAATGCCCAAGTTTGTCCACAAAAAGATGTGGTTGGTTGTCACCAGATGGTGATGTTTTTATGCAAGCCTTTTTGGTTTTTTTTCATACTGATAGTCTTTGCAATGTAAAAATAGAGAGAATATATATAGATTAAAGAAACATACCCGACTGCCTTCAAACCTTGAGCGATCGTTGTTTGCCTTTGTTGTTTTTTCTGCGAGTTTCTTCTGCCTTTGAGGGCCTTTTCCAAAGAAAATGTAGTTGACAAAGGCGTATTCAAGTAAGGCCAGGAAGACAAACACAAAGCAGCCCATAAGATACATGTCAATGGCTTTGACATATGGAATTTTAGGCAAAGTCTCTCGCAGGTGAGTGTTGATTGTTGTCATAGTCAGCACAGTCGTAATTCCTACACAAAGAAGAAAGATCACATATCTTACAACTCCAAGCATTCAGTTTTATTTTCCTTCTTGGCAAATATGCCTTGTCAGTGGGAAGAAGCTTAAAAATTTGCAAAAGATGTCTCGCAGTTGATATCACTGCAAAAGAAAGCAGAATTAAAACTTGATGCTTTATTATTCTGTTACAATTATTTCCTTCACATGAGCGGGGGAACAGCTAACAAGGGGGTCTGGCACCACTGCCATGAGTTAACGTAGCTTTATGGAAGCCAATATATCTGTACTGAAAATCTCTTCCATGACGACCAAACTGATGTGCAACAGGAACAGTGCTCACACAGATGGTGAAAGACTTATCCCACAGTTTTAAATTTCCAGGAGTTAGGCAGTTGGTTGATGTCAGCCCTGTAGGGTCTCCCTGTAATAAATTGGGAGAGACAGGCACCTTTCTAAAGCAGTTCATCCCATTTATTTTAGATACCTATTTCAGGAAAGGACAACAAGTAAGTGCAATTTGAGATGACTAATTTGGAGCAGTAGGCTAGTTACATAGAAAGAAGTGAGGTGAGCAATGACAGTATGTGAATTTTTGGAAGGAAGAAAGAGCGAGAGCAGCATTTTTATAGAAACAAACTGGACACTAATAAAATATCTACAAAATATCTATATCAACCTTATGTCAATTTATTTATCTAAGGATGGACATAGCACCTGAAAATATATTACAGAGCACTGTTTTGAAAATCTGGAAAGAAAGCAAATTTATTGTCAGTCTGCCTGAATTCACAACAAGCTGTAGGATCTGTAGCTCTGCTGGAAATTCTATGGAAATTGCAAATCACAGGTTGTTGAAAACATTGATTTGTGGAATAAGTCTCATTTCAAGGCAAGTCATTCTATTAGGTCTCCTCCATTACTATTTTCTTTGATTCCATAATTATGCCATCAGTTTAAAATAGTAGTCACTAAAATACAGGCAGAACAAAAATAAAGGATGAAATAAAATTGCCGCCATATAATAAAGCACAGCTTCTTTTACCTGAAGAGACACAAATAAAGACAATATAACTCAAAATCAAGCTGTCGGTGTGAGCAGTGTCACTCCAGGGAACTGCAGTAATACCCTATGAGATTGTGTAACAGATATTTTGTATATTTAGTAGGTTAGTGTCATGCAGTTTTCAGTGCTTTTCCTCTAAACAGTGAAACAAGTGTGCATTCATGCCAGATGTCTGGTGATCCGGAAGATTAAGCACACTGAATAGAATCTAGGTGGCTACCACCAACCAAAGGGAAATACATTCCCTGGGACATCCTGAAACCCTGCGGCCAAATGTCCTTCTGAAGATCAATAATTTATTTTAAAGGACTGCTGGAGGAGAAGCAGCTGACACTCCCCTAAGACAAAAAGTAAGATAATCTTGTGATTATAGTCCTTCCCACAAGGGAAGACTCCAGAGATTATTCTTCTCCTCATTTAAAGGTTTGGATTTAGGAACTTCTACAGCTAGCTAGCAAAAAGTTGAGAGCAGAATAGATAGGTTTGAATACTTCTCTTGAGATCAGCCCTGTATCACTGCCTATCTGCAGTGTCCAGAGCACACAGTCTCTGGAATGAGCTGGCCTTTGTTCTGTACCTTGGCTTCACTCTGGAGGCAACTATTTCGTTCAGTGCAGCAAGGGAGCAGGCATAGGGGCAAAACATGGAAGTGAATTAATAGAATCAGGCTCTTGCAGAGAATACAGGCTTCTTGCACGGGCTGAGTTAAAGTTTGTGTCCCAAGAATTGCACAGGGAATGCTTCCTTGAACAAATACTTAGGAAATCAGGTATACCTTCTCTTTACTGTGCTTTTCAGAGCCAATCATATATGTCCAAAGGTGCTACATTGCCATTAAAATTTTATACCACTTCATATTAAGATACCATGTAAGTTCACAGACACCCCATAACTGGGAGCAGCTGTTGCCTCCCGCAGAGGCAGGAAGGCCCTACAGAGAGACCTTGACAAATTACAGGACTGGGTGGGCAATCACCGACCGTGATTGCCCACCCAGCACCAAGTGCCAGATTCTGCACCTGGGATGGGGCAAACCTCAATGTACAGACAGACTGGGGAGCAAAAGCCTGGAGAGCAGTGCTGCAGAAAGTGCTGGGGGTGCTGGTGGATGGCAACCTGAACATGAGCCAGCAGAGTGCCCTGGCAGCCAGGAGCCCAACCCTGTCCTGGGGGGCATCAGGCCCAGCATCGCCAGCCAGGCAAGGGAGGGGAATGTCCCGCTCTGCTCTGCACTGGGGCGGCCTCACCTTGAATATTGTGTGCAGTTTTGGGCATCACAATATCAAAAAGATATTGAACTATTAGAAAGCGTAGAATGGAGGGCAATGAGGATGGTGAAATGCCATGCAGGGAAGCTGTATAACGAGCAAGTTAAGTCACTTTGTCTGTTCAGCCTGGAGACCTCATCGCAGTCTACAACTTCCTCATGACGGGAAGAGGAGCGACAGGCGCTGATCTCTTCTCTGTGGTGACCAGTGACAGGACTCAAGGGAATGGCCTGAAGTTGTGCCAGGGGAGGCTGAGGTTGGATATTAGAGAAAGGCTGTTCACCCAAAGGGTGGTCAGTCACTGGAACAGGCTCCCCAGGGCAGTGGTCACAGCACCAGCCTGACAGAGTCCAAGATGCATTTGGACAATCATCTTGGGCCCATGGTGTGGCTCTTGGAGATGGCCCTGTGCAGGGACAGGAGTTGGACTCCTGTGGGTCCCTTGTGGGACTTTCCAACTCACCATTTTCTGTGATTCTGTGATACCAGCTTAAGACTAATAAGAGGAGCTATACAAAGGAACATGGATTAGACCCATGATGCTGAACTTTATTATACAAACGCCACAGACATAATCAACAAGGCACTAATTATTTTCTGAGAAGAAACTATTAGATGGATTTTTGTCCTCTCAAAAGGGCTTTCTATCAATTGGAAATAGAACATCTGCTCTCCTGAGCTTGCCTTGTGCTCTCTGATTTTTGTTTTAATATTTGTCATACAGTACTTGATGAACTTGTGCTACACAGAAATAGGCCACATGAGACAGTCTTGTTCCTAAAACAAGGAAAAATCTCATGAACCTGTAATAGAAGGGCGTGGAATGTCACTGGGTATGGTAACTTCTGCCTAACCATCTGTTCTCTGCAGTCTTGGCCAGTCTGTATCTAGATGCTGACTGATGTGTTTGAAGTGCTGCCCTCATTTGGTCCACCTGGGTGGATCTCTGCCATCCAGTAGTTCATTCATGAACACATCAGAGATGTTTGGAGTCTATGCCCCACTTCCTCTTAAGCTACTACTTAGCTCTGAGCTGCTAAACAAACACTGGTTGCTGTGTGATAACACCAGACTCTGTCTTGCCCATACACACCAGCTAATCCACAGTGTCTGCAGAATTACTGCACAGTAACTGCAGTTAATCTACAGTATCTCCAGCTACCCAAATTCAGATGCTGGGTAATATGTTGCACAAAGGTGGCTACCCTGCCTGCTTTGGTATGTGGGACCTTGGGAGGCATGGGGCAAGGAAACAGGGAATAATAGGGACATGGGTTGTAGTCTCGGTTTGCTGTGGTAAATTACAGAAAAATAAGGAAACTAGGGAATATGTTCCTGTTTTAAGAAAATAGGAGAATATAGAAGGAAGGTAGCACAGACTTAGTGACAAGTTTTGGGTAGGAAGGTGTAATTGGGAAGCACAGGGCTGAAGGAAGAATTTGGGACGAGATGAGAGGCAGAAGCATTCATAAAGATTTATAGATCCATTTGATCTTCCTTAGCTAGAGCTATCCCTGAGTATGTTTCTGTAAAGGATGAAATATTTGCTGTGAGATATCGTGATAGAATCTGTCCTGGTTCTGGCCAGGACAGGGTTACCTTTTGCAGTAAGCAGGAGGGGGCATGGCTAGGACCCAAGGGTTATTCTATACCACCTCACATCATTGCTGGACGTTGCAGGAAGGGAGTCCTTTTCTAGCAGGAAGGTTTCTCTTCAGGTTGGGGTGGTGTGGCCACCATTGGGTTGCAAGTTCCACAATGGGCATCTTTGCTTGTGAATCACCTCTTTTGTACAGTTTTGTTATTAGTAGGTTGCTGATACTGTTCATTTTCTTGTCTCATTGCTGGTTCCAGTAAATTGTTCTTACCTCAACCTGGGATCTTTGCCTTTTGTGCCTCCAATTATCTCCAGCCACTCGCAGGGAGAAGGGGGAGAAGGGGAAGCAAGCGGCAGTGTGGTTTTAGTGGGAGCACTACATTGTAGAATACCATTCCAACCTACGACAGAATCACAGGATGGTTTGGCTTGGAAGGGACCTTAAACACCATCTAATTGGAAGTTTGCTGCCAGGCACAGGGACACTTTCCACTAGATCAAATTGCTCAAAGACATATCTAACCCGGCCTTCAGCACTACAAGGGATCAAGAATCCACAACTTCTATGGGCAACCTGTTGCAGTGCCTCACCATGCTTACAGCCAAGAATATCTTCCTAATCTAAACCTGCCCTCTGTCATTTTGAAGCTATTCCTCCTTGTCCTGTCACTACATGTCGTTGTACAAAGTCCCTCTCCAGCTCTCTTGTAGGCCCTCTTTGGGTACTGGAAAGTGCAGTAAGGTTACCCCAGAGGCTTCTCTTCTTTAGGCTGAACAAACCCAAGTCTCCTAGCCTGCCTTGACAGGAGAGGTGCTCCAGCCCCTGATCACCTTCATGGCCCTTCTCTGGATTCGCTCCAACAGGTCCATGACTTTCTTATGTTGGGGACCTCAAACCTGGATCCAGTATTCCAGCTGCGGTGTCACGAGAGCAGAGTTGAAGAGAAGAATCACCTCCCTTGCTCTGCTGGCCCTGCTGATTTTGGTGCAGCCCAGACACAGTTGGCTTTCTGGACTGCAAATGCTCATTGCCGGATCATGTTGAGCTCCTTGCCAACCAATGCCCCAAGTCCTTCTTCTCAGGGCTATTTCTCAATCCATTCCCACCCACCCTGTACTTGTGCTTGGGATTGCCTGACCTGTGTGCAGGATCTTGCACTTGGCCTTGTTGAACTTCATGAGGTTCACATGGGTTCCCCTCTCAAGCTTGTCAAGGTCCTTCTGGATAGCATCCCTTCCCTCCAGTGTGTCAACTGCACAATTTTTTAGTCACCTTCCCTTACTTAAAGGATACCCTGATCTGAAAATTTCTTGGGCAGGAATCACAGACCTGTGCCAAATTCATGTTTTTCTGTCATGAGGTAAATGATGCTTTAAGCTATCATAAACTTGCACTTAACATACCATGTACTCTGAGCATTAGGTGGCACGTTATGGTCCATAGCTGATGTGTCCCTGTGCACAGAACTAGCAATGGTTCTTGAAGTCTGTTCCTGCCAGCGTCAGTTAAAGCACCCAGGACCTCAGGAGGAGGCTTGGAGCCACATTTGTGCTCCCACACTGAGCTGGACTAAAGTCCACGCTCAAGTATGATTGTGGAGCTGGTTTCCTAGATGAACTTACTGACAACAAAATTAACTTTGATGAGAAGAAGTGTGGGACCTGTATGAGCAGCTCATGTCAGAGATTTAGTGGTAGCTACATTGTTGCATGCAGGGGAAAACTTATCACGTTTGAGGCAATAGTGGATGGCATGATCTTGACGCAAATTATTTTGGAATATCAAAACACTGACATCACGCTCTAGTTTTTAACAACGTCTGAAGGCTACATTAAGTCTGACATTTTAATGTCCCACTCATTCTTAGCACATACCAAGGGCAACTCTTGCTGCTGATGCATCATAATTGATCCAGAATGACACCCATGATAAAATAGTAATTAGTATGGAGGGCATGTAGGTTTGAAGAATAAAGTAGCCAATGTTTCTCTTCAACCTGAAGCTTAGTGAGAGTCTTGGATAGGCACCTGAGAAAAGAGAGAGGAAAACAGCATTATTTGTATGGAAGGAAAGGCACTTGTGGATAGTTGCCTTCACTTTCTGCAGAAACTGACGCATGCACATTTTGTGCGGTAGTATGACATCTGCAGAACAGTAGGGAAGACACCTTCACTGTATTACTCACAGGTATTAAAACAAACCTTGCAGTGAAGATAGTGATGGCCAAGTAACTTGTATTTGGGAAGAAAAGAGAGACATTAAATTACTTTGGACTATTGAACAGATAGGTGAACACTGGTTAGTTTTTAAAAACAAATGCTTAGGTCTCCAAGTAAAATACTTATCCAAGTACACAGTTTTCTGTATAAAATTTATATTGAGAGAATAACTAATATGCATAGCTTTTTATTTACAATGAAGAGTTTTTCAAAAGATGAGACTTCTTAATTACATCTGAACTATACGAAACATGTGACCTGTGGTGTCTAAAATAAATTGTAATGAATTCCATTGAGGAAAAGCCTTCTGACTAGATCCTCTAACATCAATTACAGCCAGCCAGAACTTTTCTTCCAAATATATTTTAAGCAAAAAAAGTTGAATTTTGTGTATATATATATATATATATGATTCATGAACTGTTACAAACAGAAAAAATAACAATGAAAAAAATTAACAACCTCAGTATCAACTTAACTTTAAATTGGTTTATATCTTACTGAATTGGTGTTAATCTTAGTGAATACATTTTAGACATATATATATTCAGACCAATATATTTAGACACATCAACTTGTTAAAAATAATTGTGACTTTTTTCACCAAATGCAAAGATGATTAAATCCGAGTACAGCTGTATAAGAAAAAGGTAGTCATTCACACATTAGCTCCATGATTTCAGTGTTCGCACCACCAGTCTTAGATATACTTCTAACAGCTCATCTAAAAGACCAAGTTAGTCAACATCCTAAAAAAATTTCAGCACATACCAAGAACCCAAGCAGATATTAGAACACTTCCCACCCATCCTAATGCAAATATGTAAAATACGTGAAAGACATCTAGAGAAAAAAAGAAAGATTACAAACCTCCCTGTAAATTATATTCATATCTTTGCATATGAGCTTAAGAAATTAAATTTGCCCATATACACATGAATGATGAATTTCCTAAGAGAGAAAGGGGAAGAAGGAATAGAAAACCTCAAATTTCTCTTCATCACATTCCTGATAGTTTGTTACACTTTGAGTCACACGATAGAAAAATGCAACACATTTTCCAGGCAGCAGGAGCATGAAGGTAGTACCAAACTTGTGCGAATATCCTTAACTGTTGTATCAAACAATCTCAGAACAACTATTACCAGGAAAAGAAATATCTGGTAGGTGTATCTGGTTGCTGTGATTACTTCAATCAGTTGCATTTTTTTCCAGAACGAAATGCCTTTTAGTTTCACCAATAGAAGTACATTGGTGTAGTCAGAAGAACGTATTTCATCCTGAAAATCAGACCGAGGTTTTCTGCTGTCTGAAGTAGTCAACACAATTTTCAGCAAGGAATCATTTATACTGCATCTTGCTTAACATCTTCATTTTCCAATGAAAAATGTTTCATTTCAAAAGACAAGTTCTCTCATTGAAACCAGGCCTGCTTTTTTTTGCCTACAAAGCTTAACTTCTTCATTTGGCTTCTTATGAAAAGGTTTCTGTGGCCTTGTGTCTGCAGACCAAATAAATAAAACAAGAGACCATAATGAGATAAACACTGCCATCATGAAATATATTAAAAATGCAGCAGACCTGATCACCTTTCTGCAGTAAGAGTAGAGAATCAGACAGAAATCTTTATAAAGCTCTGTTGAGGAAAATTATTTCATATAATACACCGCCCACTCAAAGGGTTCTCTATAAATGTGTATAAAACTTTTCAAAAGTCCTCTCCAGGTGTGGATATCTGTGGAATATAATTGATAGAGGTGACAACTGAAAAATCTCCCAGAAAATACCAATTCTTTGATTAAATATTATGAAGGATTAATTAAAGAAAGTTCAGTAGAACTGAATCACTGAATCAAAGTCAAGTCTTGGTTTCCTCCAGAGCCAAGGACCTTGGAAGCACTGGGGAAATTCAGAGAAGGAAGAGAGAACTTTGCTGTTGATAAAGCACAGAAAATGGTGGGTGAAAGAGGTGTGTGTCAACAGGGGAGAGAATAATGTGTCACATACATTAGTAATGTTCAATAATGAAATCTCAAACTGAGAAACCATATCAGAGTGAACTTCAGACATTTATCTTGAATGCTTCACTTGTGACCATCAGCCATTACCTCATCACCATTTCTGTCTAATTAGGTGAGGTAATTACTGAAACTAGTGAGACTTGGCCTTAAAGGTAGACTCCCCAGAGAGCTGACCTCAAGGCCAGAGACATCAACCTAAATATGCTTCAAGCACCAGGTTCTTTGTCCTGAAGTTAGAATCCTAAGAACCATGTCTAGGGCCAGGGCTGCCAGTGCTTTCTGTCCTCCTGCTCTAGAGTTGGAGCTGACTGTAACAGAGAGATACAGTTGCTACTCTGATGGTGCCCTGATCCTTTTGAGATGCCCTGTGACATCTCAGACACCAGCACACAGCTGATAGGCATGATATACCCCTACACCTTTCTGATCAGCATGTGGGGACTACGAAGACTGCCTTGTGCCCTCTCAAATAGCAGCTGATTAAGCAACTCACTTGAACTGCTTACACATAAGCTTGGTGTCTTAAGCTCCAGTTCATCCAGTCAATCTAGCCAATGAAACCTGGAGAATTATCCACCACCTCCTAAAATGGACTCCTGTAGGTGTACTGAATTTGTCTTCAGACTCCACCAACGGTATGGACTAGATTCTGACCAACTCAGACACCTAGTACAAATGTAGACACTGAGATTATATTCACCATAAAGCACAGCAAGATGAATACAAACCCTGCAAGTCTCAGGGCAGATTTTGATGGTGTGAGGCTCCTGGGCAACCTAAACAAAAGTCTTGCTGGCATTACAGCTGCTTACTGCAGCTGACACATTGCTCAGTTTCACCGTGGTAAATGGAATGTCATCCTGTGTGGTGGTGATTTTACATGCTCAAATTTTATTGGCAGGTCTGTATCAGAATAGTATGGTCTTATAGAAATATATCATAGAATCACAGAATAGGGTTGAAAGGGACCTTAAAGACCATACAGCTCCAACCCTCCTGGCATGGGTAGGGAAGCTTTGTATACTGCAGGTTGTATAGTACAATATAATTTTACGCTGTATGATCTTATAAAGTATAGTATAGTCTTCGTTAGAGTCAGGTTGAAATTGAAACATGAACTGGTATCCTTGGTTTTTATCCAATGCAGACAGGGTTCTCCTTTAGGTAGCTCTCTCTGAGACTATGAGAGTTTGTATTACTTTCAACTGAATTGCTTTTATGTCTTCAAAAACTATCTATTGACCCTGCCTCCAGCCTGTCATCTCTGCTACAGTATCTCCGGCAAACAGGCCACAAGAGTTTGCAGAAAAAAAACCACTTGAAAGAAGAACCACTCCTTATTTCCCATAGTTAATTCCCCCTCTTTGAATACCCCTGCTTTCAATGGCTGAAGCTCAGTAAAAAGGATGGGTCCTAAACCTTCATGGTGCAAGGACTGTAAGTCCAGATCTTCATTTTTCTAAGAAGGACCCATTTTGTGTAACTTATATAATAGAAGTTATTTCTGGGTGAGCTCAACAATTACATTGTTACTTGTCTGAATATGATCGCGTACTGATTTGTCAATTAAGGCTCAGTACATTTAGAGATTAAGTACCAGGAAATTCTAGTTGTTAAGTGTCCATAAAAACTTTGTGGTTTTTGCCTTGTTACCTTGTTTTGTCTTGTTATCCTTCCTCCCATCTCATATAACATGTTGATGTATATGGGCTAATTTAAATACGATAGGAATAACAGAATTTTGCCAGAAGTATTTAAATCTAACAGTACTGAGAATGAAGGTATGAAAAAACATACTTAATAATTGAGCCCCAAATATTCCTTTTTCGCATATTTGGGCACTTGGTTAAAAGAGATTACTTGTTTCTGTTCCAATTACATTAAAAGCTAGCAACCTGAAATATTTGGCTTCAAGGATAAATTAGTCTCTTGCTGTTTTATCCAAATATGAAAAAAGATAACAGAGTTGATCAGTTACAGAATTCCTATTTTAATATGTTCCTCTGGGAAGGTTCTTTGGCTAATTGGAAATATAAGTTATGTACTGATCTTTCAGAATACAGCAAATATTTCATTTTCAAATCTTTTAAGTCTACCCTTCTCTTACCAACAGGTTGCTAATATGGCTTTTACTGCTGTGTGACTTGAAGCTTTTAGGTGGTGTTTTACATATCCCCATTCCTGTTCAGTATTTTAGCATTTTGGGATAGCAGACATTTAGGAGGCAGATTCAGGTATCACTGTGTTTCTGGTGTTTGAATGCAGATATTTGCACATGGACAGAACATGAGCTGTCATTGGAAACCATGGAGATCTAGACCTTAGCTGACTCTAAGACTGTGATTTATTTGCCTATACAGAGGTGTCTAAGGCCATTTGAGATATAGGCTATAGAAGAGTGTATATATATATAGGCTAAATATAGGCTAAAGAAGAGTAGAACAAAACATTAGTTAAGTAATCAATACTGAAGCACTAGATGGTGAACATAGGACACAAGGCTGTAAGATGCCAGAACAGCAGCCTAACTACTAACCAGGATGTTCTGGAGCAGCTCAAGAAGCATTAGATTGTTATGTTTAGGCAACTGAATAGTGTCTTAAAACATTCATTTGAGAAAACAGAGGTATTCCAGAGCTGAATAGCTCTTTAGGCTCCACTGACGGCACTGACTGGACAGCAGTTGACTATAGGCTTAATTCAGTTACTGACACATGGGCAGCCAGTGCCATTTAAATATCTTATGGTATCCTGTACGTCCTTCAGCTGGTGTTAGAAGGTTAGTCAAACCAGGTATTTCTTCTTCATAGCACTTTAAAAATCATGAATAAAGGGAACAGGCCATTGTGCATGGCTTTGCAGATACCTTCTAGATACTTGAAGATTTCATTTAATTCCCAATCGAGTGTTCTCTTTTTTTAAATTACATGACCATACTTGTTTCTCCACTAATCTCAGGTATACCATTTTCTAGATTTTCACTTAGACTTGCTTATTTTCCATAAACCCTCTTCTATTGCTCCATTACTGCCTTCAGGAGTGCTACCCTTGACCAAAAATACTAAGCTCAAGCATTATCAATGTAAATCAGACTCCTCTTTATGATGAGATTTGTGGTTTTGTTTGTTTCTTTTTTTTTTTTTTCCCAAAAAAGATCTTATTGGCTCATGTTCACTCTGAGATCAACAGAAACCCTATACTTCTACACACAGAAGCCTGGCATAACCTGGCATTCTCTATCCTTAATTTCGGTAGGAATAATTAGTTGCACAGATGCTGTATTTTGAAGTAGTCCATACTGAATTTTATACTTTTTTCAGATACATTTTGCTAATTTGGCAAGATAAATTCTAACGTCCATTCTATACTTTAACAGGCATGCAGTTCCTCCAGCATTCTTGCAGCTCCACTCAGATTTCTGTCATTATCTATGGGGGTTTTCCCATGCTTATCATTGCTTCTCAGCAGTAACTATGGGAACAAATTTTTCCCTTTGCCTAAGTTACACAAGATTATACAGCACAGTTTCTGTTGGAGGATAGGAGAAATAACTAATCCAAAAGCTGTTTATGGCATGACTCTGAAGTCTTCTTTTAGTTTTATTCAATCAAAGCACACTAGGATTGAAGTCTCTGAAATGTTCACTGAGACACTGAGCTCAGAGAACTAATATCTCCCCCTGAGACTTCAATAACCTCAAAGCCAAAAACATGCCTAACTTATTTTCCAAAAAAAAGGAGAAACTGGCCCTAATTACTAGGACTGTAAGTAACTCTTGAGAATAAACTTGAAAAGAGTCTGCTGACTTTATGTATCAGATCTGGTGGAATGCTTAAGATTTAGATTTAAACATCTGGTTTTGAGAAACAAATGTGATGTTTTCCCTGCGTGGAAATACTTGTCATAAAATGTCATAGCTAATCAAGCATTTTTATAATGTCCTGTATCAAAGGATTAGTAAATTCAGTATTGTGTCTTCATCAGTGATAAAAGTTAAATGTTTCAGAAAATGGTACAAGAAACGTGCTGTTCTCTGTGATTCCCTAATGCCAAGCTGTCTTAAACTCTGAAGCATGAGATTTTTGTATTCCTTTCACTAGCTTTTTTAAGAAAGAACCATTAATATTCTGAACATTTGGTCAGTCACAGAAATATGTACTCCTACTTTTTACTCTCTCTTGTATTAGTCACATATCTCTTTGGATTTCTCATTTTCCCGTTTTTTACAAATCTCTCATCTCTACATTACTAAGTCATGCATTTAGTGAAATATTTCATACTGAACTAAAAGGCAGCCTTGGGTTATCATAAAAGTCACTCCACAAATAAGTTCTCTGTATTCTCACTGCTATCTAAAACAGCCTTCCTACAAAAGCATATCCAGTCCTGTGGAGGCACAGGTAAGCCCTGGCTGCCAAAGGTGACACTAGCTGCAGGACAGAAATATATAGCATTACAGCAACTGATTCTCTATAGAAAAAAAATCTTCCATTCACAATGGTAAACAAGAACAGCAGCAGTTGGCAAACCCCCTCATACTGATTTCAATCCCAGCAATATTTACATTTTGTTCTGAAATACAAGTTGTGTTTCTGTGTACTTTGAAACAGATGCTGTGTCCTAAGAGTGGGTGAAGTGATGCTTACAAACATGATTGAGCTGTGCTTCATTTGTTCTAGTGTGCTGAGACAGGTGGAACAGCACACTCCTGTGGTCTGAAGAGCACTGAAAATCTGAAGGCCCCCAATAATGAGCCAAATAATGGCCCCACATGTGCTGATGGCTTTCTGTGTGGCTTTGGTTTTGTCATGCATATTCCTATGCTGCTGTCCAGGACCAAATATGTAAATCAACCCTGCACTTTGTAATCCATCTTCAAGGAAACAAGCAGGGATTTCATTTTAGCACCTTAACAATGACGACAAATGCACTGGCTGGCTATGTATAAAGTACTACATATCCATCAGTGCAAATAAAGAGACAAAAGACATTACATTCACTATATAACAACAAAAGAAACATGCACTGAGAAGCTGCAGGCAGGTGTTTATAAAATTGGTGGCTTTTTGACCTAGCACGTCAAAATACATTTATATATGACCAGTTACCCCGTAGGCTACATTTAAACTCACAATTCAGAGGTGAATGACTTAATATTTTAGATCATCGATATTTAGGTTTCTAGTTAAGTATCACATATATACAAGGAAAAGAAAAATAAACAAGGAATCAAAGAATCACAAAATGGTTTGGGTTGGAAAGAACCTTAAAAGACTACATAGTTCCAACCCCCGGCTGTGGGCAGAGACCCCTTTGACTAGACCAGCCTGCTCAAAGCCCCATCCAACCTGGCCTTCAGCACTTCCAGGGATGGGGCATCTACAACTTCTCTGGGCAACCTACTGTCTCACCACTCTTCCAGCGAAGAATTTCTTCCTATATCTAATCTAAATCTACCCTCTTTCAGTATGAAGCCATTTCCACTTGTGCTATCGCTACACATTTTTGTAAAAAAATTCCTCCCCAGCTCTCTTGTTGGCCCCATTAAATACTAGAAGGCTGCTAGAAGCTGCTCTTCTCCAGGGTTAACCCCAACTCTCTCAGCCTTTTTTCATCAGAGAGGTGCTCCAGCCCTCTGATCATCTTTGTGGCACTCCTCTGGACTCAATCCAACAGGTCCATGTCCTTCTTGTGTTGGAGGCCCCAGAGCTGAATGCAGTACTGAATGCAGGTCTGGAATTTTCATGGGCTCCAACCTCCAGGTTTTGTAGAGTAATTTCTTCATCCAAACATGCAACACTAGCTACAAATCATAACTGGTAATGATTATAATTATTATTAATAAAACAGTAATTTTCATGCACAAGAAAATTAAACTCTAAATGGACAAATGGCAATACTTGCCCGTGGCAAAGACAACGTTCTTTGACACCAGTCTGTATTCCACAATAGAGAACTGAGGAAGTTCAATCCTCTCCACGCCAGTGACTGCGTTATCTCCACCTCTCCAGTAGAACTCTATGTCATCAGTTGTGTAGCCATCTGCAGGCAAAGCAGGAAAGTAAGTCAGAAAAAACAGCAGATTCAAATGTAGCTTCAAACATGCAGCTTGTCATTTGAGACAACACAAAGAATTGGAACAGCTGTATGGTATTTTGCCTGTGGGAAGGTCTCCCAAATAGCTACACCATTACAGTCTGCCCAGGAATTTTAGGCAAAATACTCAGCTTTCTTTTTATGTTATCCTTTTTTATCACTCCTACAATATTCACTAATGGTCACAGTAAGAAGAAAACACTATCCAAGACTTCAGATATCATATGCATTTAGGACTGAAATCAAGTGTATATTTACAATAATAATCACCAGAAGGTTGATTATTCAATGAACACAGAGAAACATAACTGGGGCAGACCTTTTCCACTCACAGTAAACTGTGAGTTGCACCATTTCCACTATCTTCCACTAGTGGAGGACTACAGCTGAATACAGAATACATACTAGTATTTTCTGCATACAGCCCACAATTTCCAGCCAGTAGCAGGAATGTACCAGGTACTTCTGAAGTGCAAATATACATTTGAATATTTCAATCCTAGGACATGACTAGGTGAAAAAGAGAATATTGTTCTTTTTGTAGAACAATTTCAAATCACAAATGGAGTCAATCTGAAAGCCCTGGGTAGGTCCTGCAGCAAGATGATCCATATATAATAAAGCATACTGAAAGAAAATTATATCACAGTGTTTGCTCTCTTGAAAATAAATCTGATAAAAATACAAATATTCAGCTCTTTTGTTGAAGATAAGCATCCAGTCACTACCTCTGCCAAGTCAGGCAGGAATACTGAATGACTTCATTCTGTCTTAACCTCATTTTTCTAGGATGTATTAATCTATCTAGAAATGGATGGCTCCTTGTATTTTTTAATATGTCAAATAAACAGACAAACAAAAAATCCAAATGGTGATAATTATATGATTCAAATAGTGTTTATAGGCACATGTGTAAATATTACACAGTTCTATAAAACAAACAAAAAAACCCCTCTAGATCCGAACTAGATTCCACATGCATTCTCTTAGGTACGTACAGCTTTCTATTTCCAGAGTACAGTTTTGTTCATCTAATGGGTATCTTCTCAAGTCCATCATACAAGCTGCAGTGGTTGTGATTCTGAAATACAAGCATCAAATAGTTTTACCATACAGCCCGTAATCCAGATTTTGGTGATGGGGTGGTTTATCTTCCAAAGTGAAGACCCTCTGAAGAATAGCTTACAGTAACTGAGAATCTGGTCTGTATTTTCACACTGAACAGCAGCCTAATAGAGCAGCAATTACACTGACTTCCAATGGAACAACTTGCTGTGAATTACCCTTATGCAACCAGTCCCTTTGGGGTTCAGTGGACCTCTCCTCATATGCAAATATTACACGAACATTTGCTGAGATTAAAAGATATGACTTTATAACAGAAACCATGAAGTGAAAACAGTCTGCTACAAATGTCAAAATGATTACAGCTGCACGAATAACTGATTTCTTGGTTTTGTGGCAGGTCTAGAAAAAAACCTGAAATGTTGAAAAAAAGTTTTAAATCCAGCAAAATGCTTTGTTTCAAAGTTAAGTATACTTCCCTAGTTTTCAAATGTAAAGAGGATTTTTTTATGAAGCTCCATGTTGAATTTTAAGCTTTTTCTCCTCATATAACAATATGCTTTAGCTCCTCTGTCTATTTAGCCATTTAGCATCCTAAGGATGGTTTTGCAAAACATCTCACTATTGATGAATCAGCATTATTCATCAACCTCTTGTATATCATGTGAGTCAACAGTACACACGTGCAACCAGAACAACTGCCTTAACAGCTTCACACAGCACTGTCACTTTAGTTTTTAATTAATGGATTTATATATTTGTACTAACTTTAGACAGATATAACCATATGCTCGCAATTAATCTGCAGCATATTTTGATGTTTTTCTGAATCACAGCCTTCACCAAGGGTACGTACATTCTTATGCATCATTGTTCTTATAATGGCTTCACATAAATTTCACATTTAAATTATCTTCTTAACCTGACTAGCTCCGTTCCTTACTGATATAAACAAGACATGGATCTTGCACACAGCTTGTTCCAAACAAATAATATTCTAGTGATAATTTATGTTAATAAATACAAGAGGGGAAAATGCCTTAAATATACCTCCAAAAGCTGGAACCCTCAATGTTTTTTTCATGTGTTTTCTCTGAAGTTCTTTCTTCTAATCATTAACCTTCTCAAATTACAGTCTTCTAATACGGTAATCTACTTTAAAATTCCAGGGCAATGTTTCAAGAGAAGAAAAGTAGTTAGGTGCCTCTCTTCACCTCTTTCATAGTAAAAAAACCCCACGTTATTATGAATGTTCTATCGAATCTTAAAGAAAATGAAGGAAAGATTTCTAATCCCTAGTATATAGGATCATTTTAGATGAATAACTACATAATACCTAAAGAAAGGGATTAAGACCATTATTACTATCTCACAGGACAACAGACGCCACCCTTCTCTGACTGACAAGGTGCTTGTGCACGGAAATATTGTAATTTCTTTGCACAGGGAGTGACAGTTTTATGAGCACAAATGCAATGAATGAGCTAGGGGAGGAAAAAGCTCAAGGATCCTGTTACTCAGCACATCTTCTCACTTGTGCTCCTACCAACAGCCAGTGAGAAAGGCACACACCTGATCTTTGTGCTTTCCAGCCTTACCTACAGCATGATCATGTCTTTGTCACTGCTGATTCCTCTGACTGTCCTCTGAATACTATTTATGCTAGTCCCACAAGATTTCAGGTACTAAGTATCGTATCACAAGAGGATACTTAGGTCAGCCTTCCTCCAAGCTGCTTCTGGGAATTGCTCTGGTTCCTCCGTTAACACGAGTTCCAGTGGGCTGGAGCAGTGTACAAACAGCAGTTCCTCAGTTGCTCTGCAGTTTAGGGAAACATCTCTGCAACCAACACTTGCAAATGCCCTTCTGGAACCTCAGGCAGGGTGCTAAGACACAGGGCTATTAACTATGGAGATAATTAATCATCTGGGTTGTTTAGCCTGGAGAAGAGAAGGTTCCAGGGGGATCTTATAGCAGTTTTCCAGTACCAAAATATAAGCTACGAGAGAGTTGGAGTAGGACTTTTTAGAAGGATGTGTAGTGATAGGACAAGGAGGAATAGCTGTGGTAGATTTTGATCAGATTTTAGGATGAAATTTTGACCTTCAGGGTGGTGAGGCACTGGAACAAGCTGCCCAGAGAAGTTGTGGATGCTCCATCCCTGGAAGTTTTGAAGGCAAGCCTGGACAGGGCTTTGAGCAACCTGACCTAATCAAAGGTGTCCCTGCCCATGGCAGGAGGGTTGGAATGAGATGATTTTTAAGGTCCTTTCCAATCCAAAGCTTTCTATGATTCTTTGAATGTCTCCTCAGTACGATGACTAAGAACAGCTCTAGCTAAGCATATAAAACTAGGATTGGCATACGATCTTAGAGGAGAAAACTTACTCTTAAATCTGTGATTACTGATAAACAAGCAGTGATCACCTTAACAAAACCCTACTGATTGTGCAATGAAAGGATCTTGCTCCTGAGTAAAATAATAACTGTGTTCAAAGTAAAACAACTAGGTATGCTTGGAAATTGTTGATATTATGGTTCTCTCCTATGCTTTAGTAGATTCACCTACGCTAACCTAGGTCCCATGTGGGATCCTGCAGCAGAATCCACATGAGCTAAGTTGATATAAAAGGGAATGTGCTAACAGACTCTTAACTATTATGTTGTGTAACTAGCTTTAAAAGCCAGCCGTACAGAAGATAAATGATTAATTTTACAATATTGTAAAAAAATTATGCAGCTGGCAAACTTATATTCAACTTAATAATTGTGTTATGACCTTTTAAGGAATGTATTTTTATTTTGGTCTGTTCACATACTCTAGTGGTTTTGTGTCACAAATTCCAGTACCAGAAATGGCACATTCTTGCTCAAAAAACTTTTTTACGCTACAGAAAAATGTATGGTTTTAGTTTAATAAGTATCTACTAGAAAAGAAGATACAGCTAGAAATAGACAGAAACAGATTTACCTCATTTTCTCAAAGTAAGTTTAATACTCAGAGGTCCCTCCTGAATGAACATTCAAGTAACCAAATTTAACTTGCACAAAATGCACACTAAAAGCAAATATGAATGGCTCAGGCTTGTGCATGCTCCCAAAAAGAGCAGGTTTATTTTTTATGCGATGGGATGGCGCCTGACACAAGACAACAAGGTTTCAAGAACTCATCATCACGGCAGTGACAGAGAAACGATTATGAGCCAGACAAAGATGAAACGGGACACAGACACACATACAATCTGGGTGAAAGCAATACACAAAGGAAATGTTTTTAATTGTTTATAACTTCCTACTCTGGTTTTCTTTCCTCTGGATATAGACACTCATATCCTTCACTGGTATGGTATTCCTGGGCTCATTGCCTTTGATTATACTGCTATATTGTGTAGAAAGCCCACCTGTGATGGCTTTGAGGTGCTGCATACATAACTGACAGAAGGATATTTTATGTCCCCAAAAATTTTACAGTATGAATCATTCTAGGCAATAGAGATACTTCATATGTGACTAGGTCACAGTCCTGACACCTTACTTTCTTGATACAGAAACACTTTTATCCAAAAAAGAACAGAAGTGTGGTTCCCTTGTTGGACTGACCACAACTAACCTTTTCATCCTTCAAGTGTTCATCATGTCTCATTTATGGGTTAATAATTATGTGAGTCCTTTCAGACAAAATACATATATTCCTCCACTTCAGTTACTTTTAACATTTAACATTGTACTGCCTAAAAACAAGAGGTTTATGCATGAGAAACACAGAAGGAGTCAGACTCTATTTTTGATCCCCAAACTATGAAGTAGTTATTTCCTCCTTAGTCTCTTATGAAAAAAAGATGTTTTATCATCATTTGCCTTGTAGATTGTTCTGAAGAAGGTAGAACAAATTCAACGTGTCCCCCAAAGACAAAAATTCCCCAGATGTGGGCTGAACTTCAAAAGCCTACTGTTCCATTCCCCCACTATCACAGACTTCTGCTGCAGTAGCAAAGTGCTTTCTCTAAAGTAGAGAGGAACCTTGGATGACTGAAGGTCAAGTCTTTCAAAACTGTGATAAATCCTACATTGTTCAGAAGAGAACACACATCCAATGTGGCCTTGGGATCACTTTCAATTATATATGTGTTGAGGAACTGCTTTGCTCTGTGGATGTTCTGTAATTGGTTGCAATCCTCCCAAATTTCACCTATTATTCTGAGTGACCCTGTACTTTGTGGCACATGAAACTCCAAGTTCTGGCCTCAGCCCACATTGCCTCTGGACTGCAGCTTGAGCCCAATGCCATTGGGATGCTCTGAAGCCATAACGGAGGAACAACACAAAGCACAGGTCTTTAAATCAGCAGATAAGGCTCATATACTTTCTTGCTTTTGATCAAAATGTCCTATATTTTGCCACAATTAAATTTAAACCACTGGAGCAAAAGAAGTAACCTGTTCAAAGAAAGCAATATTTTGATACTACTAGGATTTTTGCTGGTGTAGTTAAGTTTATTAAGGGAAGGATACTTCAGCATTTCAAACCACAAAAGCTATGACAGAAAAGAAAGAAAACACAAGTAAAACCTAAAATAGGTAGAAAGTAAGAGAATGTAAGGTCACTTTGTACCTCTGGTGTGAAATATAACAATTACAGTGGTGATTGAAGAAAACACTGAAAGTACTGGGTCATGATCTTAGCTGTGGCTGACTCTCCTCAACCAGGACTACTTCTGGCTTTTTTTTTTT
>WEKY01010053.1:0-19856 GCA_013390045.1 Picathartes gymnocephalus | reverse complement strand
TTTTTTTTTTTTTTTTTTGATAGACTATGAACACATCAAGAGACAACATAACCACCCACATTCAATCTCACCACCTGTATTTTGGACGGAATTTTCAGGTTTACAATTAATACGTGCCTTCCTGCTTCCTATAGCCAGTGGGCTTTCCAGATATGGTGACTGTACAGAAACAGATAAAACCTGACTGAAGGCGCTTCTGGCAAAATTAAGAAACATCGAGTGTGTCATTTGTTTTCTACTGGCATCTCTCAGAGTTACAGGGAGGGTTACATAATAAACTAACCAATGTTTGTAATAACCTTGTACCAGGAAGCAAACATCAACAACACATAACAGCAGTGATGAAAGCCTCATCACGGAAGCACAGACCTGAGGCCGTAAAGCACCGTTCCGTCCGGGTGAAGGCGAATCATTCGATTCTTCACAGTAACGCCGTGCACAAATGATTTCTTGTCATTTAAGAAGTAAGTGTCAGGCACCCAAAGCTGATCTGCCACTCGGTTATCAAGCGTGAGGTTGAGAGGTATGCCAGCATAAGCCAACCTCTTATCTCTCCAGTACTGTTGAAAATACATAGTCAAAGTGTAATCCTGGTGAGGAAAAAAAAAAAAGAAGTACAACAGTCAACCATACTTTGTGTAACTAGGAGAATAATTTCCCTGTTGATAGCTTATTCTGCTGTTGATTAAATTTAAATTTAATATTTTTAAATCTTTAATAAAGATTAAGTATTTGTATCACTTAATAAATAGTATAATTCAAGTATCACTCTAGACTAAGAGGGCATTTCAACTTTTACAAAATTCAGTGGGTATCAGTATCTTTTGTCCCGCTTCTGCTTTTCTTTCATGTAGTTCCTCTGACAATTGCCCCAAATTATCACATTTAGTTGCTAACCTGGCTTCTTCATGTTGTAATAACGCTATATTGAAATGCTGTGAAAGTCTTAGATGGTAGGCCTCATTCATTAGCTTTGTGGTATTATAAAACATTTTAAAAAATGCCCGGGAACATTTTAAAGTTAGGCACCAGCACAACTGAAAAAATAAATCGCATGAAAAAAAATGAGATCATAAGTACAGGCCATTAAAACTCTGATTTTCAAATGACAGAAGTGCTCTAAACAATAAAACTCTTCATGAGATCCCTCACAAAACACTGAGAAATTTATGTGATCTCCAAACACATTTAAATATTTAGCAGCAGGTGTGCAAGCCACAGGATACCTGCATTTGCATCTGGTTCTACAAGCTGGTGATGCAAAACCCTTCAGGCTTGCTGCTTGTTCAGAAAAAGGATGCTCAAGTTTTCCAAGCACGGCTGTTGTGAATGGTCCATTCTTGTAATGGGTTTCATGTGGAGACAATCCAATTCCAGGCACTGCTCCTGCCCTGGTTTCCCTCAAGCCCTATGGTCTTTCCTTGAAATCATATGAAACTTGAGCCTGCCTTTCACACTCAGAGCCTTTGCGTTTTTTGATTCAGTGATTCATTCTCTTTAATGAGGGAGCTGCTAAGGTTTAAAGAAATCAAATTTAATTGCTTAGAAAAATAAATCATTACAGATATCAAGGAAAAGCTGTTCCCATTTTAAGAAACTAATAGGAGACCTTTGAAAACAAAAGGGCCCAGTGATGGGAGAAAGGAGCCCACGTGGAACTGCCTGGAAGGAATCTCATTCCCCAAACCTCAAATCTGACATGACTGCTCAAGAGAATGAGCTCTAACCTTTTTGTCAGCAGCTTTCTTCAGTGGGACTAATGGTCCCTGCTCAGCAGTGAATGAGGTGCATGAGACACTGGGTGCACCTGCCTCGCTCCCATTACCATGTCACGAAGGCCACCTCTCTCCTCCCGTTCTCTGCAATCAGTTTTCTAACACTGATGCATTAGAACAAACATCCTCTACCAGCTCTGTTTTGCCTTAATTAAAGCTTGTTTCTATTATCATTCAAAACTTGTATGTGTCTAGCTTCTATAATGGTTTGCACAGCAATGTCAAGAAATTTGGGATTATAAAAGTTGTGGACACAAGAACAGTACACCAAAAGCTCACTATGTGTAAATGCACAGTATATGCACAAAATAATGCTAAAAAATGAAATAAAGAAAAGGGGTGGCACTGCACAGCATTGAAAGAAGTGAGCGGGCCAGCACCAAAATATAAGAGAAGCACTACATTTGAACAAAAAGAAGTTTTAGGCTAGCTTTCTTTTTTCCTTTGGTTTGAGATAAAATCTAATGAATGGATTAACTAATTAGCTAAATAAAGCATATGTAACAATACAAACACTAATTATCTGGCATTTTATTTTAAAATAACATTTACTATGTCAGGGAACAACTTTACAAATTATGCACAGAAACAGAACTATCAAACATCCAAAACTTACTTGCATTTTGTACATTTGGGCTCTGCCAGCCTCACCTGCTCTGAAGATGCTGACAGAAAGAATTAATATGAATCATGCTTGGCCACCATCACAGATTTTTCAATTTCCTCAAAAAAAAAAGCAGCAGCAAGCTAGTATTAGAACTGCACTGAAACTGCTTGGCTGTGTAAGGAGAGGTAAATGAGCAGGAAAAGCCAGTTCCTCAGGGTGGCCCTACCCAAGTCACTCACTACCTGCAGAAACTAGATTTTTAAAAACTCATAGAGATATCAGTTCTCATTCCTTAATTAACTAATTTTCAAGACTTTGTTTCTGTAAAGAAAGCTTTTCTCTAGTCTAGACCCCAGAGAAAATGCAAAAATGGTTTGAGTGCAGACTGGAAAATATGAACTAGATATTTGAGGTAAATGCGAAAATGAAGTTTTACCACTCAGTAAGTGGTCTATAAAGTTTATTAAGGGCCACCTCCTTCCAGGGAGCTTATGATGACGAGGTCAAGAGGGTAGACGTCTAAAGCTAGAAGAGATTCATACCACTACAGCTACTACATTAGGGTGCTATTGTATGTCAAATATGACACAGAGCTGCCAGCTTCAGGGAATTCTAACTACTGCAAAGAGCAGTGGACAATTTTCTCAGCAGCAAAGATCTCTACAAAACGTATTTTATTTCCCCAAACAACACAATGCAACATTCCACATTTACCTCTCCAGATGCTTACAGTAATAAGATTCTTCAGGTCAAGCATGGTAACAAAATCACTCAAAGCCCTGACAGGCAACAAACACGGTGCTTCTGAAGTACAGCTGAAATGTCCTCAAAATGGGAAAACCTTGACTGCACAGGCAACATGATCTTTCTTTTGTGCATTTAAAGACCCTGAAACATCCTACAAGGATAAAGGACAGTGCTGGGCATCCTTGAATTTCTAGCATGGCAACAATGCCACTAATGTAAAGAAAGGCACACAAAAAGGTGTGATGGCTGTTCCATCAATCTAGTTTTCCCTAGTCAAGGGAGTGGAAAACAGAATTAAAAAACCTCAAATAGTAGATAATACTTTGGATATTATCAAGACAAGACATTTAGACAGAACAATAAAGAGGCTGATATCACAACTTAAATAGTGTATAACACATCTGTGTTCTTTGTGTACTGCTTGTGATTTTAAAACATCTTAAGCAGAATTACAGACTAACAAATATTGTATGTGCTAACCATGTACAAAGAAATTTTTGAGCATTTTCTACATGATATTTGTCCCTCCTGGACAGAGCATACCATGCAGGAAATACAACTAACCCACTCGTACAAAGCCCCTTCGGACAGATAATGTACAGTACCTAATGCACAGACTATAAGACTAATGAATGAAAAATACTAATATGCTGTAATAGTAAAGGAAGCAATTACTTGTTTTCTATTACAGGGCTTGTTATACCTAGATTTTCTCTCCTGCACTCAATAACAGTGGAAGAAAAATTCTAAAATATAGTTTGCTCATCAAAATAAAATTAACATAATTATAGCAGCAATAACGCTCTAAATTTGAGTATCACTGTTTACTGTCTTACTATATTACGTATCAGGGATATTACAAGTTTTCTATTAGCTGTAAAAATGTTCCTTCAAAATGACTACTAGATAAACACAGCAATTAATAGTTAAGATGGAATACTGCTAATACAGCAACGAAGCAAAATAAATAATTAATGCAAAATGAAAGAATATATTGAAAATTACTGGAAATACTGGAAAAACAAATATGCAAAAAAGAACGATTTCACTGCTTGGGAAGATAGCCTTGTGTCTACCTGAAATGTAGTTTCCTGATTTAAATTTGCATTTGGATATAAATTCACATCCTTGTTTTCTTGACCAAAAGACAAATGTGATTATTACCATCAGTTTTTGGATTATTTAATTTTTTTTAGTTTAAAAAGTAAGTACTCAGTGGATAAAAAGATTTATTGAAAATCCATGCCTTAGTCTCTTTTGTAACTTCAAAGTTACAAAAACTTCCCTCACCTTCTACAAAATTCCAAAAATTAGATATGGCTCCTGTAGTATAAAGAACTATTTCTGCCCCATTGATGATTGAATTATATTCTTCCCAATAAGCCCAAAGTGAGTTGCAAAGCCAAACTTACGAAACCTATGGTTTGATAACATATCTGTAAATCTGTTCCCCTACCATATGCAGAAGAGGCCTGACAAATAGATGAATGCACACATTAATTCGCGTAGCTAAATACGAGTTTAATAAAGACATATTCAGAAAGACTAACCATAAGAAAACAGAATTTACCAGCAATGCTATTCAGTTGTGTGAGATGATCACATAAACATTTTTCTCAGCATTCAAAATTTTCTAATAGCTTCAGCAACTTTCATATTAAAGAAAAATTTTATTAAAGAAAGAATTTAGAATCACAGAATCGTTAATGTTGGAAAAGACCTCTGAGATCATTGAGTTCAACCACTGATCACCATGTTCAGTGCCAAACCTAATCCCCACATGCCACATTTACAGGCTTTTTGAACACTTCCAGGAATGATGATTCTACCACTTCTCTGGGCAGCTTGTTCTAATGCCTGAAACCTATATTTTTACTTTATATTTTACTTGCTGACATTTTGGTTTGTGCAATGTCTACACAATACAGTTTTGTACTTAATTGCCAGAAAATGGAGAAAGCCACCAAAGTCTGTTGTTCTGCAAAATGTTTTACAAGAAACCTGCCTGATCAGAATGTCTCTGGAAATAGATGCAGTTCCTCAGCAGCCTGAGTGAAGGAAACCTGAGCATGCACACAGACACACATTCACTCCACTCCACCAAAGCATCTTCTTCTAACGTTTCTTGGCCTACCTGTTACACTAAAGGTTCGTCTCACCTATGAGATCCTGATTTGGGCTTTTCTTTGACACTATCCAAAACCTCTACAATACTGACAGGTTGAAAACATAGCACATATTTTCCCAAGCATGTGGCCACAATACTCTTCCTTTAAGAAAGTGCTAAAGCAGCTCAATCACACTGATTTCAGTGTGACCCTCCATACATCCATGTTGTCTTGGTATCTTTTGTACCAAGTTACCATTATTGTTTTCCTCTTCTACTGAAACACAAAAGGATGGTGTTATAAACAGGAATTATTTAGCCTCCAAGAACCCACTTGGTTCTACAAAACAATTTTCCAAATAAAGGTGTGATTGCATGGGCATTTCCTGCCCCTCATACCCTTTTGCACCTTCACTGATACCTCAGTGCCTGCTCCAAAGAGCCTGTTCCACCCATCCTTGGGTGCTCCGAGGAGGGTTGCCATACCAACCAGTCCTTGGCTTTCTGCAGGCAAAGAGAGCACAGTTGACATAGCAACCAGACAAAGCAGCTTCTCCGCTGCTTTTCGGGCACAGGTGGTGGTCACTGCAGTGGAATTGAAGCTTCTCAGCAGGAACAAAGGGAGCAACCAGGCACCCTCAGGGGTACTGCCCCGTAACACCTTCCTGCCATGGCCAGTAGAGCTCACTCTTCAAAATCTGGGTATTGGCTTTTCTCTCTGTGTTCCTCTGCCCACCCCAGACTGATGGGGATGCTTTCCTGCTCTTGGGGTGCTCTCTCATCCCAACATCAGAGGACACCAGCTGACAAGAAAGCAATTGCTTAGGGTGAGCTTTGGAAGGTGGATATAGAGAAAGAACAAGTTCCTGCAAATATTTAAGTTCATAAGACAACAGGAAGACAGTCTGGGCTATTTAAGCCCTGACAGATGTGGCTGCGGGGGAGAACACTTAAATACACCTTTTCTGATTCAGAGTATCACAGGCTTCTCAGTAATCAGGAACTTCTATTCCCAAAGGACTGACCAAAGGAAAACTAACACACACCTTTACAAATCACAGTGTAATTACTGTGTAATACTCTCTGACCCAGAGCAGAAAGCTAGCAAAGAAGAAGTATGGTCTTACACGACATTACTGAAGAGCTGTCCAGAGAATTCGTGATAAATTACAATCAAAATCCACTTGCTGACAGACAGATAGAACAAAAAATTCAGTATCTGAGAGGTCCCTCCTAAGAAGGAGGAATAGAAATGTCAAATGGATAGATCCTGTACTTGAAAACTCTAGGAGATCAAGTCAGAAAAAATACCATCAAATATGCTTAAAAAAAGAAAAGACCTACAAAAGAAAAATAATGCTAGGCTAAGTGATTCAGTGAACTTGTTTCAAGAAGCACATTTTAGAGCCAACAAGGCCTCAAGAAAACAGGTACATTTAATTGCACTAATTGAAATCCTGCTAACAACATAGAGGGAAGAAAAAATCAACCTCTGTCAGCTGTCAGCTGGTTCCCACGATTGAGGCAGCTGACCTTAGGGAGATGGGAACTGACAACTAATGGATTGTGCCTCCTACGCAGTAGCAGGATGTGCCACCAGTGAGTTGGAGAAATGAGCTACTGCCCTAAAATCTTAAAGCTATAGGATTACTTTTTCAGTTTGGAGGTACGAAAAGAGGTTAAAAATTTGGGCTATACCACGTACCCATTTTAGAGAACGAAGGACTTCTCACACTTCTACTTTGTTCTTTCCATAAATACATAATCTTATATCTTTCCTTTGCATTTCTTGAATTATCAATAAAAATCAGGAAGGAAAAACAAAACTCTAAGAAAGTCCTTTAAGTTGATATAATTTGTCATATTTATTCAAGCCTTCCTACTTCTTAGACTATTGAATGCGTGAACTCTTTTAGTGTCTGCAAGGTGTTCCAGCACAGACTGTAAAGCTGGGCATACACAGATGTGTTTTAAATACTGTGACCATAAATACACAGCTCCATGCCCCTCTTATTTGCTGTGATTAAACGTGAAAAACATTCAAAAAATTTTCAGTAAACAGTATTTCACACTGAAAAGTCTACCGCCTTTTTGTCACCACAGATTTGTAAAAAGACATTTTATAAGGCACTCCAGAACTTGAAGATATTTTTGTGGACTCCAGAGTCCACGAAAAAATCAAAACTATATTTAGGAACAGAGACCTGAGGGATACACACACTTGAATGAAAATGAAAATATGTATCTGTTCACATCCACAACTTTTGGTTAAAAAAAAGAGTATTTACTCCACTGTGGGAAGAATTTCTTAAATTTTTTCATCTCCCAACCTATCCATTTGCTGACTCTGGGAGCCAGCCAATCTCACTGGCACTGGAGCAGCAAGGCTGACACCCAGACTTCTACTTGCTGTCTGTGATTATTTGAAACAGCAGATATTCTTACAGGAAAACCCACTCAAGGGAAACACAGTGAACAAAACACCCTTTGAGAAAGAGAGCAAGAACACACTAGCCATCAAATTCTTTAGCTATGCTAAACTTGAAACATAATCCGTGTATTTTCAGTACCATAACACACCCCAAAAAGGCTTGGAGGGCATCCCCACACCCTGCCCCAGGTCAGCCCCTGGGTCCATCAGCTCCTGCCCCACTGATGCCACAGCAGAGCCAGTCTCCAGCTCCCACATCCCAGCCCCAGGCAGCCCTGGGCCCACCAAGCTCAGCCCACCTGTGGGTCCATGACTCGTCCCCAGCCCCAGGGAGGTGCCCACACCCAGGGCTGGGGCTGTCCTGGTGCCCCCAGCTGCCCTGCTCTGGGTTGGGGGTGGGATGGGCCCTGCGTGCCCACTGCCTCTCTGTCTTCCACGAGGATCCCCTGCCACTACAGACACCTTGACCACTGTGCCTCTTTATATGCAAGAGGGTAGTTCATTTGTACCAGGCTTTTATCTGTTCATTTCAGAGTAAGGAAATGAACTGGAAGAAATTTATCCACGGTGGCTGAGGATTGCAAAGGTGATGCCTAAACTGTCCTCTGCTGCCTCCTCCCTTCCCTCCAGAATTGTCACTCACGCTGCCAGCTTCTCTCACTTTCACTCCATCAGTAATGCTAAATCCAACTCTACGTCTTGCAGTAAAAAAATTAGGATGCATGCTAAATCAAAAGGAAAACAAGCATTTACTAACAACTCATTACTGTGGGTAGGATAAACTCATCCCATGACATGGCAATGCTCATAAAACTCAGCAAAGCACAAAATAAATAAATGGACAAAAACTCTCAAACGCTGCACCCAAGAGGAAATATTGCAAACTTACATGATATTTAACATCCACACAAACTTCTTGCTGTACAGAGACTTGAGGAGGAAGTGGAAGAGAGCATGTCCTTCTGACAGTGTTCTTTAAAGATCAGGCTGTGAGTGATTTTAAAGGGAAATATCCTGCTGAAGGACCATCTCCCCTCTTGCACGTGATCTGAACACCCTGCAAAGAACTGCTAATAGCTTTTAGAAGGGAATCAAAATGTGCAATTGCACAAAGAAAAAGGAGGAGAGCTTCAAACTACAATGCTGCCTAACTCCTTAAGCCACAAACAGTATGGTCTATAAAGGCAGGCATGTCCAGTGTCTGTGTCTACTTAGGATATTTAGAGCAAAACTGATTCTCTAGTGGATAATGGTTACTTTCCCCTTTGTGTGAACCTCATGAAGTTCAATAAGGCCAAGACCAAGGTCCTGCATCTGCATCAGGGCTAACCCAAGCACAAAGGCTGGATGGAGAATGGATTGAGAGCAGCCCCGAGGAGGACTGGGGGGTGCTAGTGACTGAGAAGTGGGACATGATCCAGCAATGTGCACTCACAGCAAAATTCCTCATACACATCTGTGCCAGGTGGACACACTGATTTCAAAGGCACACCTCAAATTCAGAAGCATAGGCAGAGACAAGTTATTTAAAGAAACAGAGTTGTCTTTCCCACAGGTACAGCCTATAACCACTGCTCAATTATGTACTTAATTCATCTACTATTGTCAAATACCTCAGAATCAGGAAGTGAATTTATGAGGCAAGAAATCATTTTCCTCACAAGGCCTTCGGGTGGACAAAATGTGTCTGAGTAAATCAGCATGAGCAAGGTACATTATATACCATTGCTTTCAGATAGAGATCAGTATTCTGCAGAGTCCCTCAGTTAGGATGATCAGGTGACCTCCCAAATATGAAAATTACATCCTTTACCATCTATCTACCTCTGCTCTTGCTCCAGCAGTGTCTTTCATGCTGGCTTCAGACAATGGCATAGGAATGGAGGGTTTACACTCATCAGGAACTGGACAAACTTTGTACAAAGTCTTTACAGCAAAACTGGGATTCAGATAAAGCTGCTGTAAGTAAAAACCAGGAAGGTCACCAAAGAAGGAGACTGAATTAAAGACTAGAGGAAACCTAAACAGGTGCAGAAGAAAATCTGACTTGAGGATATATCATAGAGGGGTGAAATTAAAAAAAAAGCCTTATATCCTTGAGAAGAAACATAGGACAGAAGTTCATAAAACTCATGTAGGCCACAAGTTAAGCTCATTCTGTGCCCAAAAATAAAATTTAAGGATAGCATAGAAAAATTACCAATCAGATCAAATACATATGTGTTACTATTGAAATGCTACAAGTTTTTAATTAGATAAAGGAACTAGGACACTTAGTTTTAAGAGAGAACATTGATATAACAGGAGCATCAGAGACTTGATGGAAGGAAGGCAGTCAGTGGAAACTACAAACTACACAGGCAAGAAAAAAAGGATGCAGTGTATGTTAAAAAATGCTTTGCATCTGATAATTGTTCTGAATGTTGCACATTGTGGATTAAGACACCAGGATCATACAAATATTAGAAAAAGCTGTCACTCTCTAATCAGGATGACAGTGGTGTGAGTGAGGTACCAAGAGAATTAAAAGACAACAAGAAAACCAATTAGTAATTAGAAACTTCAATCACCCCCACATAGACTGGGTAAATGTCAGGTTGGGGTATGATGCAGAGACTAAAGGACACCACAAATGACTGATTCATGGAGGAGCTTTTGCGAAAAGCTGAAACAAGCCAAGATACTCCTGACTGAGTTCTGAACACTGTGCGATCATAGGGCAAAATGCTGTGACAGAAATACTGCTCAATAACCCTGATGGAATTGGGAAATTCTCTTTTAAAACTGAGAAAATACTAAATTGACATAAAAATAGTATTTGATTTCAAAAAACAAATTGTATAAAAATGAGGTTGCTTGCTTTAAAGTTGTAGAAAAGATTGTTTACAGTCATTATAATATGAACTTCTAAATATCGAAAGCAACTGTTGAGTAACAAACAAACAAACCCCAGAATGTTTACTTTATTAGAACTAAAAAGATGTACTTCAAAAATAAGAAATCACACCCAAAGGAGAAGTAAGTAGCTAAGAAGATATACAAGAAAAGCAAGATAAAAAACCAAGACAAAACTGCCTAAGCATTAATTTTTAAAGGCATAGACACTTACTATAAATCATCAAACGATATTAAAAGAAAGCCTTGTAAAACAAGAATGCAGTTCCTGCTACAGATTAATGACCAGGTATAAGACAAGAAACAGAGGCCAGCAGATTTCACAACAGTGGGAGGTCACTTGCAGACCTGAATATGGATTTGTGCAGGCCTCCATCATCCTCGTGAACGTTGACAGACAGGGGATGAACACTGAGGTACCTAGATTTGCTACATTTCTTCAAATAGTAAAAATGAGAGGTGTGAGTGTGAGGAGGTGCCAAAGGACATCAGCCTTCTGGATGCCTGAGTGATAAAACAGGAAAAAAAATCAATGCTGATGCAAAGTGTTGCACATGGGGAAGAAACAAGAAACAGTCCTAACTATGGACTAATTGGTAGGTTCTGATCTAAATATGGCCACTCAGGAAAAAAGTATTGTGGTATTAACCAGCATTCTTATGAATAAATCAGCTCATTATTCTGTAAAGTCAAAATTAGCAAACATTGTGACAATTTGGAAAAGAGCTAGAAAGGCCAGTTTGAATGGAGCTCTGAGCAACCTGATCTAGTGAGTGACATCCCTGTACATGGTGGCAGGGTTGGAACCAGATGGTCTTTACAGTCCCTTACAACACAAACCATTCCACGGTTTCTGAAAGTGCTGAGGAAAACAGGAAAACTCACTGCACTGCATCATTTTAGTCTACTTACACATTGAATACTGAGTATAGTTCAGGCCCCTGTCCCCACCAGGGCAGTGCATAATGAAGTACAAGGAACTGCAGCAAGGAGAATGAAAGGCACAAAAATCCATATAAAACCAGACTAAGCATGCAAGACTTTTCTGCCTACAAAAGAAGCAACTAAGAGATAAATTGCAGATATCTGTAATAATGTTGTGGAGGAGGCCAACAGCTATTCACTCCTCCTCACTTGTAAGAAACAGAGACCAGCAAAAGAAATTACCAGATGTTGGGCTCTAAACAAATGAAAGAATACTCTATTTTCACACATATGTATATTGATGTTTAAACTGGGTGGTCGTTACCCACTGATGACACCAAAAATAAGCAGATGTCCCAGGAAGCCCCTGAGCAGTTTCATAGTTTGATGCTGGAAGAATATCAGAGATATAATTTAGTCTCACCCTACTTTTATACTATGCTAGAGCACTCATCTTTGCCCACGGCAGGACACTGAATACCAAGAAAGGCAGATTTCAGGTCTAACTTCATAAAGCCATTCGTGTGTCTTTATCTTCTTGGAGTATGCTATGAAGTCATTTAGGACTCTGCAGGGTTGTTCAGAAGCTGATGTGACTGTCCTGTGGTGTTAATAAGCATTGCTGTCAGAGCTGACAACTTATCTTTCCCAGGGGAAAGGAAGCAGAAGTTGTAACCTGCAACACTTACACAATTCATTTTTGATTCAACTGCATATGAAAATTATTTTGAACATGAAATTTTTGCAAATAGCACAAATATGTCAATGTAGAATATTTTACTGGCTGTCAAAGTTCAGAAATTATTATAGACTCACTTCTTTAATGATTTTGAGTGATACTCATGTTCACTTTAATTTGTCTAGCATCTGCTCCTGGCAAATGTAAGCAGATGTGTCTAATTATTACCTTTTGATACTTGTATATGCATAGCATGAGTAAGATCATAAAGAAAACAGATTTTGTGAAGAGGAGGCAAAATGCCTTTGAAGCCAATGACATGGCAATGAATCAGATAGCTAAAATATCTGTTTTATAGTTGGGAAGTTGGCAAATAAACACAAGCAATACATTATTCCAAGTGAAAATATTGTTTGAAGATGATAGATAAATATGTAAATTTAAATTAGGTTGGAGCTTGACATCAGAACTGTGTTCTTTCCAATTTAAGCTCACAGAATCATAGAATATCCTGAGTCAGAAGGGACCTAGAATCATCGAAGTCCAACTCGTGATGAGTTGATTGATAGGTGTAATACCCTTGACCTTATTTTTCAACTGTAACACCATTCACATTTTATTTGAGTGGGTTTTGCCTATTGAAAGATCTTAAATTAGTTAAAACACCAGTTCAAGTGGTGCATTCACCCTTTTTAACACAACACAGCAATTACATAGATTTCTGGTGTATGTCACGAGGCAGAAGTTTAATCATAAACCCCTTGCAGAACCTCTAGTCCCACAACTGCTTGTGCAGCTTCTCCACCTCCCTCACACACATTCACATTCTTGGATTTTGGGCCACTTGTTGACAGGGCAGCTCCTGGATGTGCTTCTGTGTCCAGGGAGAAATTGCTGCCGTCCAACTGGCTGCTGCCTTGCAGGCCCACAGGCAGGCAGTGCTGCTCACGGCTTTTCGTCCGTGTTTCTGGCAGACCACTGTCCGCCCGGTGCCTGGTGAGGCTGCTGCTCTCCACGGCACCACACTAGAGAGTCTCTGGAATCTCTGGGGTCATAAAACGTATGTCAGAAAGGGAGTGTGGTGGGTTTCTAGGGTAATACGATCAGGAAAAGCTGAAATCTGACAACTGTTGCAAGAGCAATGTAATCTCAAATCAAAAGGTCACACTATTCACACCAAATGCAAAGTTGGTTACAATATCTCACACACAGATCATGTCAGTAAAGGAGGAAATATTTTACATTAAAGTATCTACTAAAACCACAGAAAAATTCTTTTAGCATTTTAAATTTTAAGAATGCTTATTTCACTATTATGTCATGTGGTTTTACCCACAGCATGCAGACAAAATGACTCTGCTTATGACCAAGTATCAAACTTTCTATGTGGGACAAACTTGTAAATAGTTCAAATTCTGCTAGATGAGAAAAATGCACCTAAAACCGCATTGCATGCCAATATAGATAAGTGGAGAAGCTAAACATAATTACTCCTCCACCCTAGTGTACTTTATTCAACTTTGATTCTGTTTCTATTTATGCAAGCAAATACTTTTTCTCTGCTATTGGCTACTTTTTGTGACAACTACTATAGTGGTTATCTTTTTCTAATTAGCTCTGCAATTATCAACAACGAGCAGAAACAGAATTACCAAAATATTAATTGTATAAAACAAGAACATAAAGTAGCCCGTATCTCAAACTCAGAAACTGAATCTAAATCTTTGTGTAATATAACCTAGTTTTACATGATCTCTTTCACGTTTGTCCAGGTTTATCTCACAAAGAATTCTTTCCTACATGACCAGCTGTTCTACATGGCCCCAAATCCAGCAGCTCACCTTGAGAGTAAAGCTGCTGGATGCTGAGCACATTAAAACATCTGATGCTATAGTGGGAAATGAGATCTCAGAAATTTGGCTGTAATGACAGAAATGGATGCATTTGAAAAAGATGGTTGATTGATTGTCTTTTACAACTAACTATAACAAATGTGTTTACACTAAAAAAAAATCTGACTTTTTTTGAACTCAGGCTCTGCTCCCCAGCTAAGTGATTTATTCTATGCTTAGAAAAAGGCCTTCGCTTGCATTATTGGTATATGCATTATCATTACAATAGCATGACATGGTACACATATTGCAAATGGATTCATAAAGTGGGTCCCTGATTATACAATGACTAAATACAAACACAGAGAATTTATCTTTCCTACCAGGAACACAGATTATACATGCATTTGTACGTGCAGGCTTGCAGTCTTTAAATCCTGGTTCCATGCTACTGTATATGAGAGAGACATGCAGTGTCTTTCTGTCCCACTAATTCATCTTCTCAGTAACATGGCTCTCCTACCTAGGCTTTAAAAAGGTACTGGGTTATAGTCAACATTTCAAAAAAACTAATTTCTGATCATTCACAGGCCACCTGAAATACATGAAGAGTTGAAGCTATTGTTTCAAAACCTTTACCTGTGGCTATAAATTCTAGAAGGCTAACTTAATTAGAAATTACTTTTAAAATATCACTAGGCAATATTGCTTTTTTGGAGAAGAAGAATTTATTCTTCTTCTTTGAAAACTTGAAGTAAGTTTTCAAAATCAATTGACATTTCTTTGCAGGAATGGTCTTCAAAAGTCTACAAAATGTAATGCCATTTGGGTGTTTCTATTAAAGACAATGACAAATTATATTGAAAACCGTGGTAAATGAGCCCCTGCTTTTCATAAGACTGAAATTTCTTTGCCTGTAATAGTTTGGGGTACACTTCAGTTACTCTACTAAGTTAAGCTCTCCTTTCAGTCAAAGGGAATGAAATTATTTGAAATTGGGGAACACAGAAGAGGAAAGTTGTGTGCCCAGGGACTGAAAACAACAAGAATAGCTGATCAGTCAGTAGGAATCATAGATGATGATGCTGGGTATTTTGGGCACTTACAAGAGCACTAGGAGTTATCAGCAAAATGCATATGTGAAAGATGCTACTGTAATCCTCGCGTGCAGCAGGTGATTGAAGTCAAAGTGCCACTGCACAAGGTATCAGTTAAAATTTCCTCTAAAATACACTGAGAAGTTCTGGTCACCTTTCTTCAAAAACTTCAGCTGGGAAAGGTGCGTGGAAGGGCTAATGAAAGCCCAAGGGAAGAGAGAACCTGCCTTCTGAATAAAACACAGGCTTGTTTAGCTCAGTGACATGAAAAATGAGGTGTATGGTGACTCCATCCACGCACTACATGCACTGTTTTCTTTCAAACTGAGTAGCAGGAGATGGAAAGATCATGTGCATCCACATCTTAGCAAAACACGCTGTCAGGATGTATATTTTGTTTACTTTGATCCTAAGGAAGGAAATACTCGATGTTCAGATGTAATCATAGACAGTGTACAATTGATTGCCTCAAGAACCATCCAGACACAGTTCTTCATCATTTAGCATTAACCTCTCACAGAAAGTTCTAAAAAACTCCAACTTTTATAAAAAAATAACCAACAGGTCTTTTTTTTTTTTTTTAAAGGTATTTAGGTGCAGTTAGGATGGAGGCTACTAAACTACCTATGATCTTGAACTCCTTACCAAAGCTCTCTGCAATCAAATTGCTCAAATTTTAATGGGAATTCATTAGAATAATTTAATCAGATTTTTTCTTATTTGTTAGGAAAAAACCCCATTAATTATATTAGGAGGCATCAGTTGCCTAATTAATGTTGATCTGATTCGTTGGTTGCTGTCACTGATTGCTACTAATGAAAGATTCAAGTTGTTTATTTTAGATGATGTGTAGTGTAAAAACCAGAAAATCTGAACTAAACCAGTTGTGGGACTTGTCCAAGCACACTTAGGGCTAAAGCCACAAAGCTACTTATATATAGCAATCCTCTTCAAGTGTGTACTTCACACGGCACACACACACATGCATTTGGGAACCAAGACATAGATCTCAAGAGCAGTGAAACCATGTGCACAGTCTACTGATACTGGAGGGATGGTAGCAGCAAGCTGCACCTATGCAGCCTGTAGAGACGCCATCGGGCTGATGGGCTGCCTGGCCAAAAAGTGACATAAAGGCTCAGGAGTATGAGAAAGGGAGACAAAACCATGCTTTGAGGGCACAGTTTGAGCAGCCTGATGAGTCAGGAGACAGGAGCTGCAGCCCTTTGTGCTCTTGTGATTTGAACTGTGGCCTTTCCTAGGAGTGGTCTAATGCCCCAGTACCAGGATCCAAACATGACTGATATACGGGAAAGAGCTCGGGAGAGGTTGATGAAGAAAGAAGACAAAAAGCAGGGCTAACGCTCTTCTTTGGCATCCCAACACCTTGCAAAACCAGGGTGTACATTACAATGGAGGTATAAGCAGTTTCTGCTTTCAGACTGTTTCTACATAATCATGTTAGGATGATGTTTTATTTTAAGTATGCTTATTCTGGCATTCAAGGGTTATGCTCGCTTTTGACTGAAAGGAAGCATTACATGGAGAGAGTATTGACAAAAACCTGGAAGAACAGTGATTTTGTGCAGCTTACACTCAAATACAGTTAGTCTCGCACTTAGGATGAAAGCACATTCATAGCTTTAACAGAGACCTCTGGCATGTCCATGCCCAGATAAGCATTCTCTAGAACACAGACACAGTGGAAGAGCTGCCCATTTTAAATTATTTCTATTGTGTGATTCAGATTCTGGACTGAGCTCGGACAGACAATTTACAGATAATGGGCCAGATTCAGCTAATGTGATGCTATTAGAACTCTATAGGTTCTGATGGGGTTGTACTCCTGTGTAAAGAAGATGTTCATTTCTCCCAGTAAACAATAAAATAATGATTCATGTAGAATGCTGTGATGCAAGACTAAATACAAGCCAAAATTGAACATGTATGCTTCCCTTCTTTCAGGGCAAACACTGGCTTTTTCTGTTGTTTTCTGTCGGCTAGACATTTCTTCCTCCTTCCATGAACTGTGTTTCTGCTCAGGCAAATTCTTCATATACTGATTCTTTTCTTTTTAGTATTCATCCTACAGTCATCCATTATATGGTCTATGTCACTTTAGAGCTTTATCCTTTTTGCCATATTTTTGTTTCTGAGTATATCTAATTTGATCTGTGCTTTTAAATGAATTTCTCCTTCCATGGAAATCATATTTCTTCCTCTAAATGTATTCCCCCATACTTGTTTCTGCCACTACGTGTTTTTTAGATTACCTGTGTTATTTAGTATTATCAGACCAGAGCAATAGATTCCTCCTTGTTTCTCCACTGTGGATTTAATCTGAATTCACACAGATATAATGGTGCAGAAACTGAAAAAGAACATTTTAAGGTGCTGGGAACAATCGTGTTCCACAAGCCAGTACTTGTATTTATGTGAAGGTGTTCTAATAAATATTTCTCTTCCTTCTGCAAGTGCTGTGAATAACAAGCAGTCATGGAATTCTGCAGGGGTAGTATTAGAAATTTTGCTGGTTGCTGGTTGCTGGCTTTTGCCATTCTTCTGTCCATCAACTGTGTTTATTCACTGTTAGATGTAACCAGTTTAAATCTCACTAATCTAAACCTCTCTAAAATACATAGGTAGTAAATATAACTCCCTGCTTTGAAAAGAAACCCAGATCTTTGAAGTCACCTAAAAACTAGACATTTTACCAATATGCTCAGGTTTTTACATATATTCTGATCTACCCAGACTCAGGTTTACCAGGACCATAAATTCAACAGACAGAAGGAAGAGGAAAGCTAGAAGACTTCTGAAGCTCAACCAGAAATATTCTGCATTTTGTTTTAAGATTTACATCCAGGTAAAAAAGGTAAATGGCTACTGATCCCTCTTTTTCTGGCAGCTTCCATGGGCTGATACTGCTTTGTGTTTTAAGGCTGAATTACAGGAGGAGGAGTATTCACTGGTTCATTCAGGTCTCACCACCTGGATGTTTACGCATACAGCATTAAGGAAATGGCACTCTAGTAGTTTGGAGACTCTGAATTATATAGATTTCAAACCAGTCCCTCCAAAGGATCTCAGGATAACTGTAAAACATTCATTAGTAAGGAATGAATCACAGTAGATTGCAACCAAACTAATCTGATGCAGTCGCTGCATTTCTTTATTTTTCACCTTCATAAACAATGTGTATCACAACTTTCCCAGGATGCTGAAACTTCCTTCAGATGGATTAGCCAAACTATTTCTAAGCAATTTTTAAAAATACATTCTAAATATAAGTAATTCTATTCTGAATATAGCACCCTTACTGAACATTTTGTTCTTTCAGTCTTCATATGTTGCATCTTTACTGATCAATTCATTCTTTGCTGAACATTTTATTCTTTTACTCTTCATCTGCAAGGAAAAAGTTGACACCTTTTACTCAAAACATACTAAAATATTCTGGAGTGTACACACTTCCCCTTCTCTGATCACTTTAACTGTGAAGTTGTTACCAGAAAGTTTCAATCAGAAATTCTTCAGCAATCTTGGTCCAGCAAGTTCTAAACTACAAAGCAACTTCAAACAGTCTTTGCTATTTTCTGTCTCAGGAGAAAACTGGAACAACCATAAAACCATAAAAATTCAGCTTTAACGTGTTAAACCTGCAGTGTGGTTTTTATTATGGCCTCCAACCATAATGATGAAATCCCATTCATTTTGTGTGGCTGTCAGTCCACAAGAAGAAACAGTTTTGCAGAAAACACCACGACTGATTTGCACCTGTTTGCACGTGTACAATTTAGTTACAGTCTAGAAATAATCCAAGCAGCAGAGATGGAAACTGTTTGGAAATACAAATGTTCTGTTGCAATGAAGTCAGGCTGGCTTGAGGAGTTGTGTTCTCTCTTGTTTGGCAATGCAAGATGCAAATCTTTTGATTATCTACTGGTGTCACATGACACACTGTCACTAGCTGATAGATATTAAAGCAGTATAAATGAAAGGAACACAGAATGACACCCATATGCAATAGATATCGACCCTAAAAATATTTGTGTCATATATTTTCACTGAAGCTGGAGGAAAAAACCCAAACTCTAGTGCACTTTCCTTCAGAAGCCAGGCAAGTATTTCAGTCAAATGGAGGCACAGTATTTTTGCAGTTATGCTTTTCACTGGAGAACCCAGACTTCCAATAAAAGAACAGAAACAGCTGCAACACTAGGAGGGCAGCACCTTTCACATGATTCAGTTAGGCAAGAAAACGTATGTGTCATACCAGTGCCTGAAACAATTTGAAAATGCAGATGTCGGAAATTTAGTATCTTCATAAATACACATATGAAAAGCAGAAAGGACCAAAGTGAAAATCACAGAATCACTCAATGGTTTGGGTTGGAAGGAACCTTAAAGGTTCCCCACCTTTAGGTTTCCCTTGAAGGTGTCCCACCATGGGACACCTTCCACTGTGTCCCCTGATCAGGCTGCTCAAAGCCCCATCCAGCCTAGCCTTCAACACTTCCAGGGATGTGGCATTCACAGCTTCTATGGGCAACCTGTTCCAGTGCCTCAGCACCCTCAAAGGAAAGAATTCCTTCCTTACATCTAATATAAATCTACCCTCTTTCAGTTTGAAGCCACTCCCCCTGATTCTATCACTACACACCCTTTTATGAAGTCCCTCTCCAGCACTCTAGTGGGCCGCTTTAGGTACTGGAAAGGGCCATAACATCTCCCTGAAACCTTCTCCAGGCTAAACAGTCCC
>WEKY01010051.1:74377-97491 GCA_013390045.1 Picathartes gymnocephalus | reverse complement strand
TAGAGGCTTCATCTGAAACTATATTTCCTCTGCTAAACACTGTATGAACACACAGTGAGGCAGTACCTGCCCTACCTAGCCCTCACACGCTCCGTGCAAAAAGACCCCCAAACCAAACCACCAACACCCAAACATAGGTGATGTGCTCAGACTAAAACAGGTTTTGATGGGGCATAAAAATAAAAGTAATATCTTGGAGACAACCCCATTTTATTTATAAGAAACCTGGAGCCTTTCCCTGAGAATTACATTCCCCAGTCAGCCAAAGAACCAATGCCAAAAGCTGGTTCAGCAGCAAAGTTCTCAGGCAGTGTTTCTAACTCCATAATTTCCTAGTTGCAAGGGCTTTAAGGCTGCTAGTCCATACAGAAGACTTTTCTCTTAACTTTATTTTGGCCACAATTTGTTAGTTAACTATTTTTAAGAACTTTGATGTTCATGCCAAAAAACCCCAGCTTAACCCAATTTTAGGATTTGAGTAAGAGCTTTGCTCAGTTATTGATTAAGATGGTAGACAGTGACTTTTTTTCTGGTGACTATCAAGCTGAGAAATGGGATAGATATGGAAATAATGTTTCACTGGAACTTTTGTATCTCTTAGAGTAATTGATAACAATTGCCTTAAGATATCAGGAATTAATGTGGAGATTAAGGACATCTGGTTCCAAGAGCTTTTTAGAGAGGGGAAACTAAAATTTCTCTTGTGACAAGAGCTATGGAATTCAAGCTTTGAGTGTGACTGGAGGATGGCATTCAAGTTGGTCGTGAGGTCAAGGGTAGCACAGCTGGGTGCATTGCACCTGAGCCATACATACCTTTCTTGCTTGGTGCAGGGTGTCCCTTAGTTGTCAGCAGAGAGATTTGAAAGAACAAACCCAGCTGAGCAATGGCATTGACTGAACTGGTTAGCATTTGGCTAACTGGTGTAGGAGCTCTCCAGAAAGGAATCTCAGGCTCTCCTGGAGATTACACAGGCAGCTTCTGCTGCTCTTATGATTATTTTCCATGTGCCAGTTAAGAACGTGGTGATGTCACGGAGACTTTCCAGGTAGTTCTTGCGGCAGAACTGACCAGGTTGCACCTAATTAAGCACTTCCAAATAGTCTGTACAGCCTGCTCCTGCAGGTGCAGAAATGGTTGTATAGCGTGGTCTTTTGTACACAGTTAAGACACAAGGGTGGCATTTTGGGCAGTTTCTGTTAATCAATAGCAAGGGATCATGCACATGCTGAGTGCTTATGTGAAGCTGTGGGCCAGCAGGACTGTAAGATTTCAGCAAAACACGTTTCCCACTGAAGGTGCTGTTGCAATCTCCTTGCAACTGAGGCTTTTGTTGCCATGCAGAAAGCAACCATCATGTTTGAGAGATCTGATTCCTAAAGCCAAAACGAATAGATTAGTTCCTGGAACAGTCACTTTCTCTGTTCTATGTCTCTTTCCAACAGACTTAAGTGGAATTACAACTGAGGTTATCTGTTCCAGTGTGGAATTTTGAATCACTATCCGCAACAGAGGCAAAATAAAAAATGGGGCAAGACAGCATGAAAAGAAAATGTTAAATAGAACAGACCCTACAGGAACTAAAATCATCTGGCTTTCTCTAGGTTTCCCAAGAGTAGATCACAGTGTATAGTTATAGGTAAAGGAGTACAATTAGGTATAAAGTGTATTAATTCTACTAGCAAAAATCTCATTACGGGCAGTCAGAAGTGAAATTTTGTTAGGATGAGGCTTGAAAGGCACAGAAGGATAGAGATACTAGCATTTCACACCAGTATAGTTACCTGATAGGTGGTTATGATGGCATCACATGACCAAAGAAGATGCCATTGGTAATCATCTATATGGAATTTTCTTGTGGTTGGGATAATGAAAGGAATTACTTCTCAAAGTAACTTAAATTTACACAATCAGAAAGAAAAACGAATACTTATTTTATATGATGAGAATCATTGCTATTGGATCAGCAATTGTTCTAATTCTGAAATTAATTTGCATTACCTGGGTTTGGTTTTCCAGTTTTATATTGCCTTGAATTGAAAAACCTGGAATAATGAACATTTAAACACAAGTGAAAAAGTCATGTTCTGTAGGTTAACAAAGACTAGGCAGTAATATTGGCCAGTAAGTTTGCGCTGAGAATGGATGCGCCAAATCCTCAGCTACTACCACATGTATGCAAGACTATACCTACTTTACTGACAGATGATTTGTCTTGAAGTCCAACAAGATTAATGTCGCTAACACTTCCTTGTTCACCTTTAGTAACCATTTAACAAACTGATTAGTTAATGACATTCACATGTTTTCTAGAAAGTAGCTCTCTACCAAATTTGCCACAGTCCTGATTATTCATAAATAATATCAATCAAAAGTATTTAGATCAAAGCAAGAGTGAAAAAAGCCCTAAAACAATTTAGTGCTTTACCTAGATAACCTAGCATTAATCAGTGTTAATTTTTCACTCAATTCTTTTTGCACTTACAAGGAGTGTGCTACTAAGTTTACTGATTCAAAAAAGTGTGTTCCAGATGGACGTGAGAAACACTTGATTTCCCATTTTATTTTAATCTGATTTGATGAGTTTGGGGCATACAAGACATGATTAAAAATTTATAGAGCAGCAATTAACTTTTAACAAGTCTATGTAAAATGCAGCATAAATAGCAAATTAACGACATAAGCCACAGACTGACAAAGATCTACAATATCATTGCAATTTTCTGTTTTAATTTACAAAGGAAAAAATCTTACTCTTGAATTATTGGTATAAGTTGAGTGCCAAGATCTTCACAGTGAAACCATTTTTCAAAGAGGACGTTAGTTGATTCTCCAACATAGTATCTGATGAAGTAAACACATTTAGTGAATCCCTTCATTAACTAACCGATGAGGCAGTTTCAGTCTTTTGGAGAAAGTAGCTACTTGATGCTGTCTACCAACAACTTATTGTCAAGCCTGGTGTACTTTATTCTGAGGAATGGTTATTTGGAAAAGTTTTCTGTTGCCCTGGTGAGGTGACTTGGTGGGCAGGGTGCTCAAACTTCTGTGGAGTGCCTTGTAGTTCTGTTGATCAGTCACAGATAAGTCACCACATTCCTTCAGCAATCTTTCCAGATTTCATCCTGGCAATGATTGCTGCCATAATCTCTTGGGACAATAACTTTCACCTTGGATGTAGTTACTGCAAAAAAACCTGGACCCAAATACCATTTCCAGTAACTGCTTCCATGCAACCATGAGAAAAATGCTAATATTTCAGAGAGTCAGCTTGCTTAATGCCCATGCATGGGCTGATAAGAAAATAAGGTAGCTTATGGACTTCTTTGTGAAAAATAGATGGTTTTCAGCTACACAGATTTGGGAAGTGTTTGAGCCACCCCTCTGAAGAGGAATTTAGTGCTTCACTTGTGTCAATTTTTTGTCTTAACAAATAAATAAATTTTGATCAGGTCAACAAGTCAAGGTTGCTGTCAATTATGGAATCAATTGGTTGATGGAATCAATCTATGGAATGGCAAATGCAGAATTTACATTCAGGTTTTTAAAAGATTGCATGAATTGGCAAGGAATGATGCTCCAGTACTGTTACTCATTTTGTCAGTGTTTTTTAAAAAGGTGCCGTGTGTCTTTTAGGTTAAAGTTACTGGAATGTGTGTCTGAAGAGGAAGACAAGACTTATGTAATTATCCTGTGCATATCTGTACGTTCATGTCTGTCTGATATATCTATACACATATTGTCCAGAAATTTTCTAAGAGCTCCCTGGCTCCTCAAGTTTATGCAAAAAGAGGATACACTGAAGAGAGTAACAGTATCTATACCTCCAATATAGAAAAAGCTGTGCTACCAGCACAAATTCTGAACACAGACAATCTACAGAGAAGGGAGATGCCAAAAATCTTGTTTGGTAAAAACAAAGTATCCAACAATATGACTAATATCAAACTTAGTTGGTTTTGTACTTATTTGCCATAGAATTAAGATTAGCTAGACCATTTTTCTCATAGCACAAGACATGTAATCGTTACTTAGGCTGGAACACTGGGGCAGGCTACTTATTCTTCACTTATTCCGTAATCAGCATGCTGGGGACTCTGATTTATGACTAAAGCTTGTAGACATGATAAATAATGGAACAGTAACACAGTATTAGACCTTGAGTCAGCATACTTCAAAGTGCATTATGATTTCCTCTTGTACAGTCTTTGCTGCAGGTGGCTGGTAGTGAAAAAAGTATAAGAACATTAGAGGTTCTGGTTGTAAATTCCCCTCTCTCCCAGGAGCACACAGAGGAAATGTAGGCTCAAAAGCATGACAAGGTTGTTCACTTCCAAAACTTCAAGTGTCTTTATTCACCACATCAGTGTGAAAACAAAGGCACTAAAAATGTGTAAGTGATTTATTTTCAGTCACCTGACTAGATATTTTGAATTGAGGATGTGTTAATTTCCACCTGCAAGCCATAAGGTAGCTTTCAGTTTAGCTTCTTGACGTGAGCATGCCTATATTGGAGTGCAAATCTCTAGATCAGCCTGGATCCTTAAGAAGGCATTCAGTATTTCTCTCTCTCATACCATTCACAGACTTCACATGGTAGGTTTTTTTACTTTAAGTAAAGTTTACTTTACTAATTAAGTTCCTTTTTTACATTAATTATAAACATTTTTATCTAAATCACTGGCCAATTTTTTCTAGCTCAAAATATCTTTTAAATAATGTAAGTCCACACAACCTACAGATCTGCAATGAAAGGAAAAAAAGAGAGACAAGTGAATAGGTAAAAAATGCTTTAAATGAACTGGACTTGTTTTTAGCTTGGAATTTAATCATATGTCTTTCTTTTCTTGAATGGTCCCTTTCTTACTTTCTTTCTGTAGCCTTTTTTGTTTGAATGAAAACTCTGCCTACTTGCAGTCTTCCTGCCGTGACACTACCCATGCAACAATCAAAACTGTAGGTGAAAGGACAGGAACAGCACTTTACAGATGTCACTGCAGTTTTAAATCTGTACCAATTATATGAACAGCCATAAATTCTGTTTGGTCTGTCATCCCTGGTTAATACCAAGACAGCTTTTCCAGACTGGCTAATGTTACTGTTGTCACTTGCCTTCTTAGACTTGTGAATTCTGTATGGACACAAGACAAAGCTTAGTCCTGCTCCCACTAGAATACAAAGCAAACCACTCACTTACATGAAGATGTTTTTCTCAAAAGGTAATAAAACCTAGGCAGAAGTGTGTACAATGCAGAGGGCCTAGTGGTGAGAAAATTGACTTTTGTTTCCAGCTTCCCACACAAGAAGCTGCTCTTCATCTTTTTGCTTTCAGAGCTTACAAAGGAATTAATTTTCTGCTTGCCAGAACTGATAAAAAATCTTTTTAGCTTGGGTTGCTAGAGAACTCTGAGATCTTTTTTTAAAACAAGGCAATAGCAGTAGGTAGTACATAAGTAGATTGCTATGACCACAACATTCATTTAAGACACTTCAATATGTTCCTTGTTTAACTAAATTGAATGCTAAATGATACCTCTGTTTATGTGGATAGACAAATAGATGTGTGGATAGAATTAGTACACAATTGCCAGGGTGAATCTGCTAAATTACTAGCAAAGTAAAATACAGTATTGCATTGATATTAGAAATTAGTTTGTATTATGAATTCTAACAGATTTGTCAATAGTATATATTTCACCTTAGCCCATCAATCTCTGTTTTTAATCTTTCCCTCTCAACCACAAGACCCACAGTGTTTTCATATCTCTGAGGAGAATGAGGTATCCTGGCAGGTAAGAGGAACATCTGTTAAAAGAAATCAGAAAGCATCAGTGTCAGGAAGTCTTTGTTTTTTGCATGGTCCTTTTCCTGCCCCTCAAACTGTAAAATCTTCTGCTCCTTGCCCCACTTCTCCCCTACTCTTTGTTGATCCCATGTTGCTCCTTTGCAGCTGTACCCACTGTGGTACCCTCAGCCCTGCAAACACTGTTTCTTGCTTTCTCTGTGAATGATGCCACAGTGACTGCAATCAGTACTGCCTTTATGGCAGCCAAGTTCTCTCCTCCTGGTTTGATCATCATTGCTAGATAAAATTGAAATGAAAATCTAAACAACTATTCATCTGAAATTTATAAAATTAGTGCAATTTCTGAGTAATTGAAATGGAAATAAAAAAGCAAGTTTTTTGTCTTCTCAGTAAAATGTCTAAACTAATCAGCCACATGCATCCTCCCAATATAGTGAGCACCTTTGATTGCACGATGAGGAGTGCTATTCTCTCTGGAAATAATTAACAAATATGAGGGGCTATTTACTCATGCAAGTGACAAAGTGAATAGGCAACATGTGGCTAAGAGGAGTCTACTACTGAAGCTTCAGAATACACCCTTTCCTAGCATCTCCCTGTACAGCAAGTTGGTAAGTCTGTATTCTTCACCACTACAGATATCTTTGCCAAGGCTGGGCAGTCATTACTGTTTCTCTGTCTACAAAACAGAGCTAATGGCAGTGCCTCAGCAGTACTAGCGTCAGTCTTTCCACCAAGTATTGTGTGCTCCTTTTCACTAGTGCTTCTCTTACATGCTGAGATCTCAGCTGGGTGTGCTCCTCCAGTGTGAAGTGTAATACCAGAACCTCAGAGCTGAAAAATGTAGCTCTGTTTCATCATTGAAAGAGTTGTAATACTTTTAATGACATCAAGATATTGGGTTTAACACGTCTTCCATTTTAAAGGCTGTCCCCACTAGACCTAGTGATCCTTTCAAAGGCTTGAGTGCAGTCCAAGCTTGTGTCAATAACCATGAGTGGCAGTTGTAGTGCATCTAACTTGTAGTAACAGCCAGTATCTATTCATGCTCTCAGTAAAAGCACTGCAATCTATGCTTTAGCAAGTCTACTGCTATAAGGAAAAATTGGATACATTTTATTTGTAAATGGATCTTTTAAAGCTGGCCTACTGTGATTGTTGGAAAGGCTAGCTGTGGGGACTAAAGAAGGCTGAAAATACATGAATCATTTAAATTCCTAAGTTGAGGCAGTTTGCTTAACGGTGTGTGTGGGTGGGTGAGTGGTGTGTACCTGGCAATGTGTAAATAAAAGACTGATCCAACTGAATTCACATGGCAGATCCCATGCAATGCAGGGGAATAAGGACTCCTCTCAGCATGTTCCTAATTATCTGAATAGGCACCCCAGATGTTTAGAGGGATTTTTATCTGTTATTGAAACAGTCAAATGTTGAACACAGTGTATTGTATTTTCCCATTATTTACATGGAATTTTCTATACTCCCTTCAAGCTTTTTTGTTTTTTTAAATCCTGATGCCATCTCTTGCATAGCAGGGATAAATTGATTTCTAAATAATACATAAAACATTCATTTAACACACTTATGTACAACTATAACAGAGAAACAATACTGTTTTACCTCCCCTTCTTGGATGACAACATCTTTTTGTTTCCCATTTTCAATTATCTTCAAACACATATCTCCCTGAACCTGGTAAAAAAGCTGAAGAAATAAGAAGATTGCATTGAGGCAGCTACTCCAAAACATTCTGTACTTTACACTCTCTGTCTAAAGAATACATGTATAAATACATACAATTTGCAGTTGCAAGTATTTGCAGATTTTTTTCTAACAATAACAGGCTTCTACCATCTGTTGATTAAAAAAATATTACAGAACATGTATTATTTCTCTTATCTTACTAAGAATTAGCAATCTATCCAAGAGGTCTGTAACTGCATATTGAGCTATCCTATGGACCTGGTGGAATTCCACTGAGCTGGTTTTACCCTTGGAATTACTTTTTGGAAGGCTCAACATTACAGTTCAAGTATCCATTAATTACACAATACAGAAAGGTTCATTTCAGATTTAGCAAGGTCTTTACTCAATCAAATTAAACATCATTTTCCCAAATAAGATCCAAATATGCACACACAGGTTTTTTGGTGTACTTTTTCAATTTTTTAATGGAGCGTTCTCATTTGGGAAGAATTGCCCAATTGGAAGCTGTTCTGCTTTACTTTTGTGGATACCCTCAAAGCCTAGCAACAGCTGCTGCTCTTCCCACTGTGTTTGTAAAAGAGTTAAATTCAAAGTCTTTACAAGGACAGAACCACTAACCCAAAATTTTGTCTTTGGTGACCTTTCCACAGCTGTTTTCAGACTAAAACCAGCTCAGCTTTGTAGGAGTCTGAGGTGCTCAGGTCCTCATGTTTCACGACAGAACTGTGCTATGATCTGTACGCAGATCTGTATCTTAGACCTGAAATAATGGGCATATTTCCCCTCATTTTTATGTAGTGCAGAACAATAATACTTCCAAAAGTCACTTCTGCCATGCTTTTCATGTTCTTTTTATCACATCTAGAAGCCAGATTGCTAGTGCAGCTGAAGTAGTCTGAAACATGATTCAAAGTTAGAACTATAATGAAAAAAGCCCTTATTTATAGCAATTCACTACAATTTTAGCAAAATGAAAAATAAATATGGGGAAGAAGAAACCCCTGAAATACGCAAACCCCCTGAACTGAACTTTTTCCAACATTAGAAAAGCTTAATACATTTTTTAATCAGTATTATTTCCAAAAGACTTGAAATATTAATACGTGCCCCCTGGAATTGAAGAAACACTTCTGTGAACATGAGCAAGAATAAATATGCTGCCAAGGGAATGAAACACTAGGGAGAACCCAAGATGCACTGGAAAGAAGCTCATGCTGAGAGCTTTCACATGAGTGAAAAGTTCACCTTGTGCCAGGGATATCACTACAGGTAAATGATAGCTCTTGTCTAGATGGCCACAGTGCCAGGCTACCTATCCTCGCCGCAGTCCATTTCCCTGTGCTCTTTTCCTCTTGTTCTCGTTGGTATTTCTGAAGGGCAGCACCCAATGCTACAGCAGCCCTCCTTCCATCAGGCAGGGCCAACTGCTCCCTGCATGAGAGAGTGATCTGAGTGGGGAAATGACCTCTCCTTCCGTGCAAAGAAGACTCGCCTAAGACTGTATGATCTTGATGGATTGTCACACCAGCTGTGGGTCACATGGCACTGATAGTGCTGAAACTGAAAGATCATTTTGGAAATCTTGAGCTTTGGAGTGTTATTTCCCCTGCACCTACTGGGGCAGCTATTATTGAACATATGCACAGGACATGTAGATGAGGGAAAGGACAACAGAGGCAGAGTTTATCCTGCTTCTGACATCAATCACGCAGCTGAGCAACCTTTCTGGAAATGAAAAACTTGAGGGTGGATGTCAGCTATACAGTTCCGAGGTCAAGCATCACAGTTTTAAGGAAAGATTATAAACATTAAGTTATGAATGAAAAGAATTGTTTTGTAGTGGGAGAGGAGGAATGACGTGGGCTACACATTGTCAATGAAAGTGTTTTTCTGACTGAATTTAAATAGTACCTTTCACTGTAAATTATGGTCTATTCTTCAAAACTTTTTTTCCTTTGAATTGCCTTAGTGCTTCAGTCATCCATAAATCATCTGATGTAACTGTGATTAATACAAGTGGCAGTAATTACTGAATCTACTACTTTACTTCTAATATAACCTGAACGTTTTATCAAGGAAACTGTCAGCTATTTAATATCTCAGTGAGTTACAGTCCACACCCATTTCACAGACCAGTTTGGCAACACAGTACTGTCTTTTTGTTGGAAAGTTATATTTTCTAAATACTAGCTGACTTTTGCCTTTTGGGCAAATCTAACGTTCTCCTAAGTCTCTTGGAAAAAAAAAAAATCAAGGCCTGAGTAAATAAATTCTGTGTATATATATGCCTATATAGATAGGATGGTAAATCAATAGAGTTCATGCCACTTGAAAATATAAACTTTCCCAACTATGCTGTTCTTACTGGAATAATCTAGTATCCATTCTGCCCAGCAGTACTAACAACTGAGAAAATGTGCAATATTTCTGCTCTATTAACATCTTATTAATGACAAGGCCTCTTGTTACATGAAATGTTTATATCTCTCCTTGTAGAAAACATTAGATTTGTATCTTGCTGCATAATGGCTCACAATTAGGCATGAATTTGTCTTTCTGGGTGAAAAACATGTCAAGGAAGAAACAAAGGTTGTTCACCAGTCTTTTTATCCTTCTGTTACTAAATGTGCTTATTTATTTATTATTGCATCATCTTCTTTTCTTCTTTTCCAGACTTTAGCATTTTGTTTCATTTTCTGCTTACTATGTGGCATCTTCTCATTATGATTACACTACAAACACCTCCTTTATTAATTCTCACCTTACCTCTAGAAGTTATGAGCCACTTAGGAGTGCTTCCTTGACCCAAGTGTAACATTATTTCATAACATTGCTCAGTTATGATCATTAAAACTGCAGATATACCTATGAAACTAAAATGAAAACACCTTAAGACTGAGAGGGGTTTTAAAATTAATTTAATTTTCCTTAAATTTTCTTTGCTGTAGGAGAAATACGTCTTCCTTCCTTAGTCTGCTTCACCCTTTTTGATCATGCTTCAAACTTGATAGGGGAAGGCAGTGTGACCAGTGCTGAATCACTCTCAAGTCTGGACAGGGATATTTCATTCAATTATGAATACTCATAGAATAAATTATGTTGGCATTTCTGGAAGCAAGAGGAGGAGAATTCACTGTTTCCATCAGTGGAAGCATCACTGAAGCTGCTGCTTGTCTTGACAGAAATTTCAACAGGGTAGTAGAACATGTGGATACCACCTTAAAAAGAGCACTAACATCCTCACCATATTAACGTGGTGAGAATTGCTCCTTCATCTAGGTATGTGTATCCTAGCAGAGAAAACAAAGAAGCATCTAGTAGGGGAAGAATACAGGATTTGTAATTGGTATGTACTGACGAACCAAAAAACCCACAAGTCTATTTTATTTTATGTACAGCAGTGTATGTAATTTAATTTAGATCCACTTTTGATATCAAACTCTGCCTAGACACAGGAACCCAGAGCTCTATGAGGGCTTTGATAGCTGACAGCTTATTTACAGACCTCTAAAGAGACCTGCAATTAGCAGGATACTTTGAGTTCTGACTGCTTCTAAAAGTGGAATTTAGGATTGCCCAGCCACTTCTGGGATTAGGCTCTGGTTTAGTATATCCTGGCTTGTATTGCTTGTCATATGGCTAAGGACTAAATTAATTTGCAGAGCATCAAATTCTAATGTGGGAGTAGAGCCTGGGTGTTCTCCAGACTTCAGCGGTGACTGATCTATTTGAGCACAGAAAAACAATTTTCTCCCTTTCTCATCATAAGGAGTTTTCAACTATCAGAAGTCTTCAAGACAAATAGATGAGGAAGGTAGAGAAAACTGTGTTGAGGAGTGTGGGTGTGGTTTGTTTTTTTATTTCCCTTTGCTCATTTACATGTCATTTGTGAAACCTGAATACTAGCCAAAACTCATCCCAACAATCTTACACAACAAGCTTATTTCTGAAGACACAATCTCCTTCTGATGCAAAAGGATCATAATTTTTATTACATTTTAATAGGAGTTTTGTTTCTTATTAAAATATTCCAAGAGTCATCACCAGATAAATGTGGGGGTTTGTAAATGTAAAGAAGCAAAAATGTTTCTCTTACTTCATTGAGATTCATGTTCTCAGATGTATTTGGGATATAAGCACCACAAAATAACCTATGGGAATGCTCACCTAGCCCCACTTTCCCCTTCTTTTCAGACATCCACTATCATTATAAAATGCAAAGGATGAGTTGATCTGATAGGGAATAGTTTCTTAAAAGCATGATGAATAGAGAGCAGCATACACTAGAAGGGGTCAGGCTTCATTTAAGCAGATAATCTGTCAGAAACTGGAGCCAAGTCTTCCTTGTGGTGTCTGTGTGAGTGGGAGAAAAAGAGAAATCAAAGCTCAGGTCAGAAAACTCAGATAAGATGTGGCAGATGTGACCTCAAGCCTGTGTCATGTTTCAGAGCATGAAGTTATATCTCAGACCATGTGAATGTGCTAGAAGAAGCTGAAGAGATTCACCAAGATGATCAAAGGAGGGGGGACTTCTGCTCTGAGGGTTCTCTTTAGGACTGCAGTGTAAGGGCTTTGGTCTGTGGGGCTGTGACAATAACTAGGTGGCTCTATCCATAGCAAACAAGCTAGATGCTGAGAGCAGAAACTTAAGGTAAAACACACCACAGTGAGAAGTGGGACTTCTAAACCCAAGTGAGGTTTGTGCCAATGCAAATGTGTTGCAGGTGGTAGATGAAAGGCTGATTTGAATTTCTCTGCATGGAACTACACTGTTTTATATAGACTCAACATCAGAATGTAAATTGTTAAGAAATCAAAGTCAGTTGCGATTCATTGTGTGTTAAGTGGTGGACTGAGGTGGGTGAAGAGATAGCAGCCTAACTACTTTTGTGATCCTGGATTTAGCTGCTAGCATATCTCACCTTCCCCCAAAGCAGCCCACACAATGCAGCAAATAAATTCTGAAATTCTTTTACTAGAGCCAGGCTTTGTTATGATCTCTGTTTTTCTGTCATTAAATATATGATCCCCTTGAGTTTTTACTTATTTCTGTGGAAGGAGGGTTTGTTTTTTTTTCTACCCTCAGGCTTTACAAGTAAGTAAAAATGCAGGAAATACACCATGAAGCCTGTAGGCTATGTTAACACTGAAACTCTTCTTGTCACAAATGCTACGGTATGATGAAAAATTCAAGACAAAGATATGTTGAGGACTGTTCCCTGGTAGCTGCTACCCCATAGATGTGAGGGATTCACCACAAGAGGACATAGCCTCATGCTGTGCCAGGGGAGGCTTGGGTTGGACAGCAGAAAGAATTTCTTCATGGAAAGGGTTGTCAGGCATTGAAATGGCTGCCCAGGGAGGTGATGGAGTCATCACCTCTGGAGGTAACTCCAGAAACAACTGGGCATGGTGCTCAGTGCCACAGTCTAGGTGACAAGGCGGTGTTCAGTCAAAGGCTGGACCCAATGATCTTGGAAGTGTTTTCCAGCCTTAGTGAGTCTGCGATTGTGTGATCATGTCAGGGGTACCACAGAAAATTTCAGTGGCCTCATCAAGTTGACTACACAAGAATTGTAGTCACTAGTCCACGGTACGCAAAACTCTTGACAAATGAGGCACATCAGAGTAACGATTCATTTGAAACCCTCAGAACTCACTATGTAGCACAAACACTTTCTAGAAAGTTCTATCAACATTAGCTATATAGGTCCATTCTCACAGCACTTTTTTGCCGTGTTCCAACCGAAGATGCATTTCCCAAGGCAACTGTTTCATTCTGAATGAGTCTGATTTAGAGGCAGAGAATGTCTTGAGTAGATGTTTGCTGTCTCTATCTCTATTCTGATGGAGAAGGGAGCAAAAGGGAACTTTACAAATAAGAATGAATATGACCTCCTGATAAATTCCAGCTAAAGACTGTGAATGTTTTATCTCTTGTGAGGTGCAGCTTGATTTTTCTCTTTAAAACAACCTGTCCAATGGAAAACAATAGCTCAGGGATGAGATACTTTCTGTGCAGAAAGGTGGCAAAGAAGTAGTGCACAGAAATTTAAGAAGGCAGTGAAGCACTACAGAGAAAACTAAGAGGAACAAAATATAAGAGTTATTTAGGAAATGCCTGCTTGTTGAGAGGAGAAAGAAATTGTGCCAGACTAGCTGTCATTTTAGCCTAAATGGCTGTTCAGGAGACAATTCTAAAAGGCTTTGAAGAGAGTTCAAATCAGGCCTTGGTTTTGCTTTTTGGTTTTTGTTTGTTTGTTTTTTTTTTTCCTGATTAGCCAGTCAGAACTAATCTTCCTGATACACCTGCATGTTAATGGCACCAGCAGAGAGCAGCTCGGGAGCAGGAGGATGCTCCTCAGCCCTTATCTCTGCACGCCAACCCCTTGCTGCTGTGAACTGCAGGCTCTCAAGTGCAAGTCCTGCCACAGGACACACCATAAACTGTGCGATAACAGGCACAAGATAGCAACTGGACAGATGCAAACAATTCTAAATTTAACTTTGTCTGCAAACCAACTGTTCTTTGCTATTGGAATACTCACAGTAGAACGGCTTCAGTTAAATTTGCCTGAAGGATTTGTGGGTTTTCACATTCGTGATTTGGCCTGCTGACAAGTACGTCTATATAGTCTGTCTTCAAGTTATCACTAAGAACTATAAATTACCCTTTTTCTGACAAAATAATGAGCTGAACATGGCTTTGAATGGTGGTTTTTTTTTAATCCCAAGTCTAATTTAGGAATATGCCCTTTTGCTAGGATACCCTCTACCTCACAATTTCTCTCTAATGAGAAAGATGGTTCTAAGTTAGATCACAGGAAGGTGCAAATGTGTCTGATAAAAAGCTATGGTAAAATGCAATGAATAACTATAATGTACCTCCATAAAACTGAACAAAATTGGCCCATATGTTAAACTGGTACATAACTGATAATGCTTCTGATGTGTATATTGCCAATTTTCCCATGTGATAGGGTTGTTATGTTTCCATTTTTGGTTGTTGAGTAATTGTAGAAAGTTTACTATGTAAATGAGCATGTACTGATACCTAAAATACCCTGTTTCCAGTTGAATTAGCAATAACATATCAAGATGCAACAGTAAACAAAAAATTTTGCCTTTATAGATATGACTAATTTTTTATGTTGTTGAGAAGTCCGATAAAGAGTGTATTAAAGGGTAGGCCAAGTTATTTAAAAATACAGGTACATCTTGCAACATAAAAAGAAAAAAAAAAAGTTAAATTAAATTAACCTAACTTTCCTTTTAAGGAATCCCAAGCAGCCCAAGCAGCTGGATGGCCTGATCCTGGGTGCTGCCAGAGCTCTGCCTGCCCAGCTCATGAGAAGGGACACAGTGGAGTGCTTTGGGTTACCTGGGACGTGATGGATGTGCCTGTGCCCACAGCCACAGGTGGGCTGGGAGATGGTGGTGACAATCCAACACAGGCAGGAGTCACCCAGGGATAATTCAGCATCTGCTCTATTGGAGCTGTGCATTTTAAGGACTACACACACCTGCACAGCACAGTTAGAACAGGAAATCAATGAAGACTCTCATGAAATGCTGGGGTGGGTTTGGGGAGAAATGATTCAGTGATAAGTAAATGAATTTTTCTTTCTCTTTGAAAGGTTTTATTGAAACTTGACCCAATTCTGTCTTGGCTTGAGTTTCCAAAGGTACTCAAAATTAGGTTGCCAAATGTCATTGGAATTACATGAAGTTAAATTATTCTGCTGGGAAGCAAGGCAAATGGTCTCTATCCTGACACCCTTACTCCCAGCCCTCTAGTAACCACTTCCCCTTAGGATTCTTTCAGAGCCAGTTGTGCACTCAGAGATGTCCCAAGACCAAGCAAGCAATTCCAAGAAAAAGGCAGCAAACAAAGAAGGTGTAAACTGTTACAATTTTGTTAGGTTTCTACTCTTTCTTCCTGTATGCTGCATTTGGCACAAAGGCTACTCACAACTCAATGCAGTGGAATGGCTTTGAGCACAGGGGAATGATCTGAAAAATACTTAAAGACTCTATTCTTTAACTTTCCAAACTCAAATGAAAGCTGAAAAGCTGATGATTTTCACAAAGTCCACAAAAAAAGTAATTTCTATTGAATTTAAATATTTTTGATTTTTGAATGTCAAAGTTACTTCTGAAATACAGATCAATCTTCTGCAACAAAATATCGCTTTAAAAATATCACTACCTTCCTAAAGTTCTGTTCCAAAATGTTGAAATGAGACACTTTGATGTGTCAGAACACTTTCTCCAGTTTTCTGTTAGAAATGAATTATAGCAAAACAGATCTGATCTCATGTGCTTGCTTCAAACAAAACGCACAGATGGTGTATGGTTCTGGTGAATGATTCTGTTTAAGCCTATTAATAGATCTAATAAATATAACATCACTGAGCCTGGCATTGCTGATCTGTAGTAAAAAGTAGCTGCATTTAATCATTATCGATACATTAAATCAGAATAATATAAATAACCTATCAGTTACCTCTTCTCCTTCTTCAATATGATAATCCTTCCTTTCATTTGGCCCTCCAACAAACATCACGTTTAATTGATAGCGATGCCTAGAAAAGAAAGTGACATTTTTAAGCGACCTCCATTCATGATGTTCTTTATTTCATTTATTTTTTAAAATTCTATTAGGACAGCGAGTCAATGAAACAGTGTTGAGTGAAAAGCAACATCCAGTACAAGAACTCCTAAGACCTTTGATGAATCTCTCTGCTCTGGCACTGTTCTGTTGGGTGACCTGGGGCCAACTACCTCCCTCCTGGTGTGTCAATGCCTCCAGCTATGAAAAGGGGACAACAATAGCTGCCAGCACTGGAAAGAGCTTTGAACTGAAAAGATAAAGAATGTTACCTAAGAGACAGAAACTAGGAAAATGACTTTTCAACCTGAGCTGATTATGTAAAGGTAAAACTCTTAAAAGTTAATAAAGGTAAAAACATACTTTCTCCCCCCCACATTGGTAGAATTACCAGAGATACTGAAGTAGGAATTGCCAGCTAATTTCTGTTCTGCTTATACTGTTTTTGCTAAGCTGGAACAACATTTTAATGGTTTCATTGTGGTGGTGGCTATTTCAGAAAAGAAGATTCCAGGCCATTTTTTAACTCTTCCCCTCTTAAGAGCCTCAGTGAGCATTTCTCTCAGCTATCACAAGGAGTAGCTAACACCCCAATTACCTATCAGTCCATTTACACTAATCAAAAGGTAAGGTAGTAGGTTTTCCTTTGCTAAAAAAACCCTCAAAATCAGGCCTGTTAGCTGTGAATCCAAATTTGTTCTTATGCTGTTTGACAAGTGAACTGAGGTGTGTTAACCTCTGCTTTGCAATGAGGAGGGTCTGGGCAGTAACATGGAACCAGCAGGGCCATGATCCCCTGAAACACAGGGAACAACAACAACGTGTCCTTGTGTCAGCACCTTGTAAGCCTTAATTGAGCGAGGCTGTTCTGAGTGGTTTCACATACATATTCAATGTGCTACCATTATCACTTTTTCTTTGAAGAGCATTTAAATGATAATGACCAACCCAGCAGGGGACTAGGAAAGCAGACATAACAACAAACAGTGACAAATTAGTTGGTCAAATAAAACTAAAGAATTAGAATTGAATGTTTCCTCCATAGGAAGCTGTATATTTTACAGCACAGGACTTCATAACTGCAGCATAAAATAAAGAACTGAAATACAAATTGTTTGTACCATGCAGACCTAATATTCATTTTCAACAGCATGCTGCAATGTTTCTGCATTAATGAACACTTCTACTAAAGAAGGGCAGGATGACCCAAACAGTAGCAATACAGCTAATAAATAATGAAATAAATGAAAATCAACCCTGAAGAATAAAATAAGAGAAAAGCAATCTGTAGGTATCTTGTAGTCTACTGTTAAGATGGGTTATTTTTTTTATATAAACATTCCATTTTGTTATTAGTTCACAAAGTAAAAGTGAAAATGCTGCTTTAAAACAGCTATTGCTTAACTTCTTTATCTGGCAAATGTATGATTAATTCTGTTATCCCATAGATTTACCTGGGCTTTATATAATAAACAGGCTATGGATTAATCATTCAATCACTAACAAATATATACTGACACCATCAAAAGATTCCAGCTATGAAATAGGAGCAGGAACTCCAATAGGTAAGTTTGTCCATCTTGCTAAATAAAGTTATCTGGTTAGTATAGTTGCATTAAGTTAAGGAGAAATATCATAACAAAGAAAAACAGTTTCCGTTAAGATGCCAAAATGCAGTTAAGAGTACTGGAAAGGTTTCAGGGATGAGAAAATGACTTGACTGTACTATTGTTAGAATGAGGCGCTAACTAGTGGACTATTAAGTTTTCTATACTCTTATATTTCTCTTCTTATTTGCATAAATAAAATGGTACCAGCAGGTAACCCTTCAAAACATATTAAGACTTCAAAGAATCAGATGGTTCATGACCACGCTTTGGTGTCCTTTGATAAGCATCATATTCTGAACGCAGAAGAAGAGCTTTAGAAGTACCTGTAAAAATCAGCTATGTCAAGGGGTTTGATTTTGCACTAATGGCTCTTTGTTGAGGTTAAAAAGCACTTAAACCTGCAAGATAGTGTCATTAACATACAGTGTCAGAGCTGCTATTCAATGAGATGTATCGTTTTCTTGACTTAGGTAAAACTCTGAGTGGGAAGTAATTCAGGAACTGAGGTTTTGTGTTGCAATCCCAAATAGGTATTTAAAAATTGGTATCCTCCCAAATGTATGGGACACAACGTTATAAAAGCCAGAACGCTGTAATAACTTCAGATTCCAAAAGCCCTACTGACTTGCTGTGAGACCTAGTTCTTAACTGTTAATTCTCCTTTGAAACAAAGGTTTTAAGTTACTTAAATGTTTTGAAGTGGTTGCCTTTCAATGAGGCAGTAGGACAATGAGAAGATTGCCTTATACATCTCTACTCAGCACATAAAGGATCAAGCGTTTGAAAAAATGTTGAAAATCTATCTATTAGTTGCTTCTTGGAAAATCACCTAAAACTTTTTTGGAAAATCCTGAAAACATTAGGTAGCACCAGGAGCAGGTGGTGAGGGAATCAGAATCTATGCAGTAGATAGTTTTACTCTCCTTCTACCTAGGCTAAAGCCATGTTGGAAAAATTGATTTTTTTTTTTTTTAAGCTACGCAATTTTTATCACAAAAAATGCTTCTTGTTTCACTGTAACTTCTCAAAATGTTTATGGACAAGGTCTCTGATAGATGTCACATTCCAGATTTACTCAAGGTTTACACAGAACTACTGGCAAGCAGTACAGAACAGTGCAGTAATAACAAAAAAGTTTCATCCTACTGATAAGGAAAGAAACACACGAATATTCCATATATGTAAAACACTAACATTTTCCCATTATTTTTGGTAAGCTTCAGAAATAAATATGCTTCAAAAAATGCTTCCTAAATCAATAAATCCGTTTTGAAAAGAAAAGAAATGGAAACACTTGTAGTGATTTAAGTTTCAGAATTTTTCGATTCTACATACAGCTATAGTTTCAACACAGATATGGCAGTAAGGATGTACTCTTTACCTTTTCTTTGTCTTGTAACCATTGCTTTGAAAAGTAACCCTTGCACCTGTGAATGGAAATTAATATCACTGACACATTACTGCCCATTCAGGTTTTCATAAGAGATAGCACTTAAGTGTAGGGCAAGAGGCATATTTTTTCATTTTTTTTAATGATTAAAATTGTAAAGAAAGTTTTTTTAAAGTTAAGAAAATGCTTTTTAATTTCTTTATAAAACCTGGGTCTATTTCATTCCTTAGAGAGAATACTTTGTAAAGAAAGTTTGTTGCATACAGAGTTTTAGACAAAATATTTTCTCCTCAGCTTCACTCACAGAAGAAATCCTTGTTAATATTTTCACTAGAAGGTGCCACATATTAAATAATTTACATTGGAATTTGTTCACACAAAGAATATGCATGGTGTACACACAACTGCATATGGCACACACGTTTTTTCTTAGATTAGCTGTCTCATTCAGAATATTGTAAATGGCTGTAAACTACCTCTTCAGCATCCCTACCCTCCTGCCTTGACAGCTCTGCAAATGCCCTGGAAATCTGATCCTCTGGTACTGCTTGCCCTTCCTTTCTCTTTGTTTTTCAGTGATAAATCCTTCTGGTTCTGATTGCTCCTGCAGCTTTGGTTCCTCTGTGATGTTGGAATGATTCTCAGCAGCTTTCGGTTATAATTTGGTTTTGGATGTGATGCCATCTCCTCTGATTTCTAGGAGTTTGCTGCCACAGAGCCTGACACAAATTCTCTTAACTCAGTCTCACTGCCTACAAGAGACTTTGAGTTGAGGCAAGTATCTTGTATTCAAGTTGATCTTTGCAGCTTCTGCTGAGTTATTGCAAATCAGACTTTACTCACTTTCTGTTCTTTCAAACAGTACTCTGGTTGCAGCCTGACAGGAGCTATGGCTCCTTATTAATCTTTATCATGTATGCAGTGTTGCAGCTTCCTCTTATAGCTAGGAATATTTATACATCTAATAACTTGGTAAAAAAAAAGAAATAAAAATCTTCATCTACTTACATAAGCTTATTGCAAACAGGTGGCAAAAAGGCAGTTTTGTTTTCGTCTATCCATTTTCTTACATTCACAAGAAGCTCCATGGTCCACCAGCTATGAAACTCTTGCCTGAGATACTAGAATTTGCAGAGTGAGCAGACTGCCCGTGATTCCAGCCCCAGGGGATTGGCTGATAGGAGAGGTGTCTTCAGGCTTCAGTGTCAAAGGGGACAGGTCCATCAGCCAAAGGCCACTTCATAGAGAGTACTAATGCTCCAGCAGCTTGGCTAATAATTGACTAGTGTTTTTAAAATACAGCTTTTTATTGGAGACTGAGTTTTGCCCACAGCGGGTTTCTTAATTCTCTTTACTGCATCAGCTGGAGCATGTACATTACCTCTATACAAAAATGGCCTTGTTACACAGAAACATGGTGAGGCTGGGGCATTCACTCCTTTTGAGTTTAATATAGAAACCTCCCATCAACATTCCAAGGCTGAATGTTTGGGGTATGTACATTTGTTTGAAAATACCAGGATCTTCTTCTCCCAAATAATCAAAATACAGACATCTCCTGCATTTGTAAGACCAAGAGCAGCTGCCCATAAGTGCTCATTTTAATTTGATCTGCTCTGCCAATATTATAGCAGGGCTCGTGGGAGAGCTGACTCTGCTTCTGTGATGCCCTTTGGGAAAGGGCTGCATATTGCCCCCAAATTGTCAGGCAAACAAGAAACTGAGAAGAACCAGTCTTTCCAGATCTTTATTAATCTTTATTCCCTCAAAAGTTACTGTTCAAGATCTGCACAGTTGATACGGGACTGCTCACTCTATTCCCTGCCACTCCCAATTTTTTTTAATAAAGAAATCTATAAACATTTTTTCAGACTCCAAACGCATGAAATGGGTGGGCAAACAAAAAATCCCAAGGCATCACAATATCTTAGCACTTTGCTCTTGATGTATCTCAGTCTTCCAGTTTTATCTACACTGTGCTTACTGGGTAAATGTGTATGGGTACAAGGCGATAAAATGATCTGGTTAAAAGTGAGTGGTACATTCTCCAAGGCTTGCACAAATGAGCAGTGCAGCTGCAGGCCTGAAGATTCAGCATGATGAGCAGTACAAAACTGGGAGTTCTTTAATTCCTACTGTTGTAATTTTCTACCAGAAGAAAGCAACAGAGAGTGAATTTGAACTAATACTATGCTTTTATCAAGTATTTTTAAGAGTGACTCTGTTTCACCTTCGCCTCTATCACTTTGCAGTTTAGTTTAAACTCATTATGTAATTTATAAAACAGGAAAAAAATCCATTCATTTTGGGATAAAAAAATCCACATGTGGATTACAGGTCCACTGTATTAATACAATCACAATGGGACTAGCTGTAATTTCCTCTGAAATAAGCCCAAAGCAGTTATTATTTCATTCAATTACAGAACACCACCACTGCATTATTTATTTAGCACATGAAATTTCTACCAACAGAATGGCTACGGTGAGACACACAGAAAATTCATAAGGCCTGTTTTTGGACTTACAAACAGATACATTTTGGTAGTTTTTGTTCTGTAGGCTGCTGGCAGTTCTGTATTCAGCTGTGAAGGAAAGAGAGCTTCTATTTGCAATGCACTTTCACTTAGGGGGTTATGACCCAGATTGGCAGGACTGTAGAAGTGAAGACACTAGTTAATGATCGTGGTTTTGTAAAGCTCTACCTCATCATTAGTAACTTGTATTGCACAGCAGGACTCAATTTATTGGGCATGAAAGCCAAGGGAATCTCCAGAGTCACAGTAGGAAAAAACACAGAACCTAGAATTGATTGAGCCAATCCTTGTTCATCACAGTATTAAAGTAACAGTTTTAACTGCAGGGCTCTTGTCCACAACCACTAGTCTCTGCTTTTTTCCACCAGGCAGAATACAAGGTATTATTACCTGCAGGCTCATAAATCCCATTTTGTGGCTGGAGTGACGTATGAACACCTGACAGTTAGACCTACTCAGGGAGCTAACGAAGTTCACTTACAAAATTCACCATTAATATAAGGCTGAGTCCATTATCACAGGGTAGCATTTTCTGCAACCTTCTGAAAATCAGTAGGTTTTGAAAAATGATGTTAATTGCCTCTTTATGCATATAATGATGGGGCTAAAATTTTTTTTCCCCCACAGCAATCTTTGTGAGGTATGGACTATTTTGTTACCATAATGATGTTAAGGGTAATGAAGGCTGCTGCTGTTTTCTGGCATGCCACAGGTACACCTATGTGGTGATGGAAAATTTCTCTTAAGAAATGAACTGCCAGTTCTTTGCTCCATGCCAGCCACCTTCATCAAGGGCCACCTACAGCAATTGCATGCTGCTTCACCTGTCAATGGTGTATACCACTGAAATATATTTTAGGTAATGCCCACAGTAATAATACCAACAAGAGAAAAACTTTCTTGGCATGTGAAATGCACCTCCTCTCCATTCAAAAAGTGTCAGCTCATTTACCATGGGGATCATCGGGTAGAGGTACTGGAGTCACACTTGGCTTTAAATATGTGCTGCTGACAATTACGTTTACCATCTTCTTGTCACATAAGGTGGGACAGATCTGACTGCAGAATAAATCCATGCTGGAGGTATGCTTTAACAATATACACGTAGTGTTGCACAAGCACTTGCTTTGAGAGTGTCAGCCATCCTTCATGTCGCACACAGCGGCGGTGATACAGATATCAACATTTAGTTCCCTGGCAGTAACCAGTCACTTTCCCCTGCGGCCTAGTCTTGAGCAAGACCGAGGGTGCATCATCTCCCCACGGCTGCCCATGAGCGTGAGGCTGAACTTCGCTGACCCAGCGGCCAATGTCTGTTACCGAAGGCCGTCAGCAGGTTCGGTCCCGCACGACCCGGTGCCGGGCTCCGTCTGTCTCGTCCCCGGAGCACGGAACTGCAGCGGCCGCTCCAGGCGGCGACGGCCCGGCCAGCCCGGGGGCGGTCAGGCCGCGCC
>WEKY01010051.1:46698-74355 GCA_013390045.1 Picathartes gymnocephalus | reverse complement strand
CTCTCCCGCGCCCCCAGGGCCGCCTGCCTGCCCGACCGCCCAGCGGGGAGGCCGGGGCGGGAGGCCTTTGTCCGGGCCCCGCCGCCGCTTGCCTCTCTGCCTTGCTCGCGGGCGCCGCCCTCCCCGAGTGGTGCAGCGCCCACCAGCTCCCTCTTGCCTGCCCCGCGCCGCTACTGGTGCAGCTCGGTCCGGGCAGGGAACCGGGGCGGCCCCGGGCCGCCGCTCAGCGCGGGGTGCAGGCGGGAGCCCGCCGCCCTTCCCTCGCCGGCGCCGGGTGGGCCCTTGATAAACCGTTCGGGTGGAGTTGGTGTCAGGGCTCCAGTGGCGCAATCGGTTAGCGCGCGGTACTTATACAGCAGTACAAAGCCGAGCAATGCCGAGGTTGTGAGTTCGAGCCTCACCTGGAGCACACAGCTTTTTGGGAGAGGAAACCGGCTTTTTTTGGGACTCGGCGGCGCTCCGGAGCTAGGAGGACGAAAGTGCGGGGAAAAATTATGCGGCCGTGGCGGCAGCGTGGTCCCGCTGGAGAGGGGCACACCGTGCCCGGGCAAGTGGCTGCTGCGGGGCGCGCCGGGAGCGCCGGTGCCTCACTGCCGCCTCTGCGCGAGTGTGCATGTGTGTGGGGTGGCTACAGGGACTTGTCCCCGGCGCCCTGTCGCTGCACAGTAACAAACATGCGCCTCGTAAAAGCTGCTTGTGAGTGAGAACTTGCAGAAAATACAGGCTATTTTATTTATACCCTGTCTCATACGGAGTGCGAGTAAACACTCGACTGGTGTGATCGCTGCTACTGATCAGTGACTACATCTCTCCATTTTGCCTCCCTTGGCGGTGACAGTCTTTGTAACTGCTCAGTGCCTTGGTAATGCTTTACAAATGCACACACCGTAGCAGGAAGGAAAACTTTTCAAATAATTTCTGATTTCTCCAGTTAAGAAAGGCAGCAGGGCCATGGGAAAAGGGCAGCTCTGTAATGGAGGAGGGTGCAGGACATGTCCTGGATGTTTTGGCCCAGATCTTGTGAACTCCCCTCTATGCTAACATCTTGTCTGCTGCTCTCACAGTGCAATTTATACCAAAAAGTTGAATGAGGCCGTGAAGATCCAGAAGTGTCTCTATTGTCCAAATCAGCCCTTTATCTGTACTGCAGGCCTTAACTCCCCAAAGTGCCCCTTTAAGGTTTTTAATTATCCCTTCTTTTGTCTTCTGGTTACCAATTTGTCCCCTCTGAATTTTGCATTAACTTCACTGCTTTCAGTGCTGGTGTGGTAAGGCCTGAAGCAGGTGCCATACTCGTATAAGGAAGTGTAAGTGGACAAGAGACATATGTAATGTATCAAAGGGTGAATAAAATTAATCTTTTGCTTGCAGTGAGTTTCATGTCTTCTTTTTCTTAGCATATAATTTCCGTGTCCCAGTGCTGAGGAGTACAGACAGTACAAAAGAGTATGTGCACGAGTACTGGGAATACTAAAATATGTAAATGCTGTTATGTATAACTGGGAAAAAAGAACCCAAACCACAAATCTCTAGAAAGGGAGAGGGGCTCCATTCCTTGGACAGAGACTTCTTAAGAAACTGAGTGGGGATAGCGCTACTTCCTTTCCCTCTTCCACGCTGTGTGTCTAGGAACAGGCAGCAGCTGCTGCACCCTCCTGCCAAGAAGGAAGTGCTAGTTTGACATTTGGGGTCTTGCTGTTGCCTGCTGGGCAAGTGATTGTACAATTTCTGCCACGTTCAGGGTGCATGGAGCAGATGTTGTTCTTTGCCTCCACAGCTGTTTTGCAACGTGCCTCTGTGGTGCCAGAGAGCAGCCAGGACATGCAGTGGGAGCATATAATGCTGTGACCTTCTCCACAAGATCTCCTTCATCCCCTTAGTGTTTACCTCGGCTTTCACTGATTTTTGTCTTGACTCTGGAAAAAAAGTAGAAAGAAACAATCGCTGTGTGAGGCAACACTTGTTTGTGTTTCTGCCCCTCCTGATGGGCAGACACCTGTGCTGGACACCTGAAGGGCAACATGTCCCAAGACGGGCACGTCGCACTGAAGATCATGCTAAATCAGGACAATTTATGTGGATTTACTGGAAATCCCAGGAAAATGAGAATGCTGTTTATATGATGGCTGTTTATGACATCAAGTGAATGGCTGCTAAAGCACAGGGCTGTGAGGCCTACGGTAGTGCTGCAGTGGGGCTGGCGCCATGGAGGCCGTGCAGATCCCAGGTGGGAAGGACGCTGTGCTGGGGGGTGCTCAGGGACTCCACCTCATTCCTGTCCCCGGGGGCTGCTGTGGGGAGGAGGAGGAGGAGGAGAGCCCTGTGCCACTGGGAAGAGACGAGACTCAGACCTGGGCAGGGTTTTTCCAGGGCACGTGAAGAGCCTCTTCTTGTGTGGTTCTGAGTTAGGCTCCAGCATGGCCACAGCGGCTCTCATGAGGTGAAACGAGGACGGCCTCAGCCTGTACCTTGAGTTTGCAACTTTTTCCTGAAAATCAGGTTTCTTACAGGTTTATGAGAAGAAAGTATGTTTTTATTACACTGTTTTTTTAATTAGGCTATTTGGTCTTGATTTGTTGGTTAATGCTCTAATGCTACTTAGCAGCAGCTTATGTATAAAAACGTGTATCTAGTTATGTATATCGGTATATGTGGGCATAAAGACACCTTCACACCATTATAGGAGAGTTCGCAATGTCTGTGTGTTAGCACCAGCATATTTTCTAAATCTTCACTGTAGCCAGGTGATATATTTGGAAAACACCTGTGTGTGAGTGCCAGCTGTGCTGTGATCTAGGGAGAGGGAATCCCATCCCTCCCTCCTCCTCCTCCTCTTCCCCAAATAGCCATGTGGTTCACCTGTGCCTCGTTTTCCTTTAGAAAGCCACGTGCCAGAACTTGTGCTCCTTTCCTGAGTTGCTGCCCAGAGTTCATCACTGACCTTGTCGGTGGTAGCCAGAGAAGCCCTGGTCTCATCCTGCTGTCACCTAGCAAGGGGCTTTTATGGGCCCTAAATGCTCCTGGAAGAGTGTTTAGGATGAAAGACTTCCCCATGGTGAGTCTTTCACACTGCCTGGCTTATCTAGGGGCCTGCCTTTTCAGCCTCTGCCTCTTTGTTAATTTGCCTTGTGTGGATGGCATTCCTGCAGGCCTGGATCTCCCAGAATTCTCTGGAATTCTTCTGGAATCCTTTTTAAAAAGGTCCTTCTTCTTAAAATTTGTGTTGTGCTCTGTTAAATTTTGAGTATGTGCTATGAGTGCTCTACAGGCTTGTATTCTGGCTGGTCTGAGTTCCCACTGATTACAGAAAGAACGAGGGCCTGCTTCTATCTATAAGGATATAGGAAGGCTTGATGTGTGCTGCTTATTGATGGAAGGAGAGTTTTCAAAGATGTGTCTCTTGCCTGATCTTGGAGGATTGATAAAGATCAGGTTAGGGAGCAAGGTTTGTGTTTATCCCTGTATGATGTTGCTCAAACAGGGAGCCCCACTGCACTGGCAGATGTAGGATTAAGAAAGAAAGGCTTATGCAGGGTAGACCTTCCTGACATTTATTTCTAAGAGTAGCAACTCCTGTCTGTGGCACGTTAGTACTGTTGTGATTGTGAGGTTCTGAAGTGTTTGCTTAAGTTACTTTAAATATAAGAGTCTGGAATTTTCCATAATACTGAGGTTTGCATATCCTAACAAATGCTTGTAAAAGCCTATGGTAAGGACTTGGCCTACCTAATTGTTATGAAATCAAAGTAATAAATACTTCTAGTCTTTGCAAATAATAAACAGTCAATGAATGTCTGGTCTTTATAGCTTTCCCCAATAGATGGCACTGTGGTCCCACAGAGCGAAAAAGACCAAAGCAAAACATTCCCAGACATCCTAAAAATAGAAACCACTTGCTGAATGCTCTGTTGTGCGCTGCAGAGAACAATAGGCCAAAATTCCAAAGGTTACTTAGAAAACAAGTCCACTGGCGGTATAGATGCATTTTGGGTTAGTTTTGGGTTCCACCACCACATTTGTCCTTTGTATGCAGCATCTTGAGGAGTTTTCTGAGATTAAAATCTATTGATCTGTTTGGAGTGTGTTTGAAATAACAGAAGTGAATGGGATGTTTTTTTAAGTCTATGAATTCAGTCCCGTGTCAAAGTTCCAGTGTAGCAGGTCTGTCTTAGATTCTCTTAAATTTTTTTGCAGAACAGCTGGTGTTAGAGGTTTTCATGCAGGGTTGCCTGAAGTCCAGGTGGCTGCTTCCCACTGTGAAGGGAAGGCTATGGAGGTATTGGGCTTGGAAACAGTAGCTGGGAGGGGAGGAATGAAGTGTAGGTGCTTGCAAACTGTGTGGAAGAACTCTTTGAAACCAAATAGAAATACTCTGCCTTTGTGGAGGAAAGATAAGGTAAGACTGGTGAGAAAAGGAAAAAATTAGTTCATGTGGAAGCCTCCTTGGGGAAGAGAAGGGGTGAGAGATGAGTGGGGCTGATGCAGGCTGATAGAAGGTGGAGAAGTGAGAAGAACTTGTAAGAGGAGTAGAAAAGCCAAGCTCACAAAGAGAAAGACTTCATTCATTGGTCTCTGAAACTGGTGAAGGGGATGCTACAAGGAGGGAACAAGAATAAAAGACAAAGGGTATGGACACAAAGAAGGAGAAAACCGGGGGGAGTAACATAGAAGAACATAGGTAAGAAAGTTCTTAAAAAGAATTTTTAAAAAATCCTGCTATCTGGCTGTAGCTGTATGAGTGTGCTGCCTAGGGCAGTGAAAAACAAATGAGTAAGTGTTAGCTGGTCAAGCCAAGCTAAGATGGAGTTGCTGTAGAAAGAAAATTGGCCTGTCTGTTTTGCTTGAGCAAACAGAGAACTCAAGAGGCAGGTTTTTCTTCTCTGTGTGTTTTGAGTGGTTACTTTAGTGTGGCAATATAAGAGACCCCTTGGTCTCTCTAGGGTTTGAAGCTGGTGTTGGGAGGGTTAGAGAGCTCAGCTTTCTGGTTTGGAAAAGGAAGGAAATGGACAATCAGTCCTGGATTTTGTGCCCATTTAATTTTCTTGCTTGTGCTGAGTTTGCTGTGTTAGACTCTGCTTTTAAGGTGGAAAAAGACTCTTGGTTTTTTCAAATAGTTTTGGTGCAGCCTAAATATTTGAAACCTTGGAGAAGTCTCAAAATACAGCAAAACAAACTAAACCAAACCCCAAGGAGGAACAAGCTGGGGAAGTGGCTGAAATGGAAGGGGGTAGTCAGAGAGTCTGTAATTATGAATTTTGGGGAAGGGATGCTCCCTTGAAGGCTGCAGTTGAGCCTGTACTGACTACTTTAGTTTAGCAATCTTTATACATGGGGTGGCAGATTTATGGCAGTGTGAAGAAATACTTCTGGAAATTTTACTATATATATAATAAAATATGCATAGAAAGTTTGCGGAAGAAGATAAAACAATTTTAAAACCTGTTTTCTGAAAATATGGTGGAAAATTCTTAAGAGGCAATTGTGCTGGAAGTCATGTGTGTGCATGGTGTAACTTAGATGCTTTACCAGTTTTGTGAAGAGAAGCTGTCGGTCAATAAACACAAACATTCAAAATCAGTTGCGAGGTCTCAGAATCAGTTGACTTCACTGTTTGCATTTATTTTGCATTTATCCTACCCACTGAGTTTGATGAGAGTTGATTAACTATGCAGCTTAATTTTAGGCACCACTTATATGGTGTATAAAGAAGAATGTACATCTGTCTTTAAGGAAAGACACAATACTTGTGCCAGCACATTTAAAAGCCATTTAATAAAGCTGTTAACAATGCAAGTTTATATAGCTCTGTCAGTGAGCTGCCTCGCTCTTTTTTTTTTTTTTTTTTTTTTTTCTNTTTTTTTTTTTTCCCCCCCCCACATTGTTGTGTCACTTGGAAGTGAAAATATATCTGTGTCAGGGCTTAGGGGAATTTCGTAGGAAAATGATGCTGGATTTTGGGGGGCTTTTGAGGGTGTCTGTATTCAGTGCCTGGATCCAGGTTTGGGACGTTTATCTTTCATGCTCTGGGCCACTCTGCCCTTCTCTCTTTCTTGACCTTGCTTCTGCCCCACCTTCCTCGTCATGGGAGAGACAACCTCCAAAGCTCAAGTGTTGCCTTGAAGCTGGCACTGGTTTAGTTGCCTAAATCCCTTCAGATGCTTCCCTCCCTACCTGCGTTTCCCCAGACTTCCAACTGCTTCCTGAGGGGTTCAGCTCATCTCCTGCTTTGCTCAAGTGCTCTACGGGGTTTGCACTGCCACAGGAGGGCCACACCCGTTGCTTTGTCTGGATACAGCTGTGGCTGTGCTCCTGTAAAACCCTGATGAGTGGCAGTAAGTGCTGTTCTTCCTGGGGCGCTCAGGAGGGGCTGCATGGACAAGGATGGCTGGAGGTGGTTGCAGCCAGGCCAGCTCAGTGGCCAAAGTCCTTTGTTGCCCTGACACCTCAGTTGTGCTCGTTCCTGCTTGAGACTTGCAAAGTCAGTTAAGCTTGGTGGCTGTGTGCTGCTGAGATCAGTGCCAATAAAAAATGGTTAACATTCAGGCCTGTTGAGATTTGTAGGTGCTTGCATATGTATCATGTGTATTTAATGCTCTAATAGCTTTGAAAGCTTGACTCCTAATATTCAACTGTTTGCGAGGCCTATAGTAGCCTCCATATGTTTAAAATACTGCTGTGACAGATAGATGTATCTGATTGTGTCTGTCATTCTTATTGAGCTGTCCTGCACTTGCACTGTAACCTAGCCAAAACAGTACTGTTTTTTATTATGATAAAAGAAATTCTTGTTATGCTACTATTTCTCAATTTCTTAACACATAGTATCTTTGAAAATCGTTTTTCTTTTTTTTTTTTTTTTTTCCCTGGAATTGGAGACTTGAGCTTCATGGTGGATACTAGGAGTGCTATTGTTTATCTCTGTGTTTGAGGGCAAATACCTTTAATAGAAAAATAGGGTACTTGTCTGTAGGTTCCTAATAACTGTTGCCCTTTGACAGAATTCTTGTAACACTTGGACAAATTTTTAGAGCTGTTTAGGGATGCCTGCCTGATGTTGGTGTTTGTCTGCCTGATTCTAAGCATCTGGGTGTAGTAAAGGATATCTAGCAAACAGACCCTTTATTGCAAATGTAATATATTTGAACCTCTGTCATCTGAACACTTTCAAAAGTAGAAGCCAACCTGTCAATGAATCAAGATTGAAGTGACTGTTTTTTAAATGTAGTATTAATGTATAGTACGAGTGAGTGCATTTTCACTGAGTTCTGTGAATTTGCTTCATGTTCCATAAGAGGATAAAATTTGGCCCAAAGTAATGGGAAGCTTATGTCTAGCTGCAAGGAAACCAGGAAATTTATGGGGCTTTAAAGTATGACCCACTGCAAAATTCAGTATGTGTGATTTTTGGCATGATTCAGCAGTAAATACTAGTTGAAAACAGAAGCACAAATTATAGGGTAAATAATTCAGACCAAAAAGAGGCCTGCTTATGCATACATGGTAAAGGAAATGGAAATATAACCGCAAAATACAATTGCTGGGAAGAACACCAGCAGCTTGGAACGGTTACTGTTAAAACTGTGGAAGTGATCTTCCTGGATGACACCTGAAGTGAGAAGGGCACAATGGTGTCCTTTGTATGCATTTGTGTACACTGACCAGTAAATCGTGTGAGGCTGCTGCATTTGGCAGTCATCGTTTTGGAGAGGACTTTCTGTTCTGTGGCTGCTGGGTGGGAGGATATAATGGGCACACTGCTTCTTCGGTCCTTCATCTAATAAATGTTGGTGACTTGTCTTTTAAAAGCCTTTTTCTTTCTTTCTTTTTTCCTTTCCTTTCTTTTCTTTTTTTTTTTTTTTTTTTTTTGTCATTGGTAGAGGCATCATGCATTGGAAGAAGAGAACTGTGTACTAAATTGTTTTTCTGATCTTTCCCTTTGCATTGTATTTATTATTTAAATAGACAGCTTTGGCTGCTGATAGAAAGCAGCACTTGATTCCTACTCTAAACATAGAGAGCCACCCAATCAATATTCTTACTTGATACCATTTTTACCTTCTGGTAAAAAAAAAAAAAAATGATTAGCCAAGGTAGTCCCAACAGCTGTTTGGCTGGCACTGTGGCAGAGTGATCAGACTTCCATTTGCTTCATTTAGAATAAGGAGTACCAGGTCCCTTCCACAAGTGAGAGGCAAATGAAGGCAAATAGCAGAATGAACCATTAGCACAGTAAATTCCTTGCTTGGGCATGTTTTAATTGTTCTTAGAGCACAGATTGCCTTGGCCTGTTGTATACCAGGCTTTTCCCAGCTGGGATGGGGTATTACTGGTGTGTGACCTGTAGAGCCAGGAGTTCAGGAGGACAGCCAGCAGCGCTCATGAGATGTGACCCTTGGTGAGCTGTTGTTTCGAGATCACTTCCTTGTGTACTGTGATAATGGGAAAACTATGATTCCTTGATGTCTCCAGCGAATGCTGGTTTAAAATACCATTGGACTTTATTTAATTTTTATATGGAATATTTCTACTAATTAAGTTCTTTGTTTTCTCAGGAAGCTCATCCATGGGATAATGGGGTGAAAATTCCTGTAACTTACTCCATTAAATGACTCTTGGACAAAATAAGAAATTGGGTTCAAGGGTCAGTTCAGAAAGTAACTTAGACCAGAAGTTTCCAATAACAATTGTGGCTTGGATGCAGTTGAAATAAGAACAACACAGCTCAATTCAATTGTGCTTGCATTGACTAAGTAATAATCTCAGAGAAGATGTGAACAATAGGCATTGGAGACTAACAAGTCATATCCTGAAAGAAAATTATAACTGATACAGACAAAGTGAGGAAAAAGCTGGTAGTGACTACTAAGTATGAAAGTGCTGGTCTTAGCTGTCTCACTCAATAAATAATCCTGCAGGGGTATTAGCAGCATTAGTAGTAGCAGCATTTGGCCATCTGGCTTGGCTTCTGTGGGAGGTTTAATAAAATAAAATACCACTGTTAGTGGAACTGTATCCAATGAAATCACAGGAATACTTGGCCCTGCCTTTTCATGTTCCCATTCATTGTGTGCTGTACATTCTGTGCTTCTCATGTGATCATTTGATTTTGCAGATATTTTCTTGATGTTCATGGACCACACCAGTGGTCTGTGAAGTCCTAGCTGGTGGTCAGTTCAAGTTACTGTGCATCAGTCTAACTATGCTGGTGGTTTACAGGAAACCTTGAGGTGACTTCAGACCTACAAACCTTTGTCCTGTTGAATTGGTGGCTGCAGCTTTGAGCTCATGTTGCCCATTTCACTGTGCACAAAAAAAAGGACTGTTTCTGTCTCTTGTGTAATCGAATCTACTGACTTTACTGTTCCTTGGCTTGGAATTGTAAACATGAGCGTTGATCTGGCAAAAATACTCCTTGCTCATTCTTTGCTGAGTGGGTATTTATGAGCTACTCTGACTAAACAAGCCTTTGCTGTAGCTCAGTGTCCCTGTGACTGTTTCCCACGCGTGCTGTTTGTGTCTTGTTTTACTGATAAGCTCTTTTCATCTTGCGTCTGTGTTAAAGAATGTAAACATTCACAAGTTGTCAACTAAAGTGTAAAATGCCAGCATACTACATCTCATCCTTTTGAATGACTTTTTTTTCTTAAAATTTTACTTCATCTTGTAAGAAAAGGAAGCTAAGGATGAATATTTAAATGTCTGAGCAAAGGCTTTTTTGCCTCTTAGTGCTACTGCTAGAACTAAAACCACCTTAAAATATGTGGTTGAAAGTATTCCTTGGTGTGTGATTTGTACCATAATCAAACTGACAGACATCAGTGGAGCACTTACAAGTTTATGCTTGGAATTAAGTCCAGTAAAATGCTTCTGGAATCTCCTGGTAATTTCCTTTTATCAATGTAAGTGATGCAGCATGAATCCATTATAGTTACTGTGGAGCTGCACCAAATTAGATGGTATGATTGAGGCTTGAATTTTTCCAGTGGATGTTTTGAAGAAATGAGAGATGGTAACAAAGAGGGAGGCTGTGTAGCATTCATCATTTGATGAGTGTGTTTGTCCTCCTGTACACAGAAGAGACCTCTTTCTTCTCTAGAGTGTTCCCCATTAGATTGCTTGTAATCTGTTCAAAGTGATTATGAATTACCATTGTCATTGAATAGTGATATGTTATAATTCTGTTCTTGCTTTAGTGCAAGGCATAGACAAATCAGGCTTGTACTGTTAAGCATCTGTATCTGGTAAAGTCACGGGTGACTGAACTCGGTGCAGTGGCTCACACACTTGATTTGTTTACACTGGGAAATTGAGGTCCATGTCCACTCAGCTAAGCAGAGTTATTTCAGATTTATACTGGTGAAACAGAAGCAAAAATATCTGGCATGCACTTTAAAGATTTTATCCTGGTGCAACACTTTGTCTCATTTATCTGAGACGTGCTAATCAAACAGCAGAGCACAGGGCATATATGTCAGACTGCTTCATGGGTAGTGGTTGTGCATGACAGCCTGTGCTATGGGACAGTTCTCTACACCTACCTAAATTTAGTTATCACAGTTAATGTAGGTCACAGTGAAAATGACATTGTGGTACTTTCACACCGATTCTTCTGAGGCATTTTTTTTTCTTCTTGAGTGACTTTTGCTATATGAAAAACTTGGATGTGGCCCACAGCTGAAAAACTTCGTCTCTTGGCAAATGAGATAAATTTGTGCAGTTACAGCAGGCTGTATCCATCACTTGGAAAGGACAAATTTTTATTCCATGACTAGATATGGAGAAATAAAAAAACAGGGAGAATTATGGACTTGGAGTTTCCCAAAAAGTCAGCCACCTCTGAGTGCAGTCCTGGAACACCAGCCCAATGTGCTGGAGGGAAAGTTGACCACCTTGATGTGCAACTTTGCCTTGTGCATAGCCAGGGGAAGCTTCAAGGTTGGATGTTCTATTCCAGATTTGTCACTAGGCATGAACCGTTACTTTTGGGGCCTGCTGTTGATGGAGAACCTTCTGCAAGGCTGTGGTGTAGCTCTGTGGGCAAAAAATGGAAACAGTGATTATGACCAAGATTTGGGTGGCCATCCCAATCGAGGGAAATACAGATTCTGTACTTGAATACAGTTGACCTTATATCTGTAGGCACAAATCCAAAAATATTGGTTACTCATCCCTAAATTGCTCAGATTAAACATATTAAAGTAACTGCTCGAAGTGCTCAAAAGCCTGCAACTCAATTAGACCATTAAGACAAGCAATTTTCAGCAGATGGCAGCATTGCACTCTGTAACTTAATTTTTCTGTCAGTGGTTTTGCAACTCCTGACTACTTGGGCTAGTTTGAGACTGCTGGCTAAGTAGCAATCCAAACCCTCTGCTAAAATGTTTGGAAATGCAGGTCTTAGTAGATTATGATAATTGGGTGTTGTTTCAGACTCGTGAGTTTCATATGGAAAATACCTTTGTGCTGCATAAGAAAATGTACTAAAAAACAATGCGAGTACACGTAAATCTTTTCTGTTAGCTCTGTAAATAACTGCTTTGAGACAGAGAAGTGTGTTTGATAAAACTCTTCTTATTTGTAAAAATACTAGCAAATCCCTTAAAGATGTAAGAGTTCAAAGTGGAACCATGAGTGGGGAGCTTGTAAATGACTTCTTGTATGTAGTCCTTAAAACAACAACATTCTCCCATTCTTTATTTAGAAAAAAAATGATGACTTTCCTAATGCTTTTGGTACTATATCTTTTAAACACCATGCAGCCTGATACCAGAGTCCATACCTAGGCAGACGTACAAGTGCACGTACCCTCGTTAGAAGATGCCAACTTCGGCTGTGTTCAAGGGTTCAGATGCAATAGTTAATTTCTGTCTGTGATTACTCAGTTAAGAATATTGCTTTGTATACAAAGCATATGTTTGATTGTACATTCAATCTGGTTGATTGGAGAGGTTCTTCCCACCTCTTCCACCTTTCCAGTTGCTTCATCAAAGTTCCAGGCAGACTGTGGAGGAAATGAAAGCTGTTCCTGCTACGAAAGGAAAGGGCTGCATGCAGAGGCCTCTTCAGAAACAACCCTTCTACTTCCAGATAGTTATCTCTGTGATGTAGTACTCTGTACATAATCCTGAAATGCACAAGAGATTTTTTTGTGTGTGTATTCTCTTAGGGAGAGTGCTATTCTTAAGTTTGGCACAATGTGCAGTTTGAATGCTGCACTGCAAGCAGCTAGCACTGATGTAAATGGCAATGCTAAACACAAAGCTATAATAAACAGAAACTAGGTCAGCCATTGCAGCCATTCAGAAAGAGGTTAAAAAACCTACTTCTCTTGCCATTTGAACATGCAGTTTGTTGGGTGGAAACAAGTATATTGATATGAATGAACTTAGCCATCTCTTTGGGAAGCTTTATGCACCCACTTCAGACTTTCCTTTCTTTTTTCCCCTGTAGAACAAAATAATACCATAGGTAAGCAAAAGTTCAGACTGATTCGTTTGGGTTACACTCCAGTTCTGCTCTGCCTTTTGTCATACAAGTGAACCACATGGAAATCTTGACTTATTCTGGATTTTTTTTAGTCAAGTAGAATACTGCAGGTACCAGAGTAGTTGGCCAAGATGAACGGTTTCTCTGCTAGATGCTGTCTGGATGTGACTAGCTTGGTATTCTGGAAGACATTAAGCATATGCAAATCTCCCTTTTGTGGGAGAATTTCAGGAACATCAGCATCATGGGAACTGGTGTTTTGAAGTTAGAGGGGTCCTCATTCCACTCACATCCTCAGAAGATGATCTGGTGGTCGCAGTCAGTCTAATGCACACTTCTTCTTCCCCCTCAAACAGCATGGAGGCATTAGCGAACACAGCTTGTGCATTGTAGAGTAGAAATGTGTGGCAGTGAACTTTTCTTGCCTACCTGGATTCCTGCTGCAACTTGAGCGGAGTAGTAAGACTTGGAACTAGTTTCCTGTTTTCATTATTGGTTAAACAGAGCTTGCATAAGCCTGTTTAAAATAAAAAGCAAAACAGAACCAAAGTAAGTCCTTTGAAAATATCAGTAAATGTAATATTTTATCCTTAAGGGCATATTGAGAGACTGGGATTCACTGCCATCTGTACATATACTGTGGAAGGGTATCACTGGATATCTTTCATCCTGGTCACATTTTAAAGCTGCAGTGTGAAGATACTTTGAGTCACACATTACTTTCTGATCCTTACAGTTAAAGACGTAGGTTTGTTGTGTTCTCATGCAAGGGAGCCGTAGCGGCGTGATGGCTGGATGCCGCTACCTTCCTGCAAGCATCTCCTCAGGGAGGGTGCTCCGGCAGGCACGCGGCACGCACACCACACACACACTGCAGATGGATATCAAGGCAGCAGAGGCAGGAAGGGTCTTCGTACGGGGTCCCAGTAGCGTTTATTAGTGGCGGACATCGACACCTACACAGTGGTGGACATCAACACCTATCCACATATCAGAAGGGTTCAGGGATGAAGATGAGGGAAAGCTGAGGGTCCAGGATTATATATGGGTAGGCGTGGGGGCAGAGTCAGCAGTAATAACCAATCAATGGAAAGGGTAGGCAGGAGACTAGCTACAAAAATCAATGGGGAACAACTAGGAGAGACAAGCATGGGTACAAACCAATGGAGATATGCGAAGAGGGGATCTTGCCAGAACTTTGCCATACATAACAAACCGGGGGTGCGACAGCCAATGGGCCATCAGCCAACGGGGGTACAGGGTACAAAGAACTTGCTGGAACTTAAACATATATGGTTAACGAGGAAAGTGAAGCTGGGGTTGATTGACAGGTTGTCATAGGACTTCCCTGGGAGAAGCCAAAGCCTAGGGGGCATCTTCCCAGGACATCCTAACACTTGAATAGAAGCACATAATTTTATTTTATCAGGCCCACAGGCTTCCACAGGGAGCAATGTGTGTTTTGTAAAAAGCAGTCAGAATTGTATCTCTGGTGTAGTAACATCCCCCTCCCCCAGAACAGGAAGGAGAGAGAAGCTCTCCACTGCCCTTTCAGAGGTCTAAGCTAAATAAGTGTCAGGAGGTTTTTTGGTCTTGGAATTAAATCAGACCATCCATCTCTCTTGTCTCTTTGAATATTAAGTTGGTGAGATAAGTCACTCTAAGACAGCCTTCACAGGTCAGTTCAGGCTGCTGCATGATTTTTAATTTTTTTTTTTTTTTTTTTTTTTTAATAGAACCCAAGGTTTTTTAAAAAAAAAAAAACAACAAAGGGCAACAAAAGACCAAACAAAATGGAACCCTTCCAGCTGTAGAAGTGAGGTCTCACTTTGACAGATTTGTCCTTACAGCTACATGTTCTTTCTTTGAGCAGTTCTGGGGAAGGCAGCTACTTTGGGTGGCTTCTGCTCCTGGAATTTTATCTGCAAGAATGTCTTTCACTGTGTATTGCTCTGGTCTCTTAGCAGCCTTTTATATTAGGAAGAGTTGCACCACAGCAAGAGTAGCTTAATGGTGCATTAATTTCTGGTGTCTCTTTGGTAACGCTATTGAGCATATCCTGAATTTGAGATAAAAGCTTAAAGATTATTTTCATCTTTTTCATCTGTAATGTGTTCTTACCTCTGCTTTTTCAGCACTGAATGATCCTATTTTCATATTTTAAGGAAATACTGGATTTTCTGACTCTGGTCTTACAGAGTATATTATAAACAGTTTAAATGGTTTTGTTTATCTTTGAGATACTGAGCAATACTTTGTAAATGAGTAGAATGTGAGGATATGTTGAAGTTAATGTGGCTGATGTAGTAATCAGGGACTGCTCCAGGTGATTTTGAGCTTATTTACTATACCATGGTGAAAGCCCTGGGTGTGTAACTGAATGTGAAACATGAGTTCTGTGTGGAGCACTCAGCATTCAGGGGTTACATACCCAGTATGTCAGGAGGGGCCATCGGTTCTCTCCTTAATACTCCTAATGAACTGATTTGTGGTTTTGGTGGGCTTTTTAATAGCAAATAAGCTTGCAGTTTTTTAGGTAAAGAATTTGATCTTTTTTTGCCAAATACTTTATTTCTTAGGTGATTATGACATTCTTGCCTATATTTCCTGAACACAAAGTAAGTGTTGCTTACTTACAGTTTCAAGAAAACAGAATAAAAGATGTTTTTTCATGTGTTACAGCTCTGTGATAATTATTTGCATATTGTATACATTTTAGAAGCAACCTATTCAAATAGCTATGTAAACGATTCAGAAAGACTCCTTTAGGCTCTGTTTGCTTTTATACTGCAAATAATTTAGGAATTGTTTCTTTTTAAAGGATTAACATCTTTAAGAACGTGCTTTCTTAAGAATTCCTTTTGTTTTCAAAGTGAGACAAAGTCTACTGGCAGACAGGCTTTCAAAGCATCTCAGTTCTGGTGTACTTTGGAACTTGCCTAGAAAAATGATTTCCTGACCTGTACAGCCAACATTTCTTCAAAAATAAGACTTTTAATAGCCTGCTAGGAAAACCCTCTGCAGTGTTTGGAAAAAGGAGAGAGCTTTATATCTGCTAAAACTGGGAACTGGGCTGGTAACTTTAAACGTTAGATTAATATGCTGAAATTGGACAAATAACTTCACAAAACTCAAAATGTATTTTATCTTTCAAGAAAAAGTAAGTTATTGCATTCTGGGATTTTTTTTGTTGTGTATTTTTGTGCTGGTTTTGACTGGGGTAATTTTCCGCACAGTGGCTAGTATAGGGCTATGCCATGTTTTGGAAAAAAAAATACCAATTTAATTTAACAAAAAAAAAAAAAAGGGAAAAATGAAACGGTTTTTTTTGCAAAAAGTGTTTAATACCATGAAGAGAAAAGACAAGGTTTGTGGACAGGGGTTATGCCTCAGTAGTTGGGTTGGTAGAGCTGGTAAGAGCAGCGAAGCTTTGAGGTGCACAAGGCCGGATGCCTGGATGTGTGCAGGAAGTGTTGGCTGCTGTGCTAAAGGAGGAAGGTCATGTCTGTGACAGGGGCTGACTCCTGCCTCTGGAGCAGAAATGACCTTTGAGACAGAGGAGTGCTACTGAGGAGGGAGCTCTTCTGGTGTGGGACGGTGTTCCAACACATGGAGAGGTGTGCAGCTTCTGTTTGTGGCTGGAGGGAAAGGCTGGAAAGGGGGAGACATTGCTGCACCTTTTTCCAGTGGGTGGTGTAGTATCCAGTCCAGCTGAGACTTTCACTTTTCAGGATTACTGACTAGTGGAATAGAATGAAGCTGTGATGTAATATATTATATGAATCAAAGTTATTTATATATTACAGAATAAGGAAATCTAAAGGTTTTTAAAAACATCTGTATTCCACTAACATTTGATGGAATCAAAGAAATTACTTACCCCGTTTCATCTGCAGCAAGAAAACTGTAATAATCACTGATGGAAGGGTCTAGTTGGAACTCTGTGTACAGGAATGATTTCTGTTTCACCCTAAATGAGAGATGAAGTATAGGAGTGTTGCATTTTTCAAATAGGACAAATGATAAACACATGGAGGGGATTAACCTTCAAGTGTTAACTTTCTGCTAAAGCTGTAGGTCAAGCTTTTTTCTGTGGTCCTTCTTATCTGCAGACATTTTCTGTTTGTTGGCTGTCCTGGCTCTCTGCTGTGACCTCCCACAAATATTTCACAGATTTAGCTTATAGCATCCCTTCAGAATAAAGACATAGTATTCCCTTCTGACTGGTAGGGAGGGGACAAAAGGCAAAGGGATCTTTGTTTCTTTGGAGTCAGGTCTTTAGCATATTAAACTCTTCTTTGTAAGAACAGAGCAAGAATAAAACACAGTATTTGCTTTAATGATATTTTTCTTGTTGCAGTTGAAAAATCCTTCAGTTTTGTTATGCTGCAGCCTGCAGTTGTACATATGTTGCAGTGGGAATAAGAATAACAAAAGTAATACTTATTATTCTAGAAACATAAGTTTTTAAAGTTGTTCTTGGACAACTGCTTGCATCTTCTGGAAGACCCTGCTTACCAGCAGGAAAGCATCTTTATGGCAAAGACTCAGCTTCTAAATGAGAAAATGGAGCACTCTGTTATCTCAGTTGTGTAGTATGAAAGCAGGAAGTGTGTATTTAAAGTGAATTGCTCTGGAATTTGTTTAGGCCTGTACTTTTAAGTGATGTTTTTAGACTATTTGTTTTAAAATCTTAATAAAGCCACACGTCTCATATCTAAATTCAGGCAATCTGAATCATTTCATTAGGACTCTGTAGAAATATGAGGCGATACGTACACTGTTATAGTTGCTGGATATGGGAAATCAAAAGCTTTTCTTAACAGTGAAATTATAAATTGGGGTAGTGAATTTATAATATTAGATAATACTGTGTGGCTGATTTTTCTTTTTTTTTTTTTTTCCTCCATTCTGGAGTTGCATCAGAGTAAATAATAGTATACAGAACCTTGTTATTGCTGTACTACTTTCAAGCCTCACTGCAATTCAAACCTGTATTCCTTTCACATTGAAATTTTAAGCTGTGGCCATCTGGTTCTGGGGTGGGACCAATCTTACACTTCCCTGCAACTGGAAACAACAAAACCCCTCCATAAACCTGAAGGAATATTTTTCCTGACAAACAAAAGGGCATTATGCCACCCCTATGCCTGTTTTGGTGTTTAACTCTGGCAGTTAATTCAGAAAGGGACCAAGAGGAAGTGCTACTGTGGAAAGATACGCACATCTGAAGACCCAACAAATCTTGTGGCTGCATACATCTACAGAGCCCAGGGTTTCACAGAAATAAGAGTAGAGACTGTCTTCTGTTTATTAGTCCTGGCAGTTTCAGCTGACCTTCAGAGAAGCTGTGGATTTGTTCTGTTCTGTATTTCAGTCCTCTCCCTGCAGTTAGAAATCAAAGTGGACACAGTGATTGCTGTGTAATTCCTGCATTTGCCACAGGCCTCTGCTGGAGATAGGGGAACATGTATGGGGTTAACCTACTTTTTCACTTTACCATATGGCCTCAGGAAGAAAATTAAATCTTCATATTTGACTGGCGTTATTGTTATTCTTTTTTCCCCTCTACAGACTTAAAGCAATGTCCCAAGATTCAGTCATTCTCTTGTTTACAGTTGGTGTTTTTCCCTTCCTCTAGTAGAGAAACTAAAACCACAGAGAGCCCTTTTTATATGGTCAGTACAGTTACTGGATGTGTTAAACCATGTGCTCTGCTGCTTGGTGCATGCTGGTCTTAAGCAACGTACTTCCTGTGTGCTTGCTTTGGTTTTGGGTTTTGTTTTCTGGATGACCAGTTCAGGTGTACAGTTCTGTAGTTTGAAAATTCATAAAGATGACTCAGATTCTATCATACTGTTTAAATCTAGTCTGAAGCAGTAGGGGTGCAAAGTATATTAAAATCCATATAGATTTTTTTGTGTGTGCACGAGTCATCTTACAATTGGCAGAATCCAGCTGAAAAGTGGAACCTGCTATTACACAGGTTAATTATTCTCAGTAATCTATAATATAGCCTTGGTAAATCTAACAGTTGCTCATCTATTCTTTGGGCAGTGGTTTTAATTGCAAGACTTACTGCTCTGCAATATTTAGTTTTATGTTTGGATTTCATCAGTGTAAAAAGCTCTTAAATAGCAAATAAATCATGATTTGATGTAATGGTCCATCCAAAAGATTAGAAGTGAAATTCTCTGAGAATTGGTAACCATTTATTTGACACTATCTTTTACACGTTAGAAGGTAATCCTTCAAAGTTCAGTTATCCCCTGGCAGAGGAGTTTGTAAGATATTAAAATAGGCTAACATAAGCCAGAGCTTGTGGTAGGTAATATTTATGAGAGTTCACAAATGTCTAAGCAACCCTGCCAACTTATTACTTATGGTTTCAGACTGTACAAAATTAAAGTTTTCTCCAATGTGCTGGCATTTATGGCAAATACTGAAATGTTAATTTCTGTTTATTTTTACAGAAAGCAATTTATCTGGCTTCTATGAAAGAGTGATCATGATGGGATTAGATTTTCTTTTCCAAATTGTTTTCTTTCCCCAATCCTCCAGTTACAATTACAGAATGTCCTTGTTTTTAGTCTTTTGGTTCCCCGCCTTCTTCCCCTTCCCTCATATGACTCCAAGCAAAACTTATTTTTGCGCTTCTGTTTCGTGTAATACCAATACTGTACCGTCTTTCTGGCTAGTATCTTTTCAGTAATGAGCCTAGTGATGTCTAAACCCAAATTCACGGAAAATTCTGCTGGAAAGCCTGAGAAAGGTCATGTTTCTGGTTTCTGCATCCATTGAAGGTATTCTGTGGAAAGCTCGCCAGAGCATCCAAGCAACCGCTTTACTGAGAAGAAATAGAGGCAGTAGGATGTTGGCCTTGCTAATAACAGTGTTTTCTTTATTTCCCTAAGCTATTAATTTGGATTTTATAAATGCTGCAAGTTAATGGTTCTGTGTTGAAGGCGTAAGAGTTGGCAAGAACTTCCACATACTGGCTTTGTGCCTCAATCCCCAGTCTTCCTACAAAACTGATTTCCTTGTATTTTCTGTTTCAACAGCATAAGTGTAACATGCTGATGCTGTGCTGGTGGGTCAGAGACCTGCCAGGCAGGTCCCCTTGAGAGAGACCCAGCAGCAGGGCTGAATGCATCTGATGACATTCTCAGCAGCAGCTGGCTGCAAGTGCTGCTCCCTTGGGCCGTGTGCCCCAGTCAGAGGGCAGCGACACACCTGGAGCAAGCCACATCCACACACGTAAGGTGCTAGAGCTGGCAAGGGAAGGTGTTCTCAAATACAGGAGCATTGAAATCTCAACATTTGTGGAAGTTGAGTGTGTTCTGAGCAGTCAACAGTATCTACATGTGAAGATTCTTAGTACCAGTTGGAATCTCTGGCACTTCTGTCGTAGTTGTCAATACCTGTCTGCTCTAATGTTCTGGATATGGATAGGCAGGTGGCTTAAGAAAGGAGACAAGAATGAAGAAAAATTGTGAAACCATTGTGCAGAGATACACTAAGATACACATTGTGTTTTGATACACTAAGGTAGTAACACCTCTGTCTTTATTAAATACCAAAGTGTGTTTGTATAAAAGTAAAACTTGTAATGATATGGGCAAGAAAGATCTTTCTGACTTGAAATGTTGCTTTCCATATCAGCTGTGTGTTGGATTCTAATTCCAGTATTGCTGTACTGCATCTTTCTAGAGCTGGGGGGAAATGGAAGTGATGCTCTGTACAGACAGCTTGGTCTAACCAAAGCAGAACAAGCTGGTTTAGATTTAAATTTTACTTATCTTCTTTCAGGGCACCATGTTTTTGTGGAAACATCCGTATTTGTGGAAAACTGGTACTCCTCTTTCCCTGGCAAAACCTCAATGACTGTAATGCAGCTATCCCGGGGAGATTATGGACAATGCAGACTCTTAACTCAGTCAGACTTACTACTAATCTTGATGGAAAACAGAAGGACAGACAATAAGCCCTTTCTTGGCCTGTAATATTAATTTTCTTATCCATTTCCACATAAAGAGCTCTTCATTGGAGTGACCAGCTTTGCTATGAGTCAGACAAATTTGCAGTTTTATCTGTTTTACTTTAGAAGGTGTTGAAACTGAAGCTTTGCCTTAATTTATGTTGCAAGCACCATGTTCGTTTTTTTTCTGTAACATTTCTCTATATTGAATGCAGACCACAAGAGGAAGAAAAGTAAGGACCAAATATTTTAGCAACTTAGGTATAGGATTGTTGCGAGGAAGAGACTGGCTTAAGGTAGCTGGGGGAAGAAACAAAAAGTGAAATCTTGTCAAAACTGAATGCTCAGATTAAATCTGGTATCTGTTCTGATGAAACTGAAGGGCAGTTACAGGTATTTCTCAATGTCTTAGGCAAAGGGAGGAAAACCAAAATGTGTTATTTGATTCTTCATTTACAGTCAATATACATGCAAATATCTCCTTAAATTTATTTATGTTATGCAGGAGAGTCATGAGTAGCACTTGAGCTTGATACGAAACTATTTTCCCACTTCATGAAATTTTGAATCTGTAAATATTTAAATGTCTTGGTCTACCTCTCTTACTCCTAAGTTCTGTTTCATTTACTGATTTTATCATTTAGATTTTTAATCTTAGAAGTTGTGTAAATGAGAATTTATTTGAAGATTACAAATTAATTGCCGGAGTTTTTTCCCAGTTTTGCACGTGAAGTTTTTCATATTCAGACTTTCTGGATGAAAAGTATTTTATCTGGTTTGTAATAAATCGGCAGTTTGGAGAAGAAGAGAAAGAACCTTGTATTCACCTTAAACTATTAGGTCTAATTTGGGTAGCAGAGAACAGTATTTTGCAGATCTATGAATTACAGGTTTCATTAGGTTCCTTTTTTTTTTTTTTTTTTTCTTTCTTCCTCTTTGGCTGTGAAGTTATAATGACAAACAGTGTTATTTCCCTTCTTGGCATTTGCCACATGCTGCTGGAAAATATGCAACTAAATGTAATGCTAGCGTTTTCCTGACACTTCTAAAATTAAACAAAACTTTCAGGGAAAGGAAGCTTCATGTTAATTTATGTATTCCTTTCAGGCTAGGGAGTGAGGGTGGACACCACCCATAGCTACTTCTTCAGCCAAATTTATTTCTAGTTTACAGGTACAAAGTCAAATCTGATGAGCAGGAGGCTTGTACAGTGATTTTTAATATGTGGTGAGCATGCATTTGTCTCCATGTATTGATTGTCTTCTTCAGAATTTACTTTTACTATAATAAGCCTTTCAAATTAGTGTTTCAAACTAAAAATTCTTTGTGGTTTGACTACTCTTAAACCCTTGGTTATCATGTTTCATGCTGAGAAATAATGCTGCTGTCTCACTCCTTTGTACCAACTCCTATTTAATGCATTCATTTCAAAGTAAATATCATGTTTTAGTGTGTCTTACATTAGCTGAAGACAGACCAGTGCATGAGGAAGTGTACCTGGTTATGTCAAAATGCTGTTAATGAATGTTTCTTTGTGATTTTTTCAGTTGTGAAGGATCACCCTTTCTTGAGCTTCAAACACTGATATGGTGAAGGCTGCAAGGTTTTCTGAGGAATTTGTCCTTCTCCCTAGAACAGAACAAATATATCTTCTTCCTCTACCTCTCCAGTAGCATGTAGCAGCATGAAACTAGGCTGTCTTAAGGATGGAGAGCATATCCCCTGGAATAACAGGCCAGCCATCATGGAAGAGTAAAGGAACTTACGGACTTTGAGGAGCCTGGTTATCTGAAGTACATCCACTTTATACTTCTGTGATATCTCCTGTTAGTTTAAATGTTCAGCATAAGAAAAAACCTCCATATTGCATATGTTTCTTTGAGAGCTTGGCACAAAATTCTTTTGCGGATGTTACTAGTATGTGCAGTAACATGATGTCTGCATTCCCATTCTCTGATTTCTACTTCCCTTTACTATGATTTTTTTTGGTTTTGTTTGTTTTTTTTTTTTTTTTGGTCTTTAAATATAAACTGCCTTAAGGTAGGGTCCAAAACATTTTTTTTTTTTTTTGTTTCTCCTGGCCAAACACATTTAGAAGTTTGTTCAAGCTGAGAAAACAAGGTAATTTTTGTCACAAGTACTATTCCTGTTTCATTTTTTCCTCCAGAATAAATTTGGTTTAGGCTGTATGCATGTTTAGCTTACTCTCCGTTAGGCATTGATTTCTCTGAAGATAAAATCACAAGGTTTTGGGTATTCTTTGTAGAAGTCATACCTTGCTCATTAGACATTAGATCTTCAGTGTTCACAGTGCATGAGGAGAAGCTATTGCTTGTGGTATATGTAATATAATGGAATATTTTCTGTTCTTAATTTCAATTTTTCAGGGAAGACTCACAAATGACTTAATGAAGAAGCTAGAAAATAATCAAGAATCATAAATTACCTCAGAGGCATTGCAGAGCACCATGGTCATCAAACCAATTTTCAGTCCACTGTCTCTTTGTATAAGTAAATGGGTGTTTCCTTTCTGGCATACTTAATTCTAAATTTAGGGTATATTCTCTCATTGGCGTATATGGAAATTTTTCATTACGTTTGTGTTAATGTTAACAGATACCATGTGGGGACCAGTAGTTCCATGGCACAGCTAAGGAAGAACAGAGCCTTTCAGTTTCCTTCCTTGGATGCTGGATTTAAGCAGTAGTCACTGCACACTGTGTCAGCTGGTTTCAGTGCCAATGCCATGGGTTTTCAGCCAAAGAGGTAGCTTTGAAGGTGGTTTTCCTGAAGTTCAAAGCTCCAGAACTGGTAACAACTTTCCAAGCAAACTCTGCAGTAATGGCAGCATTCCACTCTGTCTCCTGCATCATTTGCTACTTACCCAAATGAAAAAGAAAGAGGGGTGGCATGGAGACAGCCACAGTCCCATAGCAGCCCATGGGGTGTCTATCCATAGCTTTCCTATACAGAGTGGGGATTTGTGCCTCTGGTCTGGCATGAAGGGATGTGGCAGACAACCTCAGGGGGAGATTCTTCCTGCTAGAACTACATGTGCCCTGTGGGCTGCCAGGGCAGTGAGCCTCATGGGAATGGCTGCTGGCTCATGGAATGGCACAGTACTCCTGTGCCTTGTCAGTCAGGTGTTCCAGGCAGACACAGTGAATATCTGCCTGGCCTGCTGAAATGTGTTAGTGATACACGACAGTCTAGATGCAGAGGTACCTGCATTTGGGAAAATTTGGGCTTGTGATGAAATATATGTTTAATATGTTTAGGTAATTGCCTGACATAAATGCCCTGCTTTCAGCTGCTCTGTACCTCAGGAAGAGCAGTAGCATCTGTGAATTTGCTCTATGTCCAGACCAGCAGTGCTGGTAAGACTGTAAGAGCTCACCAAGGGCTGTCACTGTGAAATAAAAACACCAGAACTATATGTACTAATGAAAAGGGACTTTCTGTTCTATTTGTGAAAGCCAGGCCCCTCCTTCCTGTGCTGTGTTAATGGGAGCCCTTGAAGACAAGAATTAGGACATGAATTCTAGAGAAGATCAGGGAGACAGTAGTCAATGACTAAACTGACATGTGCCTGAGGGCTGTAAGAGATATCATATGGAAAATCTGCCCATCAACTTTGCAAGAGCAAGCATAATTAAAAGGAGAGTCTTTGGTACATTGCCCAAGCTTGACACAAAATTTTGGAAGAGGCTGCTAGTGAATAGGGTGGATAGAGCAGTTAAGTCTATATGTAGTAATCATTTTTTAACATATAATTCAGTAATTTGCAGCATGGATTTTCAGTGTATTCAATTAAAGGGGGAAGAAGAGGGTTAGTAGAACCAAGTGAAGGATAAGAGCTGTGAAACAACTTCTGCAAAGCATGTGAATAGCTTAAAACATGAAGCACCAATCATGATGAAGCGTCTTCAGAATGCAGCCAATGTATTTCTAAGTTCTGGCACAAATACAGGATTTGTAGCTGAAAATCTGCCTAAGTTGTAATTTTTAAGTGTTTTACAGTGTGTCTGTGGCTCTAATTATTAACTTCAGTGTGAAATTGGTTTGTTTTTAAAGTTGTATCCTGGTCTAGACTGGGTCATATCAGGATGCAACAAATACTGTGGAGATCTTGATAAAATGAACCTTCAAAGTTACTCAGATATTGTAATATTCGTTTATGTCTACAAATGAAAACTGAGTCTAGGTTGTGCAAGATTTGCTGCAGGCTTGCTTGTTGGCTCTCACTTTGTTCTGTTCCATTAACGTAAATGTGTTTGCTGCAGTGTTTTCAGTGTAAGGCCATGGTTACACAAATTATTTACAGACTCTGTGTCTGTTGAAGGCAGTGTGAGTGTGAAAACCAGAAGTTGTCAGTTTTATGGGTCCTGCTCATGAGGCCTCATGTCATCTAAAGTGGGATTTAATGGGGCTTCTACTGTAACAATGTGGAATAAGATTACAGACACACACAAAATATGCTCAAAATCAATATTGTCACTTGAAAAGATGTTTTCCACAAGCTTGATCATACTTGCATGCAAAGTAATGATGAAGTTTCTGTTTTGTGTGTTTGAACAATGTTGGGATTTCAAGAACTGCTTTGAGTTTTAAAATCAGTTAAAATTTAAATTTTAAAGGGGTAGATCGACCTCTTATTAATGTAAATTTATTAACGTCAGGTCAACCTCTTTAAATTCAGCTATTCCTGCTGAAGTGATTAGAATTTTGTTGGATACTTTTTTTTTTGTTTCATATAAATGTATTAATACAAGTCCCCTTGCTTGCTATACCTGTAGAAAAAAACCCCACAATTCAGACTATAAGACATACAATGAACACCTGAAGATTTCTTTAGTGAGTTCAATCCAACTGTGCTTTTCAGTCTCATTTTTTGCCAGTGTACATGTGAGCCTAGGACTTGACCAAAAAGTCATTCTACGAGAGGAGACTTTCAATGAAAGTAATTGTTTGATTGCTGAAAGCAGAGCTCTATTTAGAGATGTTTGTGAGAGAAATCCTGAAGAAATGTTCTGCTACTGGGAGACAAAAAATTGGTGTGATAAAGAAATCTTAGATGCAGCTTCAGTTGGGAAGTAGCACAAACTACAAATCTGACAAGTCAGGAAAACTGAAGGTGTCCAGGGATCAGAGAATAGCTTCCCACCCCCCTCCTTTTCCAATTCTGAGCTGTTTTTTAATTCTGCAGAAGGAAATGTTCAAATGAGAACACAGGGAATGTTATTATGTATTATGAGGAACAGCTGAGGGAACGGGGCTTGTTTAATTTAGAGAAGAGTAGCCTCAAGGGTGACTTCATTGCTCTGCCTGGAAGGAGGCTGTAGTGAGGTGGGTAACCATCTCTTCTGTCATGCCTGGAGTGAGAGGGGAAAAAGGAAATGGCCTTAAGCTGGTCTAGGAGATTCAGATTAGATATATTAAAAAAAAAATAAATTTCACTGTTAGAGTGGTCAAGCATGGGAATAGGTTGCCCGGAGAGGTGGTGGAGTCACCATCCCTGGAGGCGTTCAAGAGGCATCTGGATGTGGGTGATGTGGTTTGGTAGTTACCGTGGTATTGACAGGTGGGCAGCTGGACTGGATGATCCTGTAGGTCTCTTCCAACCATGATGGTTCTAACATTTTTTTAGATCATTATGTGGAACTGGAATGGACATTTCTTTCCTAGCTTGTTTGATCCTTCTGAGAAGTTCTGTCCAGCTGAGGAATAGTTTTGGGGCAATTACCAAATAACACTCATTAAGTGCAAGAAGGAATTATTTTGTTTTCAGTTCTCTGTATGATTAAGTGGATATTAATTTGGTTTTTGATATGAACAGCACTTGGATTGTATTGGCCATGCCCTTAGACTCAAGCAAGAGAAAAATCTGTATTTACTTGAGGACGTTGTGTTCATAAGGGCATATTTGCCACACCTGAATTTTTTCCTAGAGAGTTAACTAAGTACACAAATAGTCAAACACTGATATTTAGGGGGGACCTGCAACATTTTTTGTATCTTCCACTTAACAGTGGAAAGAGGTAGATGTGAAGTGCATAGACACACCATGATTATAAGTAGGTTTAAGATGGAATTCAGTGGAAGATGTGCAAATACATAAATGTATGTTAGATTTACTTTTTTGTGTGTAAAAAGAAAAATCAACTTACTGCTGTGTATTTAAACCAAGGTTTGATAGGATTCGTAAAGATACTTAACACTTGAAAATCAGGGCCCTTTATATTTAGCGTCTTAAACTTGTTTTAAAAGCATCTTAGAATGTAAGTTGTTAATTCCTTTAGTTAATCTTCAAGCATGAAAAAAAATCATGATATTGAAGTCATCCATCACCATGCTAGAAGAAAAATGGAAAGAAGTATTTTGTGAAATGTCTGACAAATCACTGCATTTTGCAGTGATGGAGAAGAATAAATTTTAGGGTTTGTGTGTTGTGTGTGATCTAAATCCCTGGGTATGGTTAGAATGGGAGCAACCTAGCTTCATACCTTTTCTACTGGAAATATTTACAAAAAGCACATTCTTATGCTATAAACTCATGACAGTTTAAAAACAAGCCTACTTATCATAGCAGTCTGTGTCACGTAGTACTTGCAGAATATTTGGGTTATGCTGAGAACTTTTAAAGGAAAAAAAAAAAAAAAGAACCAAAAACTTCCACCACCTTGTTCATCAGACTTCAACTCCTGAGCAATGCTATCCTTATGCACCAGGAACTGTTATAAACCTTCCACTGATTGCAGATCCGTGTATCAGTCTTACTTTTTTGGCAGTAAATTACTTGCAACTGTTTGTCTTGTCTGATCACATCTGTCCTTTTTCCATCATAGAAGTAAATGCCTGAATTCTAAATAAAAGGGAACTTAAAAGCAAGGAGAAGGAAGACTAAGAATCTTTGAAAGCAGCAGCTGTTGAGGGACACTACCAAATTGTATAAGGAAATGACAGGTTCAGAGTGTGTGCATATATGAAGGTATCCAACTGCCTGGGTTTTCTTTGAGACCAGAACTATTTTAAGGGTTCCTTTAATAGTGTTTCAGTTTGGATTTTGTGGTCCTAATGTCACAAACATTGAAATCTAAACATGAGAAAAACTAAAATGGAAACAGATGTACCTTTATACCTCTGCAGTTGGAAATGTTTGAAATACCCCCCCTGCCTTTCCCTTCCCCCCCCCC
>WEKY01010051.1:0-46668 GCA_013390045.1 Picathartes gymnocephalus | reverse complement strand
TGAGTCATGGTTGTTGTTCCTCACTTTAACTCTTGTAACAAGGAAGATATAGTACAGAAATGGTATAGTAGAGTAGGGAATTGATGCAATAAATTTCTTAAAAATAAAGTTTGGAAAAAGTATTCTTGCTAATTAATTTTGTGGCAACTGGTAAACAGCGATGATCTCTTGTTGTTTCCCTCTCTATCCTGATGAAAGTGCTTTGCAGTGTTCTTTGCTTGTGTCTAACTCTATTCTCAAGTTCATTTAATGGTTTCTTTCCAACATGGAAGCAGAACATCCAAAGCTTTCAGTTTTACTTTTTAGATAGAGTCCTGACACATAGCATTGATAGAAACACTAGGGGAAAGGCAGACACGCCGAGGAAGGAGTGCTGAGCATGTGCTGAGCTGTTCAACAGGGAGTTCCTTTGCTGGGCAGACACTGGGACCTGTCAGATGCCCCTCACGTGCCACCACGGCTTGGTTTGCACAGTGACATCTGTGTGAAGCCTGGCCGGAAGGATCGTGTGGTGGGTGCTCCCTGGCTGGCACCTTGTTTGGAGCACCTCTGTCTGGTCAGGAGGAAAAGGAGGCTTTGGAGGAAAGCTCTTTGGTTCTCTTTTTCTCTCCTCTTTCAGTGTGGCCCTGAATCAGTTAATTATCCACTGAGGGAAAACAAACTAAACAATTGAGATAAGAAAGCATTCCAGGGAGTACCCTCCAGCAGATACCACATACCCTTCTCTCTCATCTAATCTGCAGAATGTGCAGAACCATTTCTGGCTTTCTCCCAATGGCCAATGACTTGTTCTTGCCTGATTTAAAGTTCTTGTTAGGAAATCAGACTCTGTCAAGAATTTCCTGAAATTCATTGGAAAGGGCAAAGTGGCTCTGGCTGTCCTTTATGGTGACAAAGGATGAACCAAAAGTTGTGTTTGAAATCTGAAGACTAACGTGATAATACAGTAGGAGGGTGGCTCTCAGTTTTACAGCCTGGAAAAGCTTATTACTATATGCTAATACTGGAAAGAAATTAATATTCCATAGCATTCTTGGAAAAAAGCATTCCCATCTATTGTACATATAAGTCTTGCCTGTGTGTAGTCTGAGTATTTTGCAGTTGGAGAATAAGGAGTTATGTCCTGGTTTGAAAATGCAGTAATCAGCAGAGATCTGACTCAGTGGTAGGAAAGGTATCTTATGACAAAACTTTTATAATAGATGAGAGAATTAAATGATTGCTGGGAAACTCCCCTGCAAAAATTGAGCAAAACAAGAACAAAAATCCTCTTGGTGCAATGAAATCTATGTTCTAAACACAGCTGAAACTAATTAAATAAAAAATGATCTAGGCGAGATTAATCAAGTTGGTCTGGAAAAGCTGTAACCTGTTTTTTTGCAGGCTGTGATTCCCTAGAAGATTAAAACAGCAATAAGTTTGGGGATGATAGATGAATTTTGATTTCATTTTCTAGAAAAAAAAGAAGTTATTCTTAACTTTTTTTTTAAGATTTGGAAATTACTAGTTCTCTGGTCAATTTAGTCACCTACACAAGAATGTAAAGAGATCATGAAACATATATGAGCCTTTTAAGTATTTTTTTAAAAATTCTATATTTATAAAGGAACAATTCGGTAACATTCCAAACATAACTTGTAGTTAGTATAATACTAAAATGAGAAAGTAGAGCAGACTTCTTTTTTTTTTTTTTTTTGAATTTCATATTTCTAAATATATCCAGAATAATATGACTTCTAGAGAAAATTTCCAGATCATTAACTTCCCCATTTTTTGTTATATGTGATTGCCAAGAAAAGTTTAGAACAGGGAACCCTTATTCTTGTATGAGCAGCATGGATATTTACTTGGCATAAGAGTATTATTGTTCAAACAGAACTATTATTTCAGACCAAGTCATGTGGATATCTCCACCCACTGTAGAACATCTTGACTCAGAATTCATTAGTGATACAAAATAAAGGGGGTGTATTAGTAGCAAGAACACTCTCATTTCTTAAGGTTTTTCTGCTCTGTGGCTTAATTGGGAGCTATCATCATGTTTAAGTCACTGAAGGAAAGGAGACGTCTGTTCACTAGGTTGAAAATGCTAATTTATCACCAAGTTTCCCCAACCCTCTGACGCTTGAAGCATGGATAGGCATTCAGAATAGTCCATGTTTTTCTGGCAGGAGTAAGGACCCTGTAGATACTTCATAGTTCTTCATCTACGGAGAAGATAGAACAGACCAACCCCCTAGTCATCTGTGCTGGTCTTGTAAAAAGCATTTTAAAGAATTGAAATAGCTGCAAAGAAAACAACATTCTCTTATAAATATATTTCTGTATCTGTCTTTTTGTGTCTTTGTTTCTTGTACAGGAGTAAAGGATAGGAATAGAGCCTGGATTGCAGAGTGTTTCAACTATGCACAGAATACATACTTTGACCTGAAAACAGATCTTTTCTGTCTGTACAGATTGTGTTGTCCATATCAAAGCGTGGGATCCAAATAAGTGTAGTAGTGCATCTTATCCTACCAGTGTTCATAGAAGCAAGTAACTGATTTGATGTGACAATCTGAGAAGGCTCTTTACACTGCTAAAGGAGCCACATGACTTGGGCAGCTTTTTACTTGCTATCAAATATCAGTCTTCAGCAGCAGCTCTGTTTTTTACAGTTTATAGTTTCACTTCTATTGCCCTTGCCAAGTCCTTTCCTGAACCTTTTGTCTTGTGAATAGACCATTATTAATGGTTCCCGTTTCTAATTGACCACTCAGGTCTTCAGCACCTGCACTTCCCAGGAAATCCACCTAGGACACTGAGGAAATGGTACTGCTGCTCATCAGTTTGGGCCATGAGAGAGGCTGGAGCTGCCCTGGATAGGAGAGTGCAGCAGCGGGATCAGGAGGCTGCCTACCCTGTTGCTCCCCTGGGAAGTGAGAAGGGCAGCAGTCATCTGTTCAAGATCATGAACAGTATCTCCTTGAAGGTCCAGAATCTGGGGATTGCTCAAAAGCTGTGCCCTCAGTGTGAATTGAACAGCCACACTTAAGGCACTGTAGCTTGTACATGTTTGGAGAAGAGTGCAGGCTTAGCTCTGTTCCAGGATTTGATATCCTGAGAAGGCTGCAGTGACGCCCAAGGATACCTATGTTGAGTTTGCAGAAGTGAAGCGGTGAGCTAAGCACATGATGGGTACGCCTTCCCTTGTGTTTTCCTTTTGCATGGCTGGTAACTGAGCTCAGCACTGGAGTGAGATTCCGTGTGGTGTCACTGTGTGATGTGATGACACACAAGATGGTGTCAGTCCTGAGTGAACAGGAGCAGAAATATGGTTTGCTTCCATATGGGAAAGTGCTAATGTGCTGCTGGGTTTTTTGCACATGACAGCTGCCAAGATAGTGTTCTGGCAAAGCAGGCAGCAAAGGTTTTTTGGACAGCTTTCCTTCAGACAGCTTCAAACTGCAAATGTAGTCAGGACATTAGGCTCAAGGAATCAAAATAAACCAAAGCAGAAATCCAAGAGAGTACAGTATAATGCAGCCTGCAGAACCAGGTGCTCCAAGCTGCTGGACCAAGTGGCTGTTTCTCCCTGAAAATGAATGTGCTGGATTTGTGCTTGAGCTGTGCATGAGGGCTTCTCTTTTGCTTGAGTTTTCTCATTAACTTTGACAGTTTTTTTTGGCAAGTAAAGCTATGGGTTTTTTTCAGATTAATAATCTGTCTGATTTTCAATTAATTTCATAATCAATGACAAAACAAATACGGGAACCTGAGGGAAAGGCCTAAACTGTAACTGATGGGTGCGGATTTTTATCCTTACCTGACGTTCCAACAAACTGCATGTATAAGAAATAATTTTACATGGAGGGAGGACTGGGCTCCTAAGGGCCTATCCAAGGCTGTACTCCTTCAGGTTACCTTGTGATATGTAGGTAGCTCATAACACTCCAAGGTGTGGTGGCTAGCTAGTGGAAAATTGGGCAAATGTCTGAAAAGATTCTTCACCCAAAACAACAGATAACTTCAAAGTTACCAAATGGTTGCAAATAAGTGCCTGCTGTTGTAACAAAATATTATTCAGCAGCAGCTGCTGGTTTCTGTAAATTCTAGAATTTGCAGAACTGAATCTTTAGGGCTGAATCTCCCTGTGGTTTGTTTTACTTTGCGTGTGTGAGAGATAAGGTTTCATTTTTCATTTTCCTTAAGTGTTTATTCAGTATTATAACTTGTTCAAGTATTTTAGGGAATCGTGTAAACTGATGGTTTGTTTCATTGATTAAGTACGAGTTGTGTGTAGGAAAGACTTTGTCATGACAATTGAAACTATACACATAATTGCATATTTTCCACTCTATAAAAAGCGATCTGAAAAGCTGGAAGATATCATTAGACTTGTGTTTATAACTCAGGATGGCCTCATTTCACCAGCTTTTCTTGCAAATTAGTTCCCAGATGTCAGATAGATTGTCTGGTTGCCAGCTATTGCATAAACTCCTGAAGTGTGAGATATGACTTACTGCTCTTGCACTGACCTCAACTGTCAACAGGAAAATAAACGATCATAAAATAGTTTGGATGAAGCAAGATTCGTAAAAACAAACTTAATATCTAATTTGAAGTGGCCTTTGATTGCACAACTATCACAATTGTATCTGAAATACAAAATTTTGACATTTCTAAACTATGTTAGCAAAAAAGCCTTGTGTTCTTGGATTACCAGAAAACAGAAAACCTTTGTACTGGTTGGCAACTGTGTTTAAATCTCCAGCTTTTTGTCTTCTAACAGAATTTCTGTATACTGTAGAACTGAAAACCAATACTTTTAAAGTTGTCCTTAGGTGGAGAACTGGTTCTTAAGCCTGTGTCCCAGCTTGTTGCTGTTGAAGCATCTGATTTTAGAAGGACAATTTGTGCCCTGTGTGCTTTCTTACAAAGTGTTCCAGAGTACAAGCTACCTCAATGTCACAAGTAACATCTCTGCCCCACATTGTACACTGAATAGAAGTGTGAGTCTCCAGAAGTGACCTCCTGGAAAAGTCACCTCCTCATTGCAGGACTGGCCTGGGGCCTTGACTGCATTCAGGAACATCAAACTGCTCTTTGTGGTACTAGTTTTCTGTTGGCCCCAGAGATGGGGGTGTTGAAGTATATATCCTGTCACATAGTTCCCACAGTAGCCCAGAAATCTCTTGGACCTCTGTATCTGAGGAAGGCCTTCACACCCTGAGAAAGCAAGGAACTGGTGTATCTGGGATTGAGAGGGTCCAGCTGTGCTATAGCAGCTGAAATAGAAATGTCAAAATTTCCCTGCATCATTTGTTTCATCCTATTTTCCCCTATGTGATGACCCACCCTTAAGGGAAAGGATGCACCCAAGATTTCTAAATGCTTGTGGTCAAAAGGAATGACAGAAGCAGAGGATCTTCAAACAATCAGAAAGATTTATTAGCAAATTACACACTTGGCATAAAAATTGTTGTATTAGTTCCCAACCTACTATATAAGCACACAGGAGTGGGTTTTGGATAAAGGGGTAGGGTGAACAGGAAGTGAGAGAGGAGGAAAAACAGAAAAAGAGATCAGGAGTCCTGGTTCCAGTGTAAATCCAGGTGATGGGATATCAGTCCTGGTTTCAGCATCAATTCAGCTGATAACCCCAGTTTCAGTGTCAGTCCAACTGTGGCAAAATCTTTTTTCCACTCAGAATATCTCTGTTCTGTCTCTGGGCCTCTACACCCTATGCATTTTATAATCTAAAGCTTGGCATGTTGAGGATTATGAACAGGGCCATGGTCTTGCAAGAAGACACATTTTAATTTTTATGGTGATTTTTTTGACTAATGTAGGAGAGGCATATGTTCCATTTATTCCCGGTCCTGTAGGATTTTCCAGGGTTGCTATTATAACGAGAGTACTGAAACATCACTGTCTAGTTCCTAGGACAACTGGATTATCTTTATAAATAAGATTTTATTTATCCTCTATTTTATGAATATTTGGAGAAACTATTCCTGTCTTTGTGAGCTCTCTGCTTGAGCTGAACTTTAAAACTATCCGTGTAAGATTCTTATACTATCTCATGTTTCTAGAAACATAAATGCATTATACAATGAACTTGCAGGTAGTATCCTTTGTGCTTGCGGTGTAATATCTCCCTTGCTTATTCCTTGAGTTTGTAAATCCGATGGCGGTTCCTAGCTAGCTGGAGCTGTCCTGCAGTTTGACACCTGTAGTCCTAATAGGTATCTATACTTGTCCATGCACATATGGATGAAGTTATGGCTGATTAATCAGCTGGTCAGATAAGCAAGATGTTTAGAAAGACATAAAAAAGCACCAAATCATTCTGCACTGACTTGAAACTCACACAGATGGACTCAGTGTTGTGCCCTTGGCTTTGACTTTGCAGGTATCAGGCTCACTCTCCTAAATAAGAGTGCCTTCCTGCCTTACATTGCAAAAACGCGAGGGAGTCATCTGTATCTTGCTGCAGCATTGACTTATTCCACATTTGCAGACTAAAATGATTAATGTTAGGCAGATGGCAGACAGTTGATGGTAAATCATGCACGGCTGTCAATTCACCAGCCATTGAATCTCAGCTCTAAAATGTGGCACTGGGTTAATGATCTAATTGTGGATAGGGAGAATTGCATTCACAAAGTAGATTTTCACTCAAGTTGCTAAAATGACTTCACTGTACGCTTTCTTGGGCTATTGTTATTTCTCCATTTAACTTAATTTGTTTTTGCTGTGCAGACTCATTAATTAGATGGCTTCATAATCAAACTGCAAGGTTGGCCATAATTATGCAGTCAAAAGTGCCTAATGGATCAATTCAACTGTAAATTCTAGCTGAAAGACCTGGGAGAGGGTAATTCTGGAAGGTTTTTTAAAAGAAAATTAGCTTAAATTGATTTTTTTTCAGTTCAGAACTAAAAAGATATGTTCTAATCAGAACTTACATCACTGGGTTACTTTTAAAAACCCTGTTACTACAGCTGTAATGCTAAAACAGCTCCTGTGATTCAATTTTAACAAAAAAAAAAAATAAAAATCTATATTTCAGTGCATCCATTCTTAGTCTCTTTTTAGCCCAGGTTCACAAATAAATCTCTGATCAGTTGGTAATTTACACTGAATTTGTGAGGTTTATTACCTGGTATCTTTTTGTGTCATTCAGACTCAGCTGATTTGCGAACTTGGTAACATACCTACCTGAAATGTTTGCATTTTGTGAAAATGCCATAGTGGCTTCCTCTCAGATCTTGCAGAAAATACCAATTATATAGGTTCTCTCTACACAGTTGTTGAAGAGTCATAAATGTTTCCTAGGGGAATCATTTTGATATATTTCTTTAGAAAAATGAGTAGTTTAAGTGAAGTCATAATTATTGTGTTTCCATGTAATTTACTAGGCTTGTACTTAGAAAAAACACAGTTAAACTTTCTATGTGGCATGGTCTAGTTCATGAAATACCTTATGTTTTATATATATGGGTTCATGTATAAACAATTTTGAATATTTTGGAAATATGTGCTCCAAAGCTTGTTAAAATAAAAAGGTTTTCTTAAACACAGAAATGCTTTCACAGAAATGTTGGGAAGAGTTTTTGTCCTCACTACAGGCAGTCACTTTCATAAACTGTAAGAGAGAGAACCTGCAAAGTTAAGCTTTACTTTCCAATAGCTACAATAAACTAAAGGATTTCCTTCAATTTATAGGGTTTGTAGGGTTTTCCTTCTGTCCTTTGAATTATTTCCATGTCTGGAACATCTGAGATAGGTTTTGCAAAAGAGCACATTTGCACTGATTTTTAGCTACAATTGAAGTGTTTTCCTAAGCATTAAGGTGTTTTGTGCATGCAGGGACATTTTGACAGGGTAGGTAACTGTGATGAAGGATGCTCAAGATGGAGTTTCCACCATGTGCACTTAAATTCCAAAGCAGGCTCAGAGTTGGCCTCTCTCCTGTCTGTCTTTTCTAATAAAACAGGCCCTGTAAAGGGGAGACTTGCATTGCTTTTTGTTACCACTGCTCTCCTCCTCTGCTTCTTCTTCAAGAGCAGCCATTTGAAGTGTGCTGATGCTCTTTGATCACTCTGCTTTTACTCTCCCTGGTCCAGGAGCAGTGGAAAATGCCTGCTGCCATCTCTGGAGCAGAACTTTGGCAGCTGCCTCATAAACTCATTAGTTTACAGCAGAATGAGAATAATAGCAACAAGTACAGCAGATCTTGAAGCAATTGAGCTACTTTGTCAGGCTAGAGCCAAGGAAAAGTTATTTTATGCAAAAAAAATAGTCTTAATATTTCTGCAATAATACCTATGTGGCTAACTGTGCTTTGTCCTAAATCAGAATTTCCTAAGACTAAGTTCTTAGGAAGGTGATCCAGCTGGCTTAAAGAGCAGGGAGGCTACAGGATGTTGATTCTCCTATTGTTTTCTGCAGGAAGGTTTCATGAAACTGATTAAAAGGTTTAATGGATCTTCCTAATTTCAATTTTCCTATAAGCAATTTGTGTGGTTACTGTAAAAATGCTCTTGAGTGATAGGAAAAGTGCAATTTTATGTCTTTCAGTGATGACAGAATCTGTCAAAACTGGAGGATGCTCGTCCAAAGGGGTTTGTAGTCTGGAGGTCAGATGCTTACTTGAGAAGATTTAAGCATTTGTTGAAAATTGTTGTGAAGTGAAACGAAAGGAAAACTGTTACAGTAATCTAAGCACTTTTCAATGCATAGGAGATTCTAATAAAAGAGAAACATATTCCAGTATAGAAAGATAGACTGGAAGACAATGTGAGGAACTAAAATTAAGTGCATAGTGACTCTGTCTACAGTTTAATGGTTGTGTGATTTGATGCAGAAAAACTTCCATGTCTAAGTTTATGCCAAAAGTCACTGTGAGTGGTGAGGGCTTTGGTGTTTTTCTCATTTTCCATTCAGTCTCACCAATTACAGATTTCAAGTTCTTTTTTTTNATTCATGCCCATTAATGACTTAATTGTTTTTTTTTTTTTTTTTTTTTAATCTCTATCCATGCTCCTTAAACCATATCCAAGACACTGCATTTATTTAGCAAAGATTGTGAGTCTGTAGGGGTTTGGTGTCTGTTGTGCCTCTCTGTATTCTAGCAGAACTTATGGGCTTTGCTGGCCCTTTGTGCAAATAATTTAATACTATATTTACATTTAATCAATTTCTTCAGCTTTAATAAAAAGCAATCCTAATAAAAAACCCTACTCCTAAGGCATTGAATATCTTGGAAGCGTTGAATGTTTTCACAAAAAGTTTTTGGGACGATGTGACTGTGATAACTCTAAGATGTTTTTCCTTTTCAGTTGTAGTCTAAATCTTCATCTAAAAAATGTGGTTGTGGAGGTGTGCCTTTCTTAAACCTTTTCAGTACGGTAGGCAAACAAGAAGACAAAGAGTATTTTTAAGAGAATCAGACACTTGGACTCAGAGACTGATAGTTAACCCTTGGGAGTGTATATTTGAATAGTGATATGTTCATACTGTCCATAGGCTTCTGTGTGAACACAGGAGTGCTGGGTAGAAAGTAAAAGCACATCTTAGGGAGTCTTGTCTTTTTGTCAAGGCTAAAAATGTAACTTGCTGCTGGGAGGCCAGCAGTGATGTTTAAAGGCTGTTAAATGTGGTGGTGTATATGCAATTGTGCCTCTACTGGGGAAGAGTTGCACAACATCCATTGCCACCACCCATGCAAGGCACATTTCATAGTTTGAATCCCTGCGTTATGTTAACAACTGCAAAGCATTGTCACTTGCTTATTCTGGGAATCAAAAGTATCTAGAATCCTTCTTTTGGTATTTTCCTAAACTCCTGGGTGGATGTGCAGATATAAAGCAGGCTCCAAGAGGGAAAAATAGCCAATAGTTTAACAATATAGAGCAATATCTTATCCTATACAGAACTAAGGAGTTTCTAGCAAATTTTTTTTGCTGTCAGAATTGGCTTTTAGCATAAAGGGCTAAAATTTCAGTTGGAGAACTTGGTGTTGCTAACGCATTTTGTGGAAAACCTCCTCTAAATCCATATTGCTAATGTTAGCTTCTGTAATCCATGTCTGGGTGACTTTGTGTCCACACCAGAAAAGCACTCAATGCCATGAACACTGGGTTGGTTAACTGTTGGCTGAATGAATCAAATTGATTGTGACTTCCCAGAAATCGATGGTTAAAGAAATATCCTTCTTTCTACATTTTTTGTTTAATAGTACATTTCCGTTAAAATCACGATTATTGCACTTAAAAGAACTATGTAGTACAACTGATCTCAAACTGGTTGAGCTAAGAATACCCCACTAAGGTCATATTTTAAAAACTTTAGCCATGCCACTTGTTAATATAAATGTTGGCCTCAACTAAAACTGAGTCAGCAGTAACTTACCAGATATAATAGAAATACAGTGTTTTTTTTCCTCCTTTCTTAAATGTTCTTTAAAGATTTCTCTGTTTAGCTATGTCTCTGTCCAGTATTGTATTTAGCTTTATAAGGCCTGCCTGGGATATTTTAGTCATATTTCAGAAGCTTTAGTTTGTACTTAAAAAGAAAAAAATCAAGAAATATCTAAAATACCAATCCATTTAAGTTACACTCGCTGACTCCAGAAAGGCTCTAGTTATATGCAAAACAGAAAATTTGATTTTGTTACTGTAATTGTGTTGGATTGTAATTTTGCAATATGGAACTGCAACAGGAAAAATAACCTTTTTATTTCAATATTAAATGTGTTCAAAAGGTGAAAGATGTAAATATCTTTAAAAACAGCCTTCTGCAACTGGGCTTATTCCCCTTGCAACTGAACCTCTGGATAATGCTGACACCTTGGTTTTTATCTGTGTTACAGTAGTTACTTTAATAGAAACTGATTTTTATATTCTGCACTAATTCTTGCCTAATTTTGACTTGATTGTGCCAGCCACAATTGAAACTGGTGTAAAAGACTCCAATAATGGTAGAAGCTCACTGTGACTGTGTCTAAGGGCAAGAGAATTTTCTTCATAAATGTTAAGTTCACCCGGAGCAGTGTTAGTTAACTGCTATCTTAAGAGTCCTCACTGCTTACTGTTATAGCATATTTTACAGTTGTTTAATTTTATATTTGCACTGTGCTATTGTTTACTTTTGAAAACTCAGCCCTCTTTCTCTTCAAATATTTGCATAGTGGGGCACAGGAGTTGCTTCTGCAAGGTCAAGAGAGCTTTTCTCTGAGCAATGCCCTGTTCTGTACTTCTGGTTCTTTGGCCTCTTGCTTGGTAGCATTGGTTTGGCTGCTTGTTTACCTGGGAGCTGGGGGGAGGAGATAAGGACTCGAAGACAAGAGGGTGCAATTTAACTTTTTAGCCCTGTGAATAGCAGGCTAGGCATAAAAAATGTACTTCAAATTATGAGTTAAAGCTGTATGCTCATCTGGGCCAGAGATTTTTTACATTTTTTTATGTAGACAGCTATTTTTTTTTTATAGGCAGACTCGGAGAATGAGACTGTGGTACTATGATTTGTAAAGAGTAACTTATTTCTCTTAGACTGGCTGCATCAAGGCGAATGTAGCTAATAATAAGTGTATATAAGGATATATATATATATATAAGTATAAAAAGTGTAAGTGTAAGCTTATTCCCTTCTGGTGTATCAAAATAAGACCCTCAGATGCTCACTGCAAAGTACTGGGAGTGTGGACGACTACATAGAGTTGCAACTCAGCCTGTAGCTGCTCAGAGATGTTTCAGACTATGCTAGAGTTGCTCATATTTTCAACTAATATTCTCTTAGATAATTTCTATGAGAGTGGTATTAACCCACACAGCACAGTGTGCTTTATAACTCACTTAATTGAGAACAACAGAAGCAGTTTCGTATGTCCAGTCAAAAGTAAATACAGTGAGTATGAAATTGCCTCCTGTAGACTACAGGGCCAAGAATACAGTAGAAACCTTCCAGGATAATTATAATTCCTCTCACATAGTTTTACTATTTACAAGATACTTGTGGTATAATTTGAGAAGAGAAAAATGCATAGATCAGTTTAAAAAACCATCATCAGTTTTCCTCCTCAGGCTGAGCATTCCACACAGTTCCTTAATTCACCTTCTTCCAAGTTTTGATTTATCAATGGTGTTTGTCCCTGAAAAAACCTCTTTTGCTCTCTGCATTCTAACTTTTCTTATTTCCCATTGCAGTTACTGTCCCCTCCATTTCTTTCCCACAGCTCCAGGATTATTTATTTGAAAAAAAAAAAAGAATAGGTATTATATTCTTAACAAACTCTTGGCACCCTCTTTCAGCACCTTAAGCATTTCATGGGTAGATGAAGAAGATAGTTCAAATTCCAGATGCCTCCCAAATTTAAACCTCTTGACTTGAGCAGCTTGCTTAAATCCTAGCAAATATCTGAGAGGGAGCAAGTTTTTGCTTATAGAAGTACCTGTTGGGAGGAATGAAATAGTTGAAACCTCTTTTCACCCCCATTTTGCCTCTTGAATGTGGATGGATGTACGTTGTTACATACACTTATTGTAGGATGCACTTATTGTAGGTGCTGGAAAACTGAGGGAAAGTTGGGGTTTCTGGAGGTGTGACGGTCTTGGAGGAGGCTGGGCAGGAATGCTTTATCCCCATCACTTTGGACAAATATCTGGGTAAACTCAAACTTGCTAATGTGAATAATCTGCTGTATGTGTTGTGTGTGCTCTCCCTTACTTTTAAATCTAATGTTTTACATAAAACTTAAATGCCTGTGTTGTGCAAACTTCAGCCTTTCTGAAATGGTAACTATATCTTAAGCTTTGCAGAAAGGCAAAAGTTACTCCTCTGGGGGCCAAACCAATTTGATATTGCCTTTAGATAAGCTGAGAAAGAAGTTCAGTGTAATGCTTTGAGATTAATCTCTGAAATCATGAGAATATAAAACTTCTGTTCCCACAACTGAACATGACTAGGGATGCCATGTCTGGGATAGGTGGTTTCCTTTGTTGATTGAGGAGTTCTTCCCACAATGTGGTGATTTGTCATCCCTTCAGCTGTCCTGACACAGCTGTTGTGTGCTATAGATTGCATCAGCAAAGCCTTTTATTTTCTGGTCATTGTAAACAACTCTGGGAGATAACTGAGATTTCATTCCTTCTATCCCCGTGCCTTCTGGAGGTTTTGACAACTGAGTGCAAGCAATGAGGTAGAAGATGCTACTGCAGCCGTGTCACTTCTGTGCTTAAGAACATTTGCTCTGTAAGCAGCAATGACTGAGGATGTCCAGGAGTTCCCTTGTTGCATCTTTTTAAATACCAGAAGGATTTTCAACCAATTTCAAACTTGAAATGCAACTATGTGTGTATTTTAGGCCACAAACTGGATAGTCAGCCTGTAAGCAGTGTCCAGTTATGTAAATCCCTTTTGTTTAGCTGATGAGATTGTGTTCTAATGCATATTAGAAAGTTTTCTGCTATATTGGCTCATGTAAACGCTAAACATTTACTTTGATATTGGGATCAATTCTGCCTGCAGCACAGGACAAGTGAAATCAAAACCTGGCTTTTGTGTTCAGGCTCGTTTTGAGACTGTAAAATGCTCTAACACATTCTCCTGTAAGGGGGAGAGGTTTAGTGTTGAATTATTTCCTCTTTTAAAAGTTTGGGGGTTTTTTTGTTTGTGATGGTGGGGGGTTTTTTTTGATTTTTTTTTTTTTTCTTTTTTACTTTGAGCTAATGACACTATTGTAGCACTGGTAGTGTGCTATGAAATTCTACCAATATTTAATTAATTGAGTTTTTAAAAAGTCTTTTCAAGTCTGTTAGTGTTTATACTAAACTTCTGCCAAGTCTTTCGGTGTCTTTACTTCCTACTGAGTGCTTGAAGTGGTGAACTTTAACCAAGATACCTAACAGGCCTGCCAAGACAACCCACCTATGAACCATTATCTTTACTTTAACTGATCTGGAGCCCCTTAGTTTAGCACACTGGCTTATGCTGTGTGTGCAACATTTTGATTTTATAGATACTAGAAAAACAGTATAGGAAAAAAGAGAGAATCTTTCCATTGAAGAGACACAAGCCAGCCAAGCAACTGGTGGTGCTTCAGAAGCTGCTGTGGTTTCAGGGCTGCTCTTGCATTGCTGCATCCTGTTTTGGTTGCCAGTTCAATTCTGGAGGTTCTGCCAGGTTTTTGTTTCTGCTCCTCTCCTGCTGTACTGGTGCCTTTCTGAGAAACAACCTCAAATATAAAAATTAAGCAGGAAATGCAAATGCATGCTGTGCTTCAAAGTCATCTAATGTGGCAGAACTCCTCTGCAGCTTTGTCCTTTTGAAGCCTGACTACTTAAATTTTGTTTGATGTGAAACCGTCTTTAAAATAGCATTTTAAAATTTACATTTCTGTTTGAAGGTTTCTTAGGAGCTTTAAGCTGATAGCCTGCTGTAAGGCAATAAAATTTCTGAATTTTAAAGCCAATTCAAGTGTTTCATAATGCATCTCAGATGGATTGAAGCCTCTGTTATTCCTAAGTAATTACTGCAACACTTTGCACAATTAGCTTCCAACTTTCAGGTCAACAAAGTAATTACATAAAAAGATGAACCTGTTTCTCTTCCAACACCCATTTAAGCAGAAGAATAAATTAGACTAAACAGATGCCATTGATTTTATTTGTTTAAGAGGAGATTTATGACCTAATATGTTGTTAAATCACAATTTCATGTGCACCTGTTTTAAAAGAATGCAGAGGTTTATTGGTAGTTTTTTTGCACCAACTTTGCCTTTCAGTAAATGATTAAACTAAAAAAAAGAAAACCACTGGAAATCCAGAAAGTATAAATCAGACAGAACAATATTGAAATGGAAGACAGAAAGCTTCCTTCTCTTCCATAGGGTAGATGTTTTGTTAAATTAGGCTTGAGGTTCTGATTTGTTTTGGTGCAGAATTCCAATGCATCCTTAGTTCAGGAATGAATGTATATTTCCAAAAGTCATCCTGTTGCTATTATAAGGAAAGTGCCCAAAGCCTGATTTGGTGTCATCGTGGAAGGAACTTCAAAAATTTTTAATTTTTTAAAAAATTTTTTTAAACTCTACTTTGCTGTTTAGACTTGTTTTTCTTTCAAAAGTAAAGGTGTGTGGTGTTTTGGGTGTGTTGTTTTTTTTTTTTTTTTTTTTTTGTTGGGAGGGAGTGGAGCTACTGGTTTTGTTTGTTTCTTTGAGATAAGGCAGAAAATTAGGATTTCTTTGTTTACCTTTTCTTCCCCTGAAATATATTTTTGCTGCAGGCAAAAGGGACATATATAAAAATACACCTTTCAACCATGAGATAGTATTATACAAAATGTACAGTAATTTCTGGGAAGTATTTTCTAGTCTGCAGCTTTCAGTTTAAGAAAGCTCATCAAGGAAAGAGCGACTGTCACTGAGGAGTAGATGTGAATGTCCATTCTGATCTTGTCTCTGATATTTTCTGTATTGTGGCAATTACTTCTAGAAAAATTAACAAGAAGTAAAATATGTTTAAATAATACACAGCAAGTGAAGACAATACAAAGTATTTTTTTAAACTCCTTTAATGAATGCTGCTGTAAGTAGGGACATCTTTCTCCCACCATTCTTTTGAATTTCCCTTACACTTAAGGTCCAACATCACCTGACAAAGACAAGACTCTAGAAATAACTTCAGCATCACTTTATTATGTTATGGCAGATATTAGCTCTTTCTAGTGCTTTATTTTTGTGTGTGTTTTCTATCTATAATTTTTATACTGGGCATTTTTTTTACATTGTATAAATATTAAGGTACACAGATATTGTCTTTTTTGATCCAAATTGTTTATAGCAATTCAACTCAAGCACTTGTGTTATAGAAAAAGACTTTATTCACAAGCAGCCTGTGCCTCTCAAGCTCATGGAATGCAGGAATCAGAATCACAGAATGGTTTGGGTTGCAGAGGACCTTAAAGATCATCTAGCTTGAGCCCCCCTGCCATGGGCAAGGACACCTTTCAATAGACCAGGTTTCTCAGAGCTCCATCCGGTTTGGCCTTGAACACTTCCAGGGACACAACTTCTCTGGACAACCTGTTCCAGTGCCTCATCACACTCACTGTAAAGAATTTCTTCCTGACAACTAATCTAAACCTACCCTTTCAGTTTGAAGCCATTTGCCCTTGCCCTGTCTCTACATACTTTTGCAAATAGTGTCCCTCCATTGTTCTTGCAGGTTCCCTGCAGGTGCTGGAAGGCCCCAGTTAGGTCACCCTGAAGCCTTTTCATTTCCAGTCTGAATAATCCCCATTCTCTCAGCATTTCCTCACAGGAGAGATGCTCCATTCCTGTAATCATCTTGGTGGCCTCCTCTGGACTCTCTCCAACAGGCCCATGTCCTTCCTGTGCTGGGCCCCCAGAGCTGGATGCAGGGCTCCAGGTGGGTCTCACCAGAGCAGAGCAGAGGGGCAGAATCCCCTCCCTGGCCCTGCTGCTTTGGATGCAGCCCGGGACACCTTTGGCTTTCTGGGCTGGGAGTGCCCATGGCTGGGTCATGTCCAGTTTCTCACCCACCAGCACCCCCAAGTCAGTCTCCCCAGGGCTGCTCTTGATCTGTTCATCCCTCAGCCTGTGTTGATACAGGTACAGCACCTTGCACTTGGTCTTGTTAAACCTCATGAGATCTCATGGACCCACTTCTCAAGCTTGAGCAGGTCCCCCTGGATGTCATCCTGTCCTTCAGGTGTGTCAACCATTTGGCTTGGTGTCATCGGCAAATTTGCTGAGGGTGCACTCGATCCCTGCATCTCTGTTGTTAATGGAGATAATAAATAACACTGGTCCCAGAATGGACTCTTGAGGATTTAGAGAAGAGGATTTTGTCGGGGACTGTGTCAAAGGTTTTACAGAAGTCCAGATATGACACCTCTAGCCCTCTTCTTATCTGTCTGTTGATGTAATCACTTTGTCACCAAAGGCCACTGGGTTGTTCAGGCAGGACTTGCCTTTGATGAAGCCATTCTGGCTGTCCCAAATCACCTCCCTGATCTGCACATGCCTTGGCGTAGCTGCTGGGTGGATCTGTTCCATGACCTTTCCAGGCACAGAAGTGAGGCTGACATGTCGGTGATTCCCAGAATCCTCCTTTCTACCCTCTATAAAGATGGGTACAATGTGTCTCATCATAGAAACAGAATCATTTAGATTGGAAAAGAACCTTTAAATTCATCAAGTTCAGTTGTAAAAGGAAGGTCCTGTATTGCCTATCCTTTGCTTTATTCCTACACAAGAATTCTTCTCGACCCATTTTATTGTTTCAACCTTCTTCTCTTTCTTCAAGGAACAGTGTGGAAATAAGTTGTAGTTTTGTGTTAACATGTTGAGAAGTTTTTCCTTCCAATGTTTAGACTCTGCTTCTTGTTGTGCAGAGTTATCTAATGAACTTCTAATTGCAGTAGTGCTGATACCATGAGAAGAACCATTTCATGTTATTTTCTTGAGTCACATTCAACTTTGGAATTCAAAAACAAATACAAAAACCAAAACAAAACCAAAACAAAAAAACACTTAAAAAATCACCCCTAAATCTTCCCAATGGTTACCCTATATGAACAGAACAAGACAAAGCCTAACCTTAATTATTTTTGAAGGTTTAACAGAAATCTTTCAGGTTGCATTCACAGACCTTTTAATTTGGTGGTTTGATATATTTAAATACTAGCTTTACACATTTTAAAATTAGGAAAAGCATCTGGTTCAGTATTTTAAGTTGGTTCAGCCTGGACACACCTTTGTTTGGTCAGGTGCTGGTACACTAATTAAATTAAAGCCTCTATTCATCTTGCCAGCCCTGTCTGACACCGTTCAAGATGCCTTCACATTGCCTCTGGTAATCTAAAGGACTAGAACTATGTATTTAAAAAGCTGTTACCAAATACAGTGCTTTGTAGTTTATTGTAGTGAGATGCTGATTCTTCCCTGTAAAATCTCCTCTTTGCAAATTGCCATTTTTTTTTTGGCTAGTCAGAGCCAGGTGCAGTAACAGTAAATATTTTCTGAGTGTAGTTAACCAAAAGGCCTCTATGTCTGTTTTAGTGCTAGTAAATCCAGTTCTTCATTTATTTCTAGAAGTATTTATAGTGTCACAAGACTCTGCTTACTTATTTTCCCTGCCATAGAAAATCCTATGTGGAGAACAAGAATAGTGTTTATACTGCATTTAGAGAAGAATTTCCTGCTTTAATGGTTGCCCAGGATGGACTAGCTAGCTGTTAATACATTAAAAAATACTGCTAATTCTACTATAGGACTTCTTAAAAGTCAGTTTGCCTAATTGTGATTAGATCTATCCAGAAAATTGGAAGCACAGGCAGACTTTTTGATTATTTATGGTTTTCCCTCCCCTAACTATAGGTAGCTATTCTAGTGACCAGCTCAGTGTTTTTCACTTGTAAGGTGATTGGCTGATTTGCTACATGATTTGTCTGCTGCTGTGTTAATTCTCTCTTGTCGTAATGGAAAGAAGTGGAAGTTTGTGTTATAGTTATGGAGGAAAAACAGCATCCTAAGTATGCAATTGAGAGTTCAGGTACAAATGACAGGAAGATACTGCCAAATGGCTTCTTCATTCTCAGATTTCTGTGCTGCCTGCAGATGTGGATTTAAACAATCAGCATGATGAATGCACTTTTAATTAAAAACCTTTTCCTTTGACTTTTTTAGTGTAATCATGTCCTTCCCAAGTTGTTGGCTTAACTCATAATACAAATATTGTACTATAGAAATAGCGTATTAGTTTTTACATATTTTTGCAATTACTTCATCTGAGAGGCAGCATGCTTTCTTTTATTGAAAGGATGTGATTTACAAAATATGCTCAGTACCTGTAATCCTAATCCCTGACAGCACGGATACTTCTGTCTTCAGTCTGTCCTCCTCCAGATGATTTGCTTCAGCCCCTGCCAGTCTGTTCAGCTATTTCTGCATCTGTGCCATAAAACTTGTTTGGGTTAAAATGAAAGCAAAAGCAATGAGCCAGCAGGTCTGGGTCTTCCTGTGCTGGCTCTGATGCCAGTTCAAACATTTTGGGAACTGAGGATATTGGATAACAGACCTCCAGGAGCCTCTCTTTCTGAGTGCTGCTGGAGTGGGGTTCCTTGAACAGTGGTAATTAATGAGCTGTTGGGAATGGGTCAGCTTTCACCTTTTGAAGTGTGGAGCCACAAAAGTGGAAGCAGAGGATGCGTGTGCTTGCTCATAAGAAACCAAAACCCCTTGTGGTGATTAAGCAGAATACTTTACCTTATGCTTCTGTTCCTCCTTTTCTCTGCTTAAAGAACATTTCTTCTTACTTTACTGTAACTACTAATTGTGGGATTTTAGTACGAGAATGTAGGGAATCAACCTTTTCTAAAGGAGCACATGACAAGGACAATTACTGAGGAGATAATTATCCTAGTGAAGGCAAACTGGTCAAGGAAACTGCATTTGGCTATCCAAAGTACTAACACAGAAGAGGAAGAAATAAAATAAACAATGCATTAAGGTGCTTCATTTCAAGCCCTGCTGGTGTTTCTCATTGAGAAACCCTGTTTCACTGTGTACTTTTTGTATTGATTGGAAAAGAGAACCAAGCAGATCTTTCTTTCCCTTTATCATGCCCATAGCATCTGCAAGTTAACACTTGTACTGTAATCCCAGGCACTTTGGTTAGTCTGCAAGTTGTGATCATACCTCGCATGAGATCCTGCCTGTGTTAAAAACCAAAACAGAGCCCTGTTGGAAAGGGAAGCTTCCACCAAGCTGCAACTTGTACAACTGCCATGATCACCTGGCGTTGGAGTGAGACAGCCTGCCAGAGCCTGGGAGTAGCACGTTGCAAGGGTTGACTTTGTTGAAACAACACCACGGTTGCTAAGGAGAGGGTAATTAAACCAGTCTATTAATCTTGAAGTGCCTACAGCTAGATCTGTTCAAAGGCAGCATCCTTTTGAAGTTGGTACTTCAAACTGCATTGCAAAGGTGGCCAATTGGAAGTCACACGTGACCTAAGCTGCTCCTAGGCTTGGGGCTGTTTTTCCACACAAAAGTTGTTTGTCTCAGTGTCTAGGGTAAATGTGAAGAGTCATCCTAAAACCAAGGGCAGTGATAGTAGCAAGATAGCAACAGCAGTGCTGTGCTAAATTTCAAACTATGCGATTCAGGATGTATGTGAAAAAGAAGTTGAAATGCAACGAATGGAAAGCAAGAGCAAAAACATCCCAACTGGTTTTGGTTTGGTTTGGTTTGGGTTTTTTTTTGGTTTTTTTTTTTTGTGGTGGTGGTTTTTTTTCAATGGAAACTCTGTATCCTGGTTGTACTGCCTGTATTCCTTAGGTCCAAGTAATGGCCAACCACCTAGCAGTACAGGTTTAGTCTGACTGGGCTTAAGCATGCAAATAATTCTCATTGCCTTTTTTGTTACTTATGGGAAGAAACATAACATCTAATCTCTCTAACTTTTTGACATCAATAAGCTTTATTCTCTTTACTCATTACTGCACTGAGATCATGTGAACTTGGTGTTACTGGGATGTCTTTTATTGGAGTACCTTTTCCTGGAATCCCTACAGTCCATTTTTTTGTTAAACCATGAGTTTCCTGGTCTCTTTCTTCATATAACTTCTGGCAAGGAAGGACTCCTACGGTGCTGTTAGTCTGGGTTTAAGGAGCTGTTTATCAGCAGCTGTGACAATTGCTTAAGTCTGTCTATGTGTTAAAATATTATCAGCCAGACGAACTGATTTCATTAGCCTAGGGGCTAGCTGGGTAGTAGATCAGTGGATGCAGGACTGATCACAATCAAACAAAGCTGGCTGTGAGATCATTTGACAACAGAGAATGATTGTGTTTAAAAAGAAATAAATAAATCTCTGGAAGCCACATATAAAGAGAGTCTCTAAAGAAAACTAGATCTAGTAAAGGTTTTCTTTTGTGCTGTATGTTACTTTGATCTTTTGTCAATATAATATGCCTGATCCAGAAAATGGTCTACTATTAAGGAAAGTAAAGCAAAAAAATTTTATGGACTAGGTTAAAGACTTCCACTTGAAACTACTCGCACCAAAAACTCCTATTAGCTATTATGTCTCTGGAGAGGTAAACTTCAGTTTTTCTACTGTTCAAGTGCTTAAGGGAAGTCTTTAGATAATTGTGAATCCTAAATCAGCAGCAGTTGCTTTGTCCCGCTTCAAATGAGAAATAATAAAACCTTCTCTCCTCTCTCCCTCATTTGCAGAAGTTTAAGAGCCATGCAGTGGTAACAGAGCACAGTGGTCTAGCAGCCTTCAGGAGGTGTTTGGCTGATGAGGGAGTAGATTAGTTAAGTAAGAAAATTCTTGGAAATTTGAGACCTAAATCTATAAATAGTACAGGTTATCGATTTATGTCATGTGCAATTTGATTTTATTCTTCCAAGATGAGGAAATGTACAGGGTAATGTTACCAGGATGTGTATACTGAAAACCTTTACCTATGAATAAATAACATGGCTCTCCACTGGAATTTCAAGTCCATATCCAACAGTTCATAAAAAATAATGTTTGGGTCAATTACCTCAAACAAATAATGGAGGGGAAAATTATATAGAGTTGATGGGATTTACCCTTCAAAGGTCATATTCAAAGCAGCAGATTATAAGTTAAGATAAGAGCAATTTACTGGAAACAGCAATGCGGTAAGAAAACAACAGTGACAGGGATGACAGAGGGTACAAGAAACAATTGGCACTTGAGTTCTCACTGCTGATGATACTTGACTGCTCATGCTGTCACACTGCCCCATCCAGAAGGGACCCTTTGCCCCATCCCTGGAAAATGCTGTGAGGTGGTATAGAATAACCTCCAGGTCTAGCTATGCCCCCTCCTGACTACTGCAAAAGTTAACCCTGTCCTGCCTGGAACCAGGAGTAGCCTTATTATTTATTCAAAATGGTCTCCATTGTCTATTTTCCCACTGCCCTATGAAGCAGACACTAATTCCAGGTGCAGTGCAGTTAATTACTGTTCCTTCTGAATACCCTATAGGCCTTACATATATATAGGTAGATGACTCACAGTTGTGAGACAAATGTCTGGAGGCCTATTTTCAGATAAACACAAAGAAAGGACATTTCTCGGAAAAAATATAATTTGTAGCTTACATTTGTCCATAGTAATAAATGGTGTACTGTGGCAAGCATGAACTGAGAAATGCAGATGGTTTCATGGAGGGCATGAAATTGGCCTTCTTCTGTTTAATTGCTAGCTGAAACTGTCCCTCCACTAATTTTTAGCTTGGCCTTACTGTAGTGAGTGAATCTACTGAATAGAGAACAAACACTGTCTTGTGTATTTAAATAAAATAAATCAGTAATTGTATATGATAATTTTTTCTTGTTTTCAACCTCAGCTTCTGGGAAAGTAATGAATCTTAAGCTACTCATCAAGCAGGATGCTGAGGTCAATTCTTTCCTCAGTCACTGTGTATCTACATTTGTTCTTTGTTTATCGTGTCAGTTCTCTATGAAGATTCTTTACAACAGAAAATATTCAAATTCCGATGAAATGTATGCATTAGAGTAGTGGAGCAACCATGCAATTGTTCATTTAGAAATGAAAACAAAGCCCCAGGATAACTAAAGATCTGAAATTCTGCTCTGTTCTTGATTTGTGCTCAAAATCAAACGTACAAACAGCTTTTATTTTCGAAGTGCGATCAGATGTGTTCCCTGACGTTTGTTCTCAGCTTGCTGCTGGCTAAGTAAAGAGTGCCTTCCTAGCCAAGGAAGAAATACTTCACCAGGAGTTCATCCTAGGCTTTGGAAAAACTCTGTCGCTTGTTGGTCAAGATACTTGTCAAGTTCCATTTCTCTTTTGCATTTAACGAAGGTCCCAAAGCTGATCTCATCAAACACGTGTCCAAAACCCTTATGGCTGACACAGTAAGAGACAGCACAGAAGACATGACTCTTTTCAGTGGAAAAGAATGACTAATGTTGCGGCCTGTCACATGAAAAGAAATGATTTAATTCTCTGATGAATTTCAATTAATTATTCCTTGTTTTTTCACTTGTTTTTGTTCACAAACATTGCAGTTAAATAGCAATTAGGCAGATGAGTTGTGAAGTAAAAGAGAGCATAAACAAACTAAGGCATTCTCAAACACGACTTTAGGAATGAATGTCAATGGTAAATAATGCTCTGAGTAGAAATGTGTCAAACATGTTAAGGTGTTCTTTTATTTATGAAAACTGTAATATTATTAGTAACTAGAAAATTAATACTTACATATGAATTCCCAGCTGACTTCTTTCTCCACAGGCAATGCTGGTACAATATTGTGGTAATACAGTGAAAGAAAATCGGAAAACTGATATGGCTGTTAAAAGTCTTCCTTATTTTTTACAATTTTCAGACAGATCAGTGTCCTGAGCTATCTTGTAGCATGGCCTCACAGCTTTGCAGGAGAAAGCAAGGAAGGCAGAGCAAGCAACTTCACCAGAGACAGAGGTGTCTTCATTACTGCTACTGCTGGATGTTAAACTTTGCTTCAGTCTTCCACGTTTTTATACCAGTATGGAGAGTGACACTTCCCTTCACCTTATAGAATCATAAGCACACATTCCACATGCTTCTACTGTGGGCTAATATTGAAACATCTGGGTCATATTGGCTTTGAGCTGTGGTCATCCATCTTAAACAAAAAAGGATTTTCTCTCTTTATTTGGAAATGTACCCTTGCAGTCCATTTGTGGTGCTTTAGGAACCAAGTGAAACATGAATGCCCTTCTGAACTGTAAATCAAATGGAAATTCATAAGTGATGAAACTCATAACATAAGACAAAGTGAACAGGGAGGGACCATTTTGTCACCAAACTGACACTGGCAGCTACTGAAGATAAGCTGTGAATTAAAAAAGAAAAGAGGAGGACAAATTTTCTGGAGGGATAGAAACCATAGTTTTAAAGGAAGCATGATTTTTTTATGCAAGAAAATGCCTAGAGGCAGTTTATAGAGCTGAAAATCAAGTGGTAAATGGTTATACTGGGACTAATATAAAGGTAGCCTCAAATGGTTATTTATTGTGCCATAGTGCTACTGTTTACTGTTTGATTCATCTCTGAGTACCCCTTAGGAAATTCATGAGTGGTAGGAGAATAATCTTATTTCTTAGGAAGATGTTAAATGAAGCATCTCATGTTGTGCTCATTAGCAGAAGAAAAAAAAAGCAAGCAAACAAGCTATAAGCCATGCGGGACATGTTTCAGATGTTTGTCGTCTTTCTTAGCAGTAATTTGAATTTCTTCCCACTAATTTGCTGCTTTGTCATAGCTAAATGAATATTGTCTTCATTTTTTTTTGTTGTTGATGATTTAAATTTGTGTAGAAAATCAATGTGATCATGTTTATAGCAAAAAACAATTGATGGCAGTTGAGTGCTCCTTGCATGGATTAACCATCTCATGCAATTCTGTGCCTGTTATAATAAACCCTTACATCAAGTTTCACCCATCACCTCGTGCAGACCCTGTCCTGAAGGTTTCTACTAGGCCAGGTTTAATTCATTTTATTTCTGAAGACATATATCAAACTCCATGATTTACAGGTGAAAAACTTTGGTCAAGGTCAGAAATCTGTCTGTGATGAAGTAATAAAGAGGTAAAGCTAAGACAGCAACTTGCCTCCTTCAGACCCAGTCCTTCTGCTAAGCCCCTTTGCCTGTATGCTTATATCTGTTGCTATATTGAGAGAAAGGGAAGGAGTGGGTAGAAAATAAAAGATAGGATACCGTATTTCAGATCAAGAACTTGGAGAAGGATGATCTCACTGCAGAACTTAACAGGAATTCTGGATAGGCTGATACGTTTTGTTACTGGCTTCAAGAGGAGGTACGTTTTCTCTTAAGGAGACACACAATTACTGATAGTATTGCTCCTGCATCCATCACTACTAGGCTAATCTATTGTGGTGAGTGGCAGTTTTCGAGTTTATGTCTACTTTAATCCAAAAGGAGCTGGAATATGGTTGCAGGTTTAGCATGGCATACTCAGATTTTGATTTGTTCAATTTGCCTTATTTCAACCTAGAAAAAACAAAAATCTGTAGAAGTGCTCCATATTATAGGAGTACTTTTCAATAATGAACTCAGCTAAGTATTTCCATTTTTGAAGGGCAGCTTTACATGTTAGGGATATTTAGGATGTTTGGACACCAATGCACAGGATGAAATTGTTCTTGGTTTTTCTCCCCCTTCTTCAACACAATTGATTATTGCCAGGGGAACAGGGGCCATTTTTCCTGTTTCATAAAGAATTGCCAGTGGAAATGTGGGTGACATGCTGATGAACTGAACCTAAGGTTCAGTTCAGAGCAAAGGAGGGCTGTGGATAAGGATCTGTTGGCCGTGTCTTGGGCTACCTTGTTATTGATGTAGCTTGCTTTCTAGACTGATAAAGAGATTGAGTACAGACAGTGAGTGGTTTGTATTTGTTTGATTGGGTTTTCTAAAATATTATTGTTTTGAACTTTTGTAGTTCTATAAAAGTTTTTCTGTGCTGTTGGCCTCAGATGGATTTCCCAGGGACTGTGCTAAGCCAACAGCCATCCATACTGGCTTTCAAAGTTCTGTCTATTTCATGAGTGCATTCAACTTCAGTTACGACCTAAGCAAATCTAGTTTGGAGGTACCAAATCTAGAGGGGTCTTTAACAGTGCTTCAGTGATCATGACATGTTTTTTGGCCAGGGTGAGAGGGTGAGATCTCTGAATCCATTAACAAGGTAGAAGGTTGAATAGGGAGTGCTGAGTTACTCCATAAGCTGTCAATTAATCATTCTGCTAATCTTCAAATTGTCTCATCTGGAGGAGGTTCGTCTTACAAATGAGGAATAGTGCCTGGTGTGGGAAATCAAGCTCTTTGTTTCTCTTTCATATAGCTTAAAATAAACAGTTATATTCAAAAGGCAGGCTGAGTTTGTCATATATGTAGCCATGACTGAAAAGTTACCATTTTGGCCTTCTAAAAGTTGGCTCTAGAAGCAGCCCTTAACTGAAAATGTGCTCTGGTAAAAAATGTGCTTTCTGCCCCAACCTTATTTAAAAATACAAGTTCTTTATTTATCCCATGTTCTTCCATGGGCTGAGATTTGGAGATGTAGCTAGGGTCTTGATAATGCAATGATTAACTTCATTTTCACTAATTCAAAACCTAGAATTTTCTAAATGAGGAGGAAATGGAATGACTCAACTAAGAATAAAATAATAATAAAAAAAAACAACCCAGGAAATCTGACATTGGTTCAAGTGCTTTGCCAAGTGACTTAGCTTGAAAAAATACATTTTTTTACCAAGGAAAAAGCAGCTCATTTATGAAGTTTAAATGAGAAGGTTTAAAAATGCCCAAGTATTAGAATACATGTGCCAAATGCAATTTTAGGCAGCATGTAAATAACACCCTGAAATCTGGTTTGAAACCAGTTTCTAGCTTTTGGTACTGTCACTTACTACCTTGATCATAAACTATAATCTGAATTTTTTTCCCCTTGCTTGTTTGATGCTGCTCCTTTTTCTGTAGCACCCTCACCCTCCTTTCCCTATGAAAAAGCACTTGTGTATTTTTTTATTAATTTTATATATAAAATGCTGAATAGCCAAATTCACCTTCATATTACATCTAGAAGGTGGAAAACTAGGGATGAAAATATTTTGCCCTGAATTCATTTGAATTATTCTTTGTTTAACACTGATTTTATTAACTGGCGAGTATTTCTAATAATTATCAACAATGAGTAGGTAATGTAAGTAATTTTCAGGCCAAATTATTTATATTCTCATTTGGGCGCCTAAACTCTACTTTTCAAATAGCAACACTGAAAAGCTAATTTTAAAGGCTTCAGAAACATGGATTATAATAGTTCGCCCATATAAAGTTGAAGGTGGAGCTATTGTAGACTTAAGATATCCCAGGAATGCATCTTAAGAATATATGCAGTGTGCACACATATCCTCAAGACTTAAATATGAATGTGCCCGCTTGGGTATTTGGGGATGATGCTTTTGCTCAATATTTGTCCAGACTATACTGGGGAAAAATCAAGTCTTTAATTTAAATGCTGTGTTTTATCTTTATTGGGATCAGAATGTAGCACAGATATAAATCCTCTTCACTGCAAAACTGGATCCCATTGTTTCACTAAAACCAGGCACTTCTATATATTAGCATTTAGGGTGAAATACAAGCGGATATATTCATGAGTCTGTGTGTTTCAGGTGAAAAATCAAGGCGCAGTGATACAACAGTAACATCCTCCCCACTGCCAAATATTACTGATGACAGTGGTTTGTTTAAAAAAAAAAAAAAGTAATCTGGAGGCAAAGACTTGAAGCCCAAGGTTTAGTTTCTCCATGACAACATTAGAGTTAGAAATAAATTCATCACTATGATAAGTGAGTAGTAACAGAAAACAAACAAACAAATAAACAAAAAAAAAAAGCAGCCCTATCAAGGCTCTGGATTCAATTCAACAGTTTGGTATTAAAATCTGAAATTAAAAAAAAGAAAAACAAACAAAACCAAAGCACTCTCAGAAGAAAGGATATTTTTTTCTCACTGAAAAAAAGTCCCATGAAAATGTCTTGTTTGAAATGAAACTGTCGTGCAGTGTGAGTTGTTTCAAGCCAAGGGCGCAGGAGTTGGAACTCACACCGGGAGAGAGTGCCTGGGTGGTGGCTCCACTAGGATAAAATAGAGGAAAGAATGTTGTTTCAGACACTTTCAACTACCAGTCTTAGCATTTGCCTTCTGTGTTGTCTCATTTGGTATAGTCAGTTTTCTTCCTCAGAGATGAATTAAAAGTAGTATAGGGGAAGCCAGTAAGGACAGCTTGAGGGGGCTTACAAGTGAACAGTAATTTGAATACTTACCTGAGAGTTTAATTTCACTACCACAAGACAATGGATCTCAATATACATTTAAAATTCTTCAAATTGAAGTAGGTCTTTTTATTCTCTGACATAAACAAACACCTTCCTCAAATTTATGTCTTGCAAATAAGAGGTTAAAGCTTCCATCAAATTATCTGGTCATTTATCTTTTGCAATATTTAGTCACTTGTTGTTTGTTTTTACTCTTTTTGTATCGGTCAACCACAGGGAGACCATGTTTTATCTTGTCTATAAGATCTGTACAATGTAAAATATGAAATGGACTCTTTTTATAGCTATTGTAACTAAGTTTTTTATTGATGAAGTAAGGGTCTCCGTTGCTGCCAAATTTTCTACAACATTTTCAGAGGGAGAAATAATAACTAAGTGTAGTTAAGTTTAGACCTTTAAAATAGAGTCTAATTCAGTACTTCTTGAGTAACATCCTTATCTCCACACTTACTGCTTTTTGGTCTGGTTGCTTTTGTTTTGGGTTTTTTTTGTATGAATAGCTGACTTTGTGTTTGAAATTGGCTTCTCTAAAATGATTCATGGCTCAATAAGGAATTTAAGAAATTTAAATAGGAATTAATTGTACTGAAGTCTAAAGATGTCAGTATAAGTTATATCTTCTACTCAGAGCATTTTAAATAGGGTTTTAAAGTAGTTATAATGATTTTTGAGTCTGTAAAATCGACTGACCACAAACTACTCTTACAAATGTGGTTTTTACTACCTGATGACCATATTAGAAAGATGTCCAATTCCTTTGAATTGACTTGTCCAGCAGGCTTATGGCTGAAGCTACAGGTAATTCAGAAAACCTAATGGAAAGCATGGATTTGCAAAATGATAGGAAGCAGGATGGTTTAATTCCCACCCTTCTAATGGAGCACTCAAGAACCCAACTGCCCCATCTGGCTCGGCACTCTGCACTTGACAAGGCAGGGCAAGTGAGCTATGGCTGGGAGAGGGGCTCCCACCCCCCAGCTCCACACTGCTCCTGGGGCCTGGCGCTTGCAGGTGTCCCCAGTGCCCTTGGTACCTGTCTGTGCAGGAGACCAATGGTGTGGGACCCTGAAATCTTCACTGATGCTTGCAGGCTCTGTGTCGAGGCACGGAGACACTGCTGTGTGGCCACAGCAGACTGGTAGCTCCTGTGATTTTTGTCCCTGCTTGAAGCTGCTGAAGAGTCCTCCTAAGCTGATCAGAAGCTTTCTTTTCTGGTCACTCGAGTTTGATGTCTGGCACAGCAAATACTTGCTATGATGCTTTCCTAAGAGAATAATACAGTAGGTGCGTGTTTGCTACTTAAGTTGTCCTCCAAAATCCAGGGGTTCGTTGTTGCAGTTTCTCTTTTGCTACAATTTCCTTGTGGCCAAATTCCCCATTGTGCCTAGGACCCAGGTAAATGGGCCATTTGGAGAAAGTTGTATTTGTTTTCTTATGGATATTTATAGAGCCCTGATGTGTGCATGGTAAGTGGGCTTAAATCTCCATGAGTGCAACTGGCTTTACAAAATTCTTTAGCGTTTCTGGGGATCCTTCCGCCAGTATCCTCACAGTCTCCTGTCATTTTTGGAATGTCTTTCACTATTTGCTCCATATACTGTAAAGTGTGTAAAGGTGGACACTTTTGACAGTAAAAATAAGTCTAGCTCTACTCCATGACATTTTTCCAATCATATAAATATGTACATTCAGTAACTGATATGGAATTTTTCAGGCATCTTGCTTAAGGTCATAATTAATAAACATATAGCAGGGTGGAGAATGTTTGCTGAACCTAAACTTTTTGAGAGGGTTTAACGAAAAGGATTTTAAAATGACTCTCTAAGTCGACACACGTATTGTTACAAGCTTAAAGCTGGAAGTTGCAACTATTAAAGTGCAGGGCCTGAGGTGGTCAACACTGTTGATTTGCAGAGTTATAGAAATTTATGACAAGCTTGTGAGCGTACCACACATACGTGTTTTCTTCCACCTCCCAGTATACCACTAATAGTTCCAGCTTTTGGCTTGTGGAACTTTTTATGTAGTCAGATTTTCCTTGGAGCAGCACAGCTTCCTTCGCTCTTGCTGATCTTAAAAGCCTGCTTTAAGCACAGGGCAAGACCCAGACTATTTGGGATGATGATATCAGGTCTCCCTCATGCCTCCATCTCCCGAGTCCAAATGACATAGTCATTTGGCAGCTAAACTTGAAGGATCAAAATGAGCCAGATGTTGAGTGGACAGATCTTCGTTTGCCAGCAATCAAGCCTCTGCTGAGCATGCCATTACGGTTCTGATTTCCGTGTCTGCTACCATTTACTTCATTTTGGCTCATTAAATTGACAGCTTTTCAAACGAGGGAAAGGGGAGAGGGGAAAGAGCAAAAAAGATAATCTAGAAAGCTGCCATACTTTCCATTCACATTTATTATTACAGTCTCAACTGTTGACTGCATTTAAGACCTGTTTCTCTCCAAAACTTCTGCTACTCTGCAAAAATAGGTTACTTATTACCTTGTTACATTCTATGAAAGTACGTTTGGTTTATGACTGTTCCAGGTAGATTTACATACACATCCAGGGACATGTTCTCATAAGGTCTCAGATTTTTGTGTGTAAAAGCAGAGCCCTAGTATGAGCATGAGGGAGTAAAAGCCTACAGCTCTGGTGCATTTTGACAGTGCTGTTGTGTTAAGGTGATTGTTTTCTTTTGTTACACTGCAAACATTGATAACTCTGCATAATTGGAGTTTATTTATGTGTGTTTGTTAAGCCTGATAGCTAAATGGTCTAAAAATCATTGTTTTCTGTTGTGACCCAGTCATGCTCGTTCAAGTGGATCCAAGTTGATTTTAACTGATCCATGCAGAAAACACCTCTGATATAAACTTAAGCTTGCTGGCACATATTTTGTACTCTCCCTTTGCCTCCCTTTATGTTACCCCATTTTCAGGGAGCTGTCTCTCTCTGCCTGACACAGTCTGGCACTAGTCAGCTGTACTGAGTGTAGTGGGATTATGATAAGATGTGGCTGCTAAGGGTACAACCTGAGAAAATGAGGAGACTCCCAGTAGCCAACTTTTGGTGATGTACCCAGACAACTCCTAAGAGATCTCATATTCCAGACAAGACATGGATGAGCTCTGTTAAAATTCAGGGCCTTCAGCTGATCCTAAGTGGCTGAAACAAAAGGGTTATGGGGACCCAAGTCATTCCTTTCAGCCATAGGCAGAGCCTTGATAATGCAAATCCCATATCCTACTGTTGGAAATTATTATCTAAGCAAAGTAAGGTCTGGGTCTGCTGTTGTAAGTATCTGTGTACCATGCCTGCATCAATACAGCTAACATAGAAACAAAAAATCCTAAAATGTGTGGAGTAATACATGAATATTTGCTGAGCAATGCTTGAGTCATCCTCCTATCTTTGCTAGAACTCATGTTTTCACCTTGCCTATTCATAATCAAGATGGAGAAACTTTTCCATATGCATTTTTACACAAAAAGTTGATGTAGCAGTTTTCTGAAGAAGAAACTGAAGACAAAGTAAAAAGGGATGCCTTTGTTGTTTTTTGTTTTCAAATGATTTTATGCAGATGGGAACATAGTTGATGGAAGGAATTTGACTGGATGGAATGGCTTGGTACACTGAAGTATTTTGCTCTGACTTAAAAGCAAAACTAAGAACTCTTGTTTATAATAGTTGTTATACAAGCATAAAAGCCAGCACAGATGAAGTTTTAAACATTGTCCTCTTACCAGTAAACTATGAAGTGGAATGCTCCAGTTGTTCTACACATCTGAAATCACAGGGTTGTTTCCATAAGTAGGTAAATTACAGAATTTCCTATTTTCACAGTCTTCCAAATGACTTAAACTGTGTTGCTGTGGATGGAGTGATTTCCTCTCTGTTTCTGTTGGCTGACCAGAGTTCAGATGCTGAGTTGTTCCTCTTTAAAGGGAATGCTGACTTGGTGGCGGAAGCATTTTTACATCCTCCTCTGATACTCAAGAACTTCCAGATGTAAATTAAGACAATAAATAGAGAAAACCATGAGAAAAGCGGGACTGATTGATACCAATTGTTACTGGAAAAGTGTACTAAACTTCTAAAAGATAAATAATTAAATATGGGGGGGGGGTGGGGAGGCTAGTGAAGGACTAAAATGCTCTGCTACCTACAGGCATTCTTTCTAGTGCTTTATAACTTTGTCAAAACTTTAGGGAATGCTTTCTGTCTTCTGGTGGACATTTTCTGTGTCACTTGGAAAATAGGAGGGGGAAACAAAAGAGGGGAAGAGGAACGGGAACTTGGAAAACCTTGAGAGCTGCTTCCTGTAAAATCAATATCCTGGGTGTACATGTAGTCTGATAAAGAAAATGATGTGTAGAGTAGTAGAAAATTACGTGTAGAGTAGTGCCAGTTGCATGTGATAACAGTATGTAAACAAAGTTTGACACAACAAATTGCTCTGTTGTTGAACTGTTCTCCTGTCTGAGGCCCTTTCCTCCAAAATCTACATTTTCTTCATTTTCTGAATCTTGAAACAAGGTTTTTAAGCTTCTTTCATTTTATAACATTAAGCATTGCAACAGGCAGTCCGGGGAAGTGTGGATTGTCATCCCTGGAAGGATTTAAGACCTGTAGATGTGGGACTTAGGGACACAGTCTAGTGGCAGACTTGACAGTGTTGGGTTAATGATTTGGCTTGATGATCTTAAAGGCCTTTTTAAATTTAAATGATTCAATAATTCTAAGTACCTTGCCATTTAGAATAATTTTTTGCTATTTCTCCATGAGGAGGACTTTGTGTACTCAAAACAGTAACAGTGCCCCTTCTGGTTTTTACTCTGGTTTAGTAAGAGATCAGGGAATTCACTCTGGGTTGCAGAGGTGTAGTGTTCTCTAGCAGCTTGCTTCTGCATAGAATTTAATTAGAGTGTTTTAGTATTGTTTTTTCTTGTATTAATCTATTTTTACCTGCTTCTAGAAGCATTTTTGATGCAGATGTATCTCATACAGGTAATTGAGTTTGGCTTAGTAGAAGAAAATCTGAAAAAACTGTTCTCATTGCTGAAACATAAATGATTTTTAAAATTTTTTGAAAAGAATGTATTGTTAACGTATTTGGTTGGTGTGGGGTTTTTTTTGTTTTGTTGGTTTTTTGGGGGTTTTTGTTTGTTTGGGGTTTTTTTTTGTTTTGTTTTTCTGGTGTTTTTTTTTTTGTTTTTTTGTTTTTTTTTTCTTTCTTTCTCTTTTTCTGCCTATTCTTGTCCTTTTGAAGGGTCAGGCATTGGTAACTTCTAGCTATCTGCAGTCACAGAATGATGGAATGGTTTGGGTCAAAAGGAACCTTAAAGATCATTCACTTCCACCCCTCAATCAGTTCTGTCATCTGCATGTGTGTATCCTATTATCCCTTTGCCCTCTCTGATGGTTGTCCCACATTATCTTGTCACCAGAAGGTGTGGAAACTATCTGAATTCCCATGCAGAGCTTTGCAAGACCTAATTAGAAATGTAATGAAGTGAACTGGAAAACCTTGCCAAGTCCCCCTGAAAACAGGATTACTGTTAAATCCCATCTTGTTTTAGTTGTTTGGGTGTTTTAGTTGGTTTCACTGAAGAAACCCACGAACTCCACAATGCAACACTATCATGAATATCACTATAGTCATCCCAACAGTGCACTGTGGACTCCAGTTACTGTTCCCACTGTCATATGAGCAAGGAACTCTGAAAAGCCATGTTAGCTCTTGTTTCTTTAAGATTGAAAGCTGTGCCAGGGAGGGAGTTTAAATTGTATCAGGTTTATGTTGTATTTCTTATGGTTTTGGAGGATTTATTCTTCCCTTAGTGAACATTATAAAACCTTATACCTAGCAGCATATGTTTTACAGACAAAAAAGCTGCAACAGAACTCCCTTAAATGTGGTACTGCAGAGGCTGTAATGTTAAAAAGGGCTGTGCAACAAATATGAAACTTATATCAGCGTTTGTTTTTAGAGGTCTGGCTTTCTTGCATTTTATATAAATAACATTTAAAAAAAATAATTTAAATGATGGCATATTTTAGAATTTTCTAAAACTTCTCACTATTTCATCATTAGTAGGGTTTTTCTAGCCTATCAAGATAAATTGTTAAATGTACAAGTCTCAAAATCTTCAAAGTGAATAAGGAAAAACAAGCCAAATAGCCAACCCTCCTTTCTTTCCTCTTTAAACTCCCAAAGATAACAGAATTAATTTTTCAAAAGGCAGAGTATGTTTCTGGAACTGGACCGTGGAAGCATATTATAAATATATATGTAGTTTCCAGTAATCATATTTCTCTCCTTCTCAAGTTTTTGTAACACCTTGCAGCATAGTCAGTCTCAAGAGTGACCTTTAGTTTCAACTAAAGATAAAATTGCTCTTAAGAGCAATTAACACAAGCACACTAAATTGAGCATTGCGGCATGGATGGAAACAAAGCAGTATTTTTATATGTCATTCTAGTGCAGCCTCAGAGCATGTCATGTCATCATTTGTGCAGGAATAGGACTGCCTCCCCTGCCACCTTTTTAAACCATTACTCTCTGAAGTTTTAGTGTGTTTAATGCCGGGTTTTTGTCTCTGTGTTTGTATTCAAGATTGCAGCACATTATGAAATATGGAAAGTGCTCTGTTTTCCTTTAACAGTGCTATCAACAAGTCTTCACATGAAAGTAAACCTAAGTCTTTCAAATTCGGAGGTTGTGGCTTCCCATTCAAGAGATCCTATTATTTTAGCGTTGTGCTCATAATTCCTTGGATAGTTTTGTGCCAACACCTCCATTGTAACCTGCTCCACCCATTGTGTATTTTATAACTGAGCTTTTAAATTCTCCTCCTAGTTGAAACTTGTCCTAATAAATGTCAACTCAAGAGCAGATTTCCTTTTTAAAGGATTCTTTGATTTATTTATTTTTTCTACAGGAATTCTTTTCCAGACCTGTTGGTCTGCTGGTAGATACAGTGTCTGTGCCTGATATCCATGACATATTTTTATAAGCATCCAGAAAATACTGAATCTACATGGAAGAGAAAGTAAATGTATTACAACCACAAGGACCAAAGAAAGTTTAGCAGCTGTACATCTGACTTAGTCTGCAAATGATCCAAAGCATCCCTGGAAAATCTGATTTTACCATCTACAATTTAGCAATGTCCCAGAGAATTTTGCCTAGAATATGGAGATGCCCTTATCTTATCATGGGCCTATGAAATTTTCTAGGAAATTTAAGTATGAGGCTTTGGGACTCTGAAGAAAGGGAATCTCCACCTTTCTATGCCTTTATCCATTTACATTTTATGCTACCAACACTGATACAGAAATGTTCTTCCCTTGGATTGGATTTGTGCAGTGCAGAAAAATATCACCAAAGCATGTTAGGCTCATGGGCACTTCAGTGACCTCTTACCTGCTTGGCATTCCTAGGTAGTTCAAGATCCTACTTCAGGCTTCTGCCTGGAATGTTATCTTCCGAAATTCAGTGCCACAAATCCATAGAGATTTACATGTGGATTGGGGGTGCAAAATTTGGGAATGTGCATGCAGGTGCAGTTTTGAATCTGATGCAGGAATGGAGAATCTAAATGATCATTGCTCTTGGTCCAGTTTCAACAGTAAACATCTGTTCTGGTCTCTCTTTGTTTTTCTATACTGGTCCCTCATTGTTTTTCTCTCTGTGCCTTGTAAGTGAGCTATACCTACTGTCTGACGTTTAAGATGGTCAGATAATTTACCTGCCTGCTCTTCCTCCATGTGCAGTACCTCAGGGAAGCTTTTCAAGCTTTTTACAGATTTTTGTACTGTGCAGCTCTCGGCAACCTATTACAAATTTAAAATTACCTAGAGCGTATATGAGGGAAAGCTTAAGAGCCTGGAAGGAAAAAGTATATAATGTCGTGTGTAACTCACAACCAGATGTGTGTTTCCACTGTGAAGTAGAGAGAAATGTTGTTTCCATGCTCCAGTTGGAGAAACATGCAGTACAGGGGCCTAAATTCTTTGCATATGTGCTGATTCTTTCTGAACAGGCAGAGATTTCTCTTAGGGTGTAGTGTGAGGATGTGGTTTCTGGAATGCTTTTTCTATAGGACTGACTGATGGAATAAGTGTTTCAGTAAGGTTTTGGAATAGTTCATTGTGATTTGGTTTTGTATTTTCCCCCCTCCTTTGCATCAGGTAGTTGCTTTATATCTAGGTACTACTTAAGTGTGATCTGAAAATAGGAAATTGGCTTTTGTTTTGAAAAGGTATACCTGCACAGATCCGTCCTTTTTTGTCTTTGTCTTTTTTACTTTTTTCCCCCCTTCTCTAAGAAATAAACCTACATAGTAGCAGAAATAGAGCTTTGCTGTTCTGAGAAGGGTAGGAACAGGGTTGGCATCAGAAAGTTACTCCAAAGTCTTGATTATTGGAAACTCAGTATGTCTCTAACATATGGACAGCTATGGGCCTATATACCTTATTTTACAGATGCAAACAGCTGAACAGATCTGCTGAAGGATGGAGAAAGCATGAAATAACCACACCTACTTTAAAGGGAAATGGTAAAAGGCCAAAAAATGGACCAATGCCTTTGAAAAAACCTCTCTACAGTATATAATCTCTTTATGAATGGTGACACAGAGTATCAAAGCACCTCATATCAAATGAACATTTCCTTGATTTCTGTTCATGAATTTTCCTTTTCCCTTCCGCCATTCTTCCTACTGCTCTAAAGCTTAAAATACTGTAAACAGGAGAGATTAGTTATGGAAATGGACTATATTGTCTGAAGAAGGTAAAAATGCCTGCTTTTATACTTTTGAGGTCCCTTTCATGTTCCTCATACCACCTGTACCGAGGTCGCCATGTGTGATGAATTAATAGAAATACATGTCATGTCTATTCATCTGCCAAAATAACAGATACTCATCTTGCCAAAAATTATGAACTAGCTTAGATATTGTAACAAAGGTATCTGATATTTATTAGACTAATAATCCTACTTTGGTGCTGCTGCTCAGTATTTGTCAAGACATTATGTGTGAAACGATGACATGGATCAGTCCTAGCACAAATAATTCTAAAGTTTTTCCTCTATCTCAAAACATAATTATTCAGACCAGAGAGCCAGTTGTCCCCAGTTCCTTGTAATCTACAGTTTCTAGAAATGTATTCCCTGGGAAGTAAGGACAAGGCAAGTGTATAATATTTATTTCTAAATTGGTCTTTCAGCCTTCAACTATTTTTATTTCATTCTGAATTCTTTTTTCCTAAACCTGATCTGTTTTATCTTTTAGTAAATCCACAGTCATCTGTCTCATGAATCTGTGCAGCCTGTCCTTTAAGCTGTGTAAACTGTGCACACGGTAGCCTTTGGCAAGGAATTCTTGAGGTCTGTCACCTGTTGCCTACACAACCACTCTTGTTTTTCCTCTGATGCCTGTTTGGCTTCATTTGACAAACCCCAGTTCTTATACCAGGACAAGAGTACACTCTGAATACATTTTTTTTTTTTTAAATCCTTCTCATAACACTTATGATTTTATGGCCCTCTATCACATCTCCCTGTTAGTTACATCTATTCCAGGCTACAGAAGCCCAGCCTACTTGTTTGCTTCTCTGTGGAGCTGGTTTCAATCTTGTTGCTCTCCTCTGAACTTTTTCCAACTGTAGTACATTTTGAGCATTGACTGGAGCTGCTCATCATGCCAGTGGTGGGAAAACTGTAGATTTATGCTGTACCATGAAAATGAGATTTTAATTTTTGTTTTCATTCTAGTCCTTCCTCAAATGTTCTAAATTTCCTAAAACACAAGGAGTTCAAGCCCAACATGAGGAAGAACTTCTTTATATCAAGGGTGGCAGAGGACTGGAGAAAGCTGCCCAGGGAGGTCAATGAGTCTCCTTTCTGAAGACATTGCCAACCTAGCTGTGTTCCTATGTAACGTGGTCTAGGTGACCCTGCCTAGGCAGGAGGGTTGGACTAGATGATCTTCAGAGGTTTCTTCCAACTCTGTCTATTCTGTGATTCTCTGATTCTGTAAAACATTTCATTCCTATTTTGATTGTTGCTGTAAATATTGAGTTAATATTAATGTCCAAATAGCTCCTATAACCCCAGAGCTCTGCAGTTTGTCTGAGTGAATCTATGGATTGTTTTATTCCATGCAAAATACTTTTATTTATACTTCTGGTGCCATTTTATTGTCCAGACACCTTAAAGTCTTTTTGTAGTTGCTCAGTTTGCCATTTCCCCTTACTTGTGTAAATACCTTTGTTTCATCAGCAAATTAGTTCACCTCATTAGTGACTCCCTTTTCTAAGTCACTTAAGATTTGGTTAAACAGCACAGTCCCTCCAACAGACTCCTCTGATTCTTCTAGGCTGCTTCTTTTCTTTAGTCAATGTTATACTTTTACACCTTGTCTAATTTCTTCAAAAGACATCATATAAGAGATTGTTAAATGTCTTTTGGAAGTATAAGTTGACAATGAAAATTTATTCAGTTCTTCATTTTATCAGCTGTGTGATAACCCCTGCAGTCATCTTCACTAGGTTTTCAAGGCAGGTGTTCTCTTTGTAGAAAATATGGCAGTTTTTCCCTAACAGAGAGAATTAGCAGACGCTAATGAAGGAATGAAGGCTGTGCTTTGTAACTTCTCTCTCTATACTCTAATACTAATATGTACTGAAACGTTAGTTCTTTTCCTAATAAGAGGCTCACAGGCATGTGGTTGTCCCTTTCATGAGAATTGTTTTTTAAAATTCTCATTTATATTTAGTCACATTTATATTTACACTGTAGTCAGAGATTGAGGTGGGGCTTAAAAATGGGGGTATGCATAGATTCATATTTTTGTCAAAGGAGAAGACAACAAAAGTGACTTCCTTGATGTCTTAGTGGTTTGTCAGAAGCCAGAATTCAGTATAGAAAAATCTTTTTTTATTATCTTGATATAGAAAATTTTCATATGTCTAAAAATGCAAATATCTTTGCCCTTTCCTGTTATTGTCTTTTTACCTAGAAGATTTTTAAGCTAAGATTACAAACATCCGTTTTTATTCTGAATTGTGTAAAGTACTGAAAACTTAAACTTTAGACATCCTGTGAGTACTAATATGTAAATGACTTTAAGTGAAGTGGATAAAGATTACAAATACATGAAAGCAGTCCTTAATCATCTCTGCAAAAATGCTTTTTGGAGAATTCTCAGGTTTTTCCCCAAAAGGTTCTCCTTATGGTGTTTATTTTCCTGTTTCCATAGTCTGTTCTGTAGCAAGGTAGAGTAGCACTTGCACCGACATGTAAACTTTGGGAAAGCTGTAAACATTACTCCACTTCAGCTGATGAGATAAAAGGATGTGCTTTGCAAATAGCTAGACTGGAAATTGCATCTGGTAATTGAAGCTACTCCTTGTGCAAATACACAAATTGTACTTCAGAAATTAGATTAGTGTGTTGTTCCATTCACAGAGGCGAGGAGGTGAATATTTTCTACTCAAGTAATATGTGACAGCAGGAAAACAAGGATAGGCTGATAATCTGACAATATTCTGTACTGGAAGTCTGGTAGAACTGTTTGAATATAAGTTTTATTTCACCAACCAATGCAGAAGATAAAAACAAACATTGAAACTGATTATGTGAAAATATCTTTTGAATAGGGGCATTGCAATAGCAGTTATTCAAAAAATGGATGAGATTGGCATGTGGCTACAGGAGTTCAAATTTGTAGTGTAAAAAAATAAAAAACAGTACGCTTCACAGGTCAAAGCTTTTCTGGAAGAAAGCCAAAAAAGGACAAACATATGGACAGAATACTGCCAATGCAATGGATTTTTATTTTCATTATGGCTTTAACAAAAAAGGCTAAATGAGAGATGAGACTTGGCTACTATCACTTAATTTCATTAGGGCTGGAAGAAAGAGCTGCTTGCTGGTAGCTAAGTGCTCAGTATGTGAAGGAATGTCTGAGTGGTGGTGGGTGGTAGTGGGGATATGAGGAGCATGGACAGGCCAAAGATCTGTCAATGCTACTCATGGGTGAAGACAAAAGGCAAATTTTTTTCCTCACAGAAGCAGCAGTAGCACCTTAAATGAGGGAAGAGAAAGAAGTGTGAGGCAGTTGAGAGTTACAAATGCTTACGGGAAAAATTGTTTGCATTTGGAGAATGATAATATTAAAAATACATCAGTTTTTATATAATTTTTTGATAAATCTATTGCGGTGTTTTTCTGGTTTGATTGTTTCTCCTACCCCTGGCCAGAATAGCATGTACGTCTAATGCACCAAGTAAAGCCATTGTGAAACACTATTGTGAATTTGCCAAGGCTTTAAATAGTCTCCTAAAAGGCAGTGTTTTCCTAACCAAATGAAGGAAATATGGATGGTGGTGCACTCTGGAAAAAAATATAGCTTTTTGTGATTAAGCTATGATCACAAGAGAGGATGTTAGGTGAGGTCATACCCAGCTCCAGTCTGAACTGTCTGCTGATTTCAGTGATTCAGGCTGATGGAACAAAGTAGGAACTATCAGACTTGAGCAGTTTATTTCAAAGGCATTGCAATTCTTAGGAAGACAGAATGAGAATGGTCTGGAAAAATCAGCAGTGATCTGAAATCAGAAGATGGAGCTGAAATACAGACACAAAGTTTTCTGCTTAAAATGAAGGGGAGTACAAAATAAGAAATAGGAGATGCAGAGTGACAGTAATAACAGTGCTATGAAACAACAGTATTGCAAGAAAGACCTGGGACTTATGCTAGATGGTAAAACATGTTAAATACACATGGTAAAGACACAAAAAAGTGAGACAAGAAACTGATTAGCCTTCCTTTTCTGGTGGTGACTATGAAATCTCGTCTGAAAATTGTACTTCCAGAAATGTAGATTGATTGACAAGACTCCAGAGAGGAACTTGAGTAATGAAGACTTTGGAAAACATGAGCTGCAAGGAAAAAATGAAACTTAGAAAGTATTGAAATTAAATAAATTGCCAGGGATGCATTAGTATTCTGCTTAAATAAAAGAGCTGAGATATATAGGTCTTAGGTTCTTTGTCCTGCACTTCAACACTGGTAATTTTGCATTCAGTTCTAGATGTACTCTTTTGGCAGTAGCTACCTGAATAGGATGAGTGACTATGCAAAAAGAGAGAGGACCAGAGACAATCACTGCTGATTTCATTTTGTGACCTTGAATAAGAAGTGGATACAGACCTCATTTTTCTTAACTTCTTAGGTACAGAGGGAATTTCCAAACCTCTCTAAATAAGCAATGTTAATGCAATGTCTCTTAGATCTGGTAGTTGTTATTAAAAAAATAGCAACTTGAAAACACAGAGATGCTGTGCAGGAAATGCCCCCAAAAATGGTTGTAGTCATTGGTTTCCTCAACCACCACCACTTGCTCTCCTCTGCCCGCAAAAATTTTGGAATGTCCCGTGTACAGGATATCCAAATGGTCCCATGAAAGCAGTCTGTTCAAGTGTGGGAATTCCTACTGTTGGGAAGGTCTTGGGAGAAGACTTTTTTTCCATGTCTTTTGGGGTAATATGCAGACCCTTTTCATAAGACAAAAAAGGGAAAAATGAAGTCTGTCCCAATGCAGAGGTTTCCATCAGAGAGGCTTCCATAACTGTTCCTGATTCAACTTAAAACAATGAGAATGAAGATTTCTTCCCATTTGGCTTCCAGCTTGAAATAGACTCCTACTAGTTTTCTGGATCCATACGTAATTATTGTTTTGACCTTAATTTTTAAGGAACTTATTTCCTTTGTTGATACACTGAGAAAGTGTAAAAATAGTGGAGATATTGAGTAAAATGCAGAAAAACTTCAAAATGTCTAAGTAGAACATTGTGGAGTATCAGTAATTTTTGTATTCTGAGACAAGATTTCTGTAGACTGGAATAGGGATTTCCTGAAATGTTCCTGGAATGTAATTTTGCTTGGTTTAGGTGCTTAGAATAAATACCACATCAGTGAGCTGCAGTAGAAATGTAACTCTAGTTCCCAAGGTGTGTGTGGTTGAGAGTTGCGTGAGAATCCATCTGTTTGCCAAGAATTGTGGAAAGCAGTTGTAGTACTGTCCAGTTTCCATGCCAACAGGGCTTGTTGTTCACCTGTCCAAAGAATTTTTTTTCAGCCTTAATTACTCTTAAGGATGTGGGCAGAACTTTAGAGGAATCCAAAGCCTCAGTTATTAAGGAGGTCTTGTTTATTTCTGCATTGTCCATTTAATTCTGGGATCACAGATTTTTCACATGAACTGTGCATTAACTAATCTTTAGAATTAACTACCAAGTTACTAAAAAACACCTAACTTTTGAGAAATATTTTAATAATGCAAATTATGGTGAATCCAGAGATAATGCTTTTTGCCATCAAATTTTATTTTACATCAGTGATGATATCTAGAGGTGTCAAAATCTGTTATGACATGATAAATGGATATCCTATTGTATTAGTGGCTATAAAAACATCTCATCAAATATGCTGTGGACTGCCAGACTGACATGTAAAACTTCAGGAGAAGAGAAGGAAAACTGCTTCTATACTTCTGATGGGTATCTTGAAAATCTGAGAGCAGCTGTTACTGCATTTCATGTACTGGAAAAAGCAGATAGAAATTGTCAGAAGCTTTTGGACCTCTCAAACCCATCTCATTGAAAGGGGTGATTTGAGGATGTGGTGACCCACCCATAAGACTTCTCTGGGCCTCAGGGGAAACCTGCTGCTGGCTAGTGGGGGCTGTGAATATTTTTCTCTAATTAGGCACCAATTTTGCCCACAAAGGGAGAGTCATGCATCCAAGGAGCCAGCAAGCTGAATGGGAAGTGCTTGTGCTGCTTTCCTTAGACAGGCCTGGACTGTTTTGTTCTACTTGGTACAGGCTTCCACCATCTCAGCTCTTCAGGGTTGCCCTCTGACTGAGGATCCAGTAGTCTCTGAAAGTAGAAAGAATAATTTGTTACCTTTATTGGAAGCAAAAATTAGTAAATTACTTACATTTTTGCAGCTTTGTTTTCAGTCTCCCAGTGTTTTGGAACCTAAGCCACCCAAGTAGGGATGTCCATGCTTGTGCCACATGATTCTTGATGTCTTGGTGTGGCCCCTCTCAGTATAGGTGGTCTGCTTCTGGCTGTTCCTTGCAAGAGCTGACACAGATGTCCAGAACAAGTCAAAGGGATGGGACTCAGCTGGAGAAATTCTCTGTGCAAGAAGAATACTGCACTTCAGGGGGTTTGACTCGGTGTTTCTGGCTGAAGCCACTGAAGTCTGTGGCAGCATTATTTTGAACAGCAGCTAGCAGGGCATTTAAATGCCTGGAGGGATGGTGTTTGAGCAGTAGCCCTAAGCAGCTGCAGTTATGTGTAGCCTCAGCCGCCTGTTTGCCTTTATTGGGCTACCCAAGCACATGAGAGGATCTTCATTTGCAGAAAATACTATAAATCTGCCTCTCTTGTTACAGCACTAATTCTCTATGCTACTGTAATCAGAATTCCCTGATAATTTTTGACCTGTGGCTAATATTTTCAATGATTCAGGCTTCCTCCTACTACATGAAATGAATAAGATAAGCCTAAGCATATAGCATTGATGTGATTAGTTAATAAAGTGTTGTGTAGCCTAAATGAGTGATATTTGTGTCTGTAGTACTTAGTTTGTGGGGTTTTCCTCCTCACTGTATCCTTAATGTGTGATATACAAATCAGATTAGGTTTTTTACCCTGCCTCTCTGAAGCATAGGGTGAAAGAGTTGAATATACTTTGTATACATTTTTACTGTTTATTAAACAGGCGTACTAAGTGAAATTTCAAGAAAGCTTTTTATTTTTTGGTGGGGAAGTGCTTGATATCATACAATCAGATGGATATTTTAAAAATCCACATGTGGAACCGTGGGAATTCACCTGTTGTAACTGTGTGTTAAAGCTCTAGATACAGTTGGGTGCTCTTGCCAGATACTGACAATCAGTCTATGCCATGTATGCTGGTAGAGAACTGTTCTGTAAATCAGAATCATCGCTGTCCTCTACCGATTTGTGAAGCACACAGACTTGCACATAAATAATCACTTTGCATGAGATTGTCAATATAGCTTCCTGAAATATTTTTCTTTTAATAATCTTAACTTTTCTTTAGAGAATTTTTGGGGTTTTGTCACAGAAATAATTTCCTGCCTTTCCCTCTACTGTTTGCACATACTTGTGTGAGTGCTAAAGACATTGGAATTGAAACGTATGGGGATTTTTGTTATTTTGTTTTAAATACTCTGCAGGAATATGAGGAAATTCCCAAATCACTTCAAACCCCTCTTTATGTTGAAGTGTGTAGGCTTTCTTCTACTGGGATTGCTTTAATAGAACTGAAATGAAGCGAGGTGATGCAGCAATATATCAGAAACAGCTACATGTGGTTTTAACAATAAGTGTTATTCAGAGGAGTTAGAAGGGTTTCTTTCAAGGATTTTAAGATCCTTGGAGTGTAATAATAATATGTTTGGTTATAAACGAAATACTTTCAGTGTATGTGCTACTTTAGGAACTGCTTTGTAAAATTGGACTGTGAAATAAATGTAAAAAAGTGACATTTTCTTAGGGTTTTGATTGTAAGTTCTAACTCTGGTACTGTTCAATATTGCCTTTCTTCATCTACAGAATTCACTTTGGAAATTTTTTTCTGACATATTTTACTTCTGAATTTTCTACACATTTGTCTTGTATTTGTCTTCTTGAAAGACTTTTTTTGAATACAATAACCCCTTGGTTCTCTGTAAATCAGCAAGTCTACTTCCATTTGCATACTAGATCTATGCACAAGTGCTAGTTAATTTTCATCATGATGCTGGGCATCCTGCATTTTTGACCTAGTTTCGCAAATTGGTATTAAAGCTGTGTTTGCAAAGCCCATTCCTGTAAAAATGGAGAAATTAAACTCTCCACGTTTGTTCTGCAGTGTAAACAAACATTTCTCTGCCCAGGTGGTATGTTTGTTCTCTCTTGGTAAATAGCCGCTGTGTCAATGACTGCCAAAAGAGGAAAACACATGTGTCTCTTGTTTCCAATGGTAGGAGTTCTCTCCTTTCTTTCTGTCCTTCTTGCAACCTGAATTCTGGCTTAAAACTGTTAAGTGCAGTAATTTCTGCATTAGAACAGAGACCTCTTAATTTAGGGGATAAAGTTTGTTGTGTGCTGTAATGGCTGAAGAGGATATTTGACCTCATCTCACTGCTGTTTGATTGTATAGTTTATTTGGTATGTGACCCAAACTAATGTGCTCATATAGCTTTTGTTTAGGCTTTAAAATTCCCTGTACTAAACACTGTGTTTACTCTGTATGAAGATTTCAAGCACGTGAGGTAAGGCTGGTTTGTAGATCTGTGTTCATCTGGCACATTGCAGTTCTCGGAACACGTCTCTAATGCAAAATGCTGTAGGCACATTTGCTGACTTAATTGCTGTCTGATACATTATTAAGTACCATACAGCTTTTACTGAAAACACACAGCAGATCTTTCTTAAGCAGTGGAATTAATAAAACTACAAAGAATTTTTATAGCTTTAGATTAGAAGTTACCTTGAGGCTATTCAGTTTTCTTCCCCCTTTTTCCTTCTCCCTGTGTCTTATCTTCGTGATTTGTATTTCTAAAAATTTTTGACTCCTTATATTTCTATTTTTGAATATAAGCATATGTACAAATGCCTAGTTCTTTAAAAGTTTGTGCTGTATTCAAAACTAGGAAACTGGATGAAGAATGAAAGAACAAAATTCAACTTTGGCAGTAATTGTGTTTTAATGACAGTGCTTATGTTTGCCCTTTCACTACTTTGGGAACTGCACGTTGTGATTTATGTCTAAACCGTGCAGGCCTCATTTTCTAGAGCACGACACAAATGTACATAGAAAGAGATGCCCTAGAGAGGAAACTGCACCAAATATAGTCGGGGTCAGTTAGATCTTTTTAGCCAAAATATCTGGTCTGAATAGCTCGGAGGTTTGGAGGAAGCATTGTGCTTACCTTTTGGTGGCAGCATATCTCTGACAGCAAGGTGTCTCTTCAGTTTGGTTTGAGGCACTGACCTTTTTGTAAATACTTGGCAAAGGCAAACCAACAAAGACACAGTTGTTCTGAACAAGAAATGATGGTGGAGAGACAGCCCAGAGGTGAAGGATGCTAGGGAGGGCTGAAGGATATGTTGGTGCTCTAGTAAGGCACCACTGCCACTGGGCAGTGAAGCTGTGGTTGCTACTTTTGAGACCAGTTATAAAGTCCAGGCAGAAAGGCAGGAGACAGGTCTCCTGTTAACAACCTGAAATGCAGGATGAGCCAGACACTGGAATGGGAAATTTTTCACAGGTAGACGTAACATTGCTGGTTTGAGCACTGACTTTTTGATGTTTATGTCCTTCTTTCATTCTCTGACTTCAATTGCCCTCTAAGTTATCTCTGTAAAATGGATTCAGTGCTTACATGTACTGTCTAGTACTGATGACACAAGAGGTACATGCAAGAGTTGAATGCAAGCTGGAATTGAATTATCAGGAAGCTTCCCTGCAGAAAGGCAGACACAGCCTCTTTGCTACCAAATCCTCACAGACAGTTACACCTGGATAATCTGTGCTTACCACCTTGGTGTTGATCAATGTTTGCCACCCAGGTCTGTGGGAACATCTGATGTTATGATTTAATCAGCACGAGTGAGGTAACCAACTTGCAGAACATGTTTTATTTCATAGAATG
>WEKY01010047.1:210-13354 GCA_013390045.1 Picathartes gymnocephalus | reverse complement strand
TCACAGTGAAAGCCTATTTCCTGAAAATTCTTGTGGGACATCTGAAGCCCTTTTTGTGTGAATGACCTGGGAAGGGGCTTTAAGCATGTTCATTAAATTAAAGTTATTCAGTGAATGCCTATGTAATTACAACTGAGCTTGTGAGTTGCTTATAAATGATCAGCTTTGCAGTCTGTAGCAGGGCTTGGCTCTGTGTAGCTTGCTGATCATATGATGCAATCAGTGATATGATGGTTTTGGATCTGTCTCTCAGTGGCTCTTGAGCTTCCAAATAGCTTTCTCAATGTGGATAGCCACAGGATAATCCTAAATGAGGAGAATCTCTGAGTGAATTTTAGCTCCTTTCTCCAGGTGGGAGCTGGCTGTGAATGCAGAGACCCACCTGCTGTGCACCTGCATTGGCACTTGAAGGAAGCCTGGGCCTGCTGAAAAATAGGGAGAGGGTGGGCTCTGGTAGCCAGTCTGGGTGGTGAAAGAATTGTTCCTATGGGATGGATGGCAGACTGCAGTGCTTTTCCACCCTCTTCCTCTCTCAGAAGAAAGAGGAAAAAGAGAGATGAACGTGTGTCCGGTCAGCACCTGTATTAACTGGCCTAGTACCATAATTTTCACAAATATTGTGTGACATTGGTTCTCTAAATTATTCAGTGAGTTTTAGTCCATAAATAAAAATGCTTAACTGTCCTATGTATTTGAGTGGGAAACGAGCTGCAAAGAGTTTCCATGAGTTACACAAAGGATTGTCTGCTGCATTTTGGTCTTGGATCAACAGGAGCATTGGGGCAAAATATTGACCTTTATGAAGTGCATCTGTAGTCCTGTATTTACTTCCCTTCTCTCAGATGGTGCCTTGCAGAGGAGACTGTGGAAGTTTCAGTCCCACTGGTGCCCCTCCCAGCCTGGCTGAGAAGAGTTCATGGGTCCTGAAATGAAACCACCCAGTTGCTGTGCCCACCAAGAGGCTGGTTCTAAGCTCTTTTCTCCAGCATTTCCTGATGAAACTCTGCACATGACACCCTCACAATATGTAGAACTGTTCCCTTAAGATGTAGGCTGCCACTTACATGACTCATCAAATTCATTTTCCCTCTCTGCCTTTCAAGACATCTTCCTATGGTCCCTTTGAAGAATCTAGCTCAGAGCCCATTATTTATACATGCTGTTGCTGAACTTGTGGCACCCACATAGATCTCCCTTGTTGCAGTAACACTTTCTTAATGCTTAATAGCTGATGTTAAGGTTATATCCACTATTTTAGATACTAGAAGGCAGAAAGACCAAACCTGAGTTTAATATACAAACAAGGATAACTTCCTTTATCTCTCATTCCCAGAGCAATAATTAATGGCATTGCAGAGATTTGTAGTGGTTCTCTTTGTCTGATATTTAGAAACAATGTAAAAATAAATTTACTGTGCCCTTACTTACAATTGATTTAATATCTAATTAGTTAATATGAGACCTCTTTATGTTTTCTGTTATAATTTTTATTTCCTGGTCAGTGAATTTTTGAAGAGTAAGGAAAGGCAAAGCCCTTAACTTAGAAAGTGACAATGTGGAATATACTTTGAGTATAGTGGTCAAACTTAACAAACAAGTTGAGTGAAGATGAAGCAGATAGTATTTATGATAGGATTATGTGGTGATTTAGAGCACATTCTGGTAGTTATGTCGCTATTTTAAAGCTCCGTTGTTTGACAGAGCTGCAATATAATTGAAATCATAGTGTGTGGTACATTTATGTTTATGCTCTGTGTTTAGAAGGAGGAGCATGTGTTTAGATACCATAAAATGCAAAATGGGTTTCTTATTTCTTCCTCCTCTGTATCGTGAGAAAATTACAATATAGCTTTTTAGTTTGGAATGATACAGTGTTGAGAGGGCAGTACCTATGTCTTAAAATTGAACCTTAGCTCTGTTTTTACAAGTAAAAATTTTTGTAAGTACTATGTTTGTTTAATTTGTAGTTTATGTATGCCTCCAGGAAATAAACCTGTCAAAATCCTGGGGTTTCCTGTTCTGGAAATAGTTGTTAATGTGGGATTTTAAAAAATATTATTAATAATATTTTCCACTTTGACTAGTATCTGAGATTCTTCCCTGGAAACATTTTCATACTTTGCAGGCCTTGCAGATTATTTGCTATTCAAGGTTTCAAAAGAAAAAGGAAGTTGGAAAAAATTAAACCTTTGGGGACAGCTTGCTAAAAGAAGTGATAAATGAGCTTTGCCCTCCTCAGCAAGGTCTCCTTTGTAACTCTGTTGACACCCACTTGCCTTGGGGTTTCTCCCTTTCTGCCAGTGCCAGCCTCACCTGCCAGCCCTGTCCTGAAGGTGCACCTGCACTGGCAGCATCTGAGCCCAGGAGTAGTTGTAGGTTACGTTCTTTAGGGACCAGGAAAACCAGGGCGCAAGCACAGGTGTTTCTAAAAGTCCAAGTGCTGTACACTGAGAGCTGCTTTGTGGTGAGGCTGCGTGGCTGCACTTTGCTCATAAATCATCGCTACAAAGGGATTGCAGCTTTCTCTGCAGTCTTGAGCAGACGTTGTTAACACCGCACAAAGTATCTGAAACACTGCTCTTCCCAGCACAGGGAATGGGTAGTCATGCACAGACCATTGCCTGGTAAGAGTTAAATATTCTGTCTCAAAGAACAAAAACTAGATGGTCTGTAGTACAGATCAGTAAATTCTACAAGAGGGTAAATTTTCTTTGGGAAAACAAAGCTCTTTCTCTTACTGTTTCTATGAATATTTGTAATCATGGGCATCAATATTGCCATAAAGTTACTACTGATTTATATTGAATCCTTCTGAAAGTTGGAAGCCAGCATTGAAATCTTTAAGTGGAGACAGTATTGGAACTTTTTTTTTTGCGCTGTTATTTGTACTGACATTGATTTTGGGTGGCAAGCAATGCTAGCATAAAGAGAATTAAAAAGCTTGTTAATATTTGCACTATCAAAATGAGCATGAAGCACTGATGACTCATAAGTGCTGCTGTAAATAAGCTTTATTGATGTTTCAGTTCTTCCCTTTTTATGAGATGTTTCAGTTTAGTGAGAGGCCTTAGGACTTAAGCTTATAAAGAGCAAGGAAAAATTTTTCAGTGATTTTTGCAATGCACATCCTGAATGTTATACAATTTATTTTGGAAGTAGCTAATGTTAAAACTGTTCCCCAAATGCAGAGGATCTATTCACAGCAATCATGGGCTAATGCTTACTCTTGGCCTGTCATGTCAAAAGCTATGGGCTGTGCTCTGTCTCACGGAGAGATGCTCTGCTATCATCAGTCTACCCTCAAGCATCTTAGACCCAGTTCTATCCTGCTGGATTCATCCTACCCACCGGTTTTCTTAATGAGACTGGAGCAGAGCCATTGCCTGGGGGAGCTGCCAGGTGCTCCTCTGGCATGGCCAGCGTCCTTGAGCTGGAGGGGAAAGGGCCGGAACACTTTGTACGTTTCTGGCACATGTGTGATGCTCAGCTGCAGTTTGACACTGAGATTTGCCTGCACCACCTGACCTGGAGAAATGCCTGGATCATGCTGTAGGCAGCACTCCTCTAGCTACAAAAGCCCCTTTGAAACTGGCCACAGGTTCATGCCCAGAAGATGTGGAGGAACAAAATAGACTTGGAGATGCCAAGTAACACCAGAAATCAAGAGGCATTTTCTGCCCTCAAATATGAGATCTGACAGTCCAAATAGAATCTTCAGTCTATCTTATCCTGCTTTTATCCCCATCTCTTCTTCATCTTTCCTCTTTAAAACAGAAGTATAAGGGGTAAGAGTTTAAATGGCAAACAAAAATTAGTGAGCCTGAAAGTCCGACTTTCCAAATCCTGGGAAGTCTGAGTGTTATTGAAAGCACTTTAGATGTTAAAGTCTTGTAGTCAGAACATTGATTTGTATGAGGGGTAGATATGTAAATATCTTTGAAATATGGATATATGAGATTGTAACTTTTGGAGGTAGGATTAATATCCCAAGTTGCTTTGAGGTTTTTTTTTGGCGAATGTTACAATCTAACCCGCTATAAATATTTTCTGATTGGGACTTGATTTCAAGATACAAATTAATGTATTGTAATAAATAACCATAATGATAAAATCATATTATTATTATTCAGGTTGCCCCTTGTGACCTCCAAAGTATGCCTGAACTTTCAAATGCAGGGGTTTTTGTCCAATAATATTCAAATTTTATGTAATACTAATTTATTCTCCTAGACAGTTTCACTTTAGCATCTCAGCTGATTGATTGTCAGTTCAAATCTACACATTACACAGGCCTTTTTTTTCCCTGGTGAAACTGAAGCTGGAAGTCATGTCACAACCTAGCATTCTCCAAGTAGGTGCTTTAAAAGATGGTCTCTGAGCAGGGGCTGCCCATAAATCCCACAATTTATTACGTTCATTAGTATCTAGATAAAGGTTATTAGGCAATCAATCAGGGCCATGTCTCATTACCCTTTAGTAGTTGGGATGTTTTCGAGTTTTTCCTTAGGGAGTCAAGTTATTTTCTTTCCTGCTGCTGAGCAAACAACTCCTCCAAGTGGATGCTGTCTAAATTGGAGAATTGAAACATTGACACCAGACCATGTGAAAAATGGTGATGACTCAGGCAATTTTTTAGCACTCCTCAAAAGAATACAAAGAAGTAGTTCTCTCCTGATGGAGAAGTGGATGAGTCATTTAAAGTGCAGCAAATGTGCAAGAACTGTGGGAGAGGACATGATATGGCAGACAGAGGTAGTAGTGACCAGTGCAGTTTGGCTGTGGACATTAAACTGGAATGTGAAGGTTTCTGGTGTGGTCTTCTATCTCATTTTAGCTATGAGCTTGTAAAAGCAACCACAAGGTACTGTCAGGCCTCTTCTGCAATAGACTGTAGGAGAATGGATTCAGTTTGGATCAGCAGTTGCAGGACTGGACTCCACCCAGTGGAGCTGCGTTAATGAGTTTGGGCATGGAATTACCTCTGGGTTGTAATCGCCTTCTTCAGCCTGGGGCTGGAAACCTTATGTTAGTTGCTTTTCTCAAAGTATTTCTGCATCCAATCCCTGCTTATCTGGACTCTTTAAGTACCCACACAAGAGAAATTGCCAAGATATAAAAAAAATACAACAAGAGTTGAATTTACTTGAATATCAGCAGAGGTTCTACTCTAGCTATAAGAAAAACTTTGAGAGGTTCTTTTATATCCTGAAACCAATTTACTGTGCTATCCCATATTATTAATGATACTTTTATCAATATTTACGTGTTCACAGGAGCTCTTTGCTGTAAGTCAGCAACCATATTCATTTTGCCTCTGTATGTATGTATTGTGCATAGGGATGACTAATGACTGCATGAGCTGTGTGACATTTGCAGCCTAAAAATCTAAGTGTGCGTGTGAAACTGGCCCACCAATGGGCTTATGTCCTACCTCAAATTTACTGGTGTTTTGCCAAAGATCACTCTGAAAGTTAGACAGTATTATGCAGGGGGCTTGGTTTCCCGAACAGTGATTTTGAAGTACACATAGCACGAAATAAAGCTTCTTTCAATTTTAGGTTTGGATTTGGTGAGTGTAACTCTTGGTGTAAATCTGAGCTCTTTTCATGGTGATGTCAGTCTCTAATAGTACTCGAAGAGGGGAAAGTTTCTTCCTACTGCTCCACCCTGAGCTATGGAGTGGTGTGTGCTTTTGTCCTGCAGCACTGTGGGAGCTGGAAACAGCAGTTCCACTTCTGGTTAACAGTGATTTGGTTTTCATGGGGATTTATAAAGAGTTGTAAATCTGGTCCAGGCAATGATGTTTTTATCATTTGTACCTACTGGAACTTGTGCTTCACTGTCAGACAATGCAAGTGTGATAGGAGGGTAATTGCCTAACACCCTTCAGGAGAGGATTGGGAAGCAGGACAGAAGTGACTGATGACTATTGTATGATTCACTTTGCATAATGGAGGCATAAAGTTCTAAATGAGTGAAAGTTAATATCATGTTCTCTGGCATCCGTTTAGTGATGTATAGTCCACAGAATGAAGTTCCCTTGTCAGTTTACCTTTAAAAATATTTGCATATATCAAACTCAAAATTCTGAAAGTCTGTAATGCCCTTTCAATATATGCCATGCATCCTAGGAACAAAATGACAGCTGTATATCTGTGGAGTGGATTGCTCATTTTCAGCTGAAGACAAGGGTATAATGTCATTATGCATTTACTATGTGAATGTCAGTACAAAGAGAAATAGAGATGAAAAAATGGATAATACTTTTCAGAGACTCTAATTTTGCTATGATGACAACATCCAAAATAAGTTTTAAATGTTTTTAGAACTGCAGGAATCTTTCTTTGTAATTCCTTATGAGCTCAAGATTAGAGTGACCACAGTAGGTTTTAATATATTTCTTAATTAAGTTAAGCCAAATAAGTGTGTGGAACTTTGACATTATAAGGAAATTTATAAAAACAGAGCTAGACCACACTTGGCTCAGAAGTAAAATTCTCTAGACACAAACACCTGAAAACATCCAAGTAACCAGAATTCTTTCCTTTCTGCCCAACAATGTATCATTTTACCTGGATGCCTCCCTCTGAGGCCACAGGTTTGCATGGACCACACAATCTGACTGCATCCCGACAGGATCTGTTCTCAGAACCATAGCATGGGTACTCTGCTGGGGAGCCTCCTCTAGGGTTTTTAGTTACTCCTGCTGCTGTGCAAGGGCAGTGACTCATTTCAGCAATCCCTAGAGCTGCTTTGAAAAGCAGCAAAACCCAGAACAGTGAAAGAAACAGCCTTCAGCATGAATGTCTGAGGTGTCTTTGGAGAGAAAGGTGACCTGCAGGGTTGTATGCACAATACCTGCTCCTGTGTGTTGGCCACAGCATTGCTGCTGACCAACCGAGAGAGAGCATCCATTTCATCTTCATCGACCTCAGTTAGCAAAGCAGCACACTCAGCGAGCTGAGGCTGGCTCGAGGCTCTCCTTACCTGCAATCCTGTATGACTAAGCCCTTCGGGGAAAGCAAAGCACTTAGCACCTCCCTGGTGCTTTGTAGCAGTCATGCTGTTGTAACCCCTGGGAAAGCCCCACCAATTTGTGAAGGACTTCTGAGACATTCCTCTTAACTGACTTCTACTCGGTCATCAATAGCAGGAGCAGATGGGTAGTGGGAACGGCCTCAGAAGAGATGAATCCACATGTGCACAAAGGAGATGAGAACAGAGAGGCAGTAATCCCATTTTAAGTTTAAGTAGTCACAGTCCCAAAAGCCTGTTTGTAGCCTTTGTCAGTATTATCATTACTTTCTGTGCTGGAGCTGGAAAATCAAGAGCTACTCCTCCAGATATGGTGGTTGTTTTATCTTGTGTTGTTTATGCTTCTGACAAAGAATTTCAAATGAAGCAGAAGACAGTAGCCCAACTTTTACTTAAACTGTTTATTATTAAGTGTTTTAAAGGGAAGGAACAACAAACTTAGTGCTGTGTTTCTTAATACCATGTTTCTGCTGCTATGGTGCAGTGTATCAGTCTCACTCCTCTGGGGAGCTGTGGTGCATTGACCATGACTCTGTGCTTCAACATGAAAGTCCATCCAGAGCTGCAGCTGCTATATCAGTATTTGCAGTTCTTTGTGGCAAACCACAGCTTCTTGCATGCTGGCTCTGGCATCCCATGCTCTGGGATGCTCCTTGTCATTTGACTGTGTTCTTTATACTGGCCAAGCAGAGAGCTGAGGTACAAGGGGCAGTACTCCAGCTCAACATCCCATCCTGCCACCACCAGCACCCTGCTTGCACAGCAGGAAGTCTTCTGTTGCCATTAACAAGGAATGTTGTGCTTGTCTCCAGCCCAAGCGTAGCTAAGGCTAAAGTATGGGTTGGTTCTATTAGGATTGGTTGTCTGGTAGTTTATTTCAAGCTAATTTTTTTGGTGGGTTTTTTTTCTTCTCCAGTGTTTAGCATTTTCTCTGGTGACAGAGTCACTGTGTCTCATGTCACCAAGCATAAACACTCCTATCACAGTTCTTTGAGCTTAGAGCAAAGGGACAGAACTAAAGTAAAGAGGAATGTGGATCTTGGCATGGGTTGCCACAGGGCAGGACACTTAGAGAAGGTGCTTAGAGAACTGCTTGCTTGGGTGGAAGTAAGAAGTTTACCATAAGCATGCTTCAGTTTTGCAAATGCAGGTAAATGCAGGTGCATTTTTTTGTTGGACATGAGCTTGATGGCACCTGTGAATTATACAGATAGATGTTAAAGTGCCACAAATATCTTTTCTATTTGCCAGTCTTCTAGCAAGAAATGGTGAAAAAGGATAGGGAAAGGAAGAGTGGCTTTTCCAGAATGAATTTCTAGCCACAAAGCAACAGTTTTCTCACTGATGCCCTTAGACATTCACTGATGCTGCTGACCAGAATTTGGGTGTCGGTGTGTTGTGTTCAGGTCCTGGTGTTATAGTTTCATTGTTTCTGACAATTTCTACTCTACTGTCAATACTCTAAGATACCTTTCCCAAGGCTTGTGCATTAGCAATGGAACCTCATTGTATGAGAATTTATGTAACTTAGCTCATTACCTTTTGCAATTTCTCAAGTAAATATGTTGCGCTTTTATTTACAGGAATATAATATAAATCCTCACTAGTAGTAAATTCTTATTCAAAGACAGTTGCATTTTTTACTGTAGGATTTTGCATTTCAACCTTTGATTACATTTCATTGTGCAGCAGTAACCCAGTAAGTCCTTGTGTTTGTCATTTGCCGCAGTGGCTGGCTGGCATTAGTGAACTTTAACAAAGTAGGTTTCCATGTATTCCTTAATTAGGTCAAAGCAAATAAATTTGTAGTACTTTGGCATTACAAGGAAAAGCCATAAAAATAGAGATATAATGCAAGTACGTCCAAGAGTGTTTCTTTCTTTTCTCACTTAAAAGTCTTTTCACATAAGAATCAAAAATAAAACTATTTACAGTCACAAAAACGATAATTTCTTGAAAAGAGCTAGAGTAGAACTGGTAGAGTGCATCCAACAGCACTGCAGGTAAGGCAGCCACTGCAGCCTGTCATGAGTTACTGAATATTTGTCTTATGCTCATGTAGGTTAATTGATAAATTCCACATATTTTACTGTTGATGCTCTATTAAACTAATAAAATACATCTACAAGTATGTCTTCAGCTGAAAGTCTGCTTCCATTCTGAGTGCACTGTTGGAATTAGAATGTATTTCCCTCTTTACTTTGTATAGATTTCTTATTATAAAATGCTGTCAGAGAAGTAGAATTGCACCCACTGAAACCAAGATAAGTCATGTGAGAATATAAATTAGAATATAAAGTGAGAACATAAATGAATTTAGAGTTGAAGATAAGAGCTTTATTCTATTTGATATACTCAGGCATCTTTGCTGGTGTTCAGGCTGGAATACAGCTCTATCTTGGCAGGGTAGGTTACCTGGTGAATAGTTCCTTTTAGCTGTGGTCAGTAGGAAACATGCCCATGCTTGTTGATATAGTGAACCCTGATTTTTTACTAAATCCTCAGGATTGAACTCATTTAAAGCTCTGATCCATCCCTATGGAGAGACAGCACAGACCCACAAGCGGCAGCTGCCTTGAGAGCATTCATGAGCATTCCGTTATCTTTTATGAAATAAGTATTCATTCTTTAGAGGAAAAACCTTTTGCTTCATTACACATATGGGTAATTTCTCCTCACATTTCCTCCTCAGCTGCAGTTCTGGCATGAATGTTGTTCTGCCTCTAGAAAGATGCTGCATGTAACTATGGAGGGCCAAAGAAAGGACCTAGGCAAATGGCCCTGCTCCAGTGAGCAACCTGGGCTATAGGTTCATCAATTAGGGTTGTCTCCTGTTTGTTCTGGACTCTTGATTTAAGGCTCCAAATATAGCTAAAAATACTCTTAGAAGCTATTTGTCTCCCAGCTACAGTGCTCCCAGATATACTACCTCCACTGCCAACTAGTGCAGTGCTTGCTACAAGGGATGATTGATCTCAGTGGTTGTCTTGAATTTATTTAACATTTGGACATGGTAGTGGCTATGTTTCACATCAAATTTGTCACAATACCACCATAATGTAGGAATAAAATATTATCTTAGTGCATAATGAGGCAAGTAGGAGTATGTAGTTTGTTTGCTCCCTGAAATTTTGTTGGTTACCGTGGGGATGGCAGTGTGATACTTGGAATTTGACCACACAAAAAAAGAGGATCCTGGCTTTGAGGAAGGACTAGATAGTACTTAAAATTCATATTCATCAAGATATATGTCATTCCTTTAACTCATTAAATGAACGGATTCCACCTGGCTTGAAAAGTTTACAGGATTTATTCTAATTATTTTGGCAAGCTTCCTAAATTAAGCTAAACGCACTGCAAATTTCTCTCCATCACTAACAGCTTTCTGCATGCTTCACATGAAGAGGATTGTTTGCATTTAGTTATTGTTCCACATATTTCTTCTTTTAGCAGAATTCTATAGGATTTTTACCCAATCACTGTAGTATTACTGCTGCTGAATATCTGAATCTGTTTGAATCACTGTTCTCTGAGATCATTGGAAATATGTACATTTGGGTGATAAATTTGTTTTTCACACATGCAGCAATTACTGTATGGAATAAGTTATTCTAAGCAACAGAAGGAAGAGAACTGCAGGATTCAAAGTCGTTTTCCATTGAACTATAAGGATCTTTGATTTAAATTTTTCTTTATTTCATCTTTGACATTTCAAGGTGAAATTTGGACTTATGAGTATCTTAATCAGACACACAATAATTTTGACTCTGAATGGAAAACAATAAAATGTGCTAAAATATTTGCAAAATTTCTGTAACATTAATTCAGACACTGATTTACCATCATTAGGAATGAACAAAATACCTTTTCTCACAACTGTATTCAAAGTTTCAGAATGCTCCTAGAGAACTTGTAACAGCTGTGTAGTGTTGGGTTATTTTGTACTGCCGTAATCCAGCTGTGTTATTGCAGTAGGTCTCTTGTGAGGGGTACGTGGGTTGTTTAGGAATCTGAAATATACCCCATGTTGCCACTTAACTTTCACTTACAGTTGTGATGCCCCTCCTGTATATTTTCCTTTAGTGCAGAACACAGTGAAAGAGGATGTAGATCTGATATTCCTGGTTTGGGAAGCAGGAAGCCTCTCAGTGCTGCTCTTACAGATGTTTTGCTGTACTTCACTCTGCCTTGTTTGCTTGGATCCTCAAATAACAGCCTGAAGTTGTTCATTCTCTTTGGACCTTTGGAATTTAACTTCTTCATAGCCTCAGCTTCTGGCTGGACAAAATGGAGACTCTCTTATTTTAAAAGATTTTATTTATAATTTTATAGTATGTAACTGCTGACACTTCAGCCCCTGGGAGCTATGGTGCTTTCCATTCAGTTCAGAATTTCACATAGGGTGACTGCAACCTTTTCTTTTGCTACTTCTAATAAATATTATATGTCTGACATTTAGCTTTGCATCTCACAATCACCAAGATCCTTGCAACAGCAGAGCCTGAGCTCCTATTATATGAAAAAAACAACTGTGCTGAAAACCAAGTGTGAGAAATACCGGTTCACCATGAAGTATCTGAATGTCTTAGTTATTTGTAAACATCCATAAATTTTCTCTTTTCAGCTACCTCATGTCACAGGCACCAAGAAAATCTTAATCTGTGCAGAATTCAGTCAAACTAGGAATTTAATGAAAAAAAGCATGAAAGAGGGTATGAAATAATTACTTAGTACAGGGTTTAATTGGTCTCTAGAGGAGGCAGAGCCCCTGAAGAGGAGCAGAACAAAGAGCTGAGAAATTAAGAGTGGTTGACTATGAGCTGAATAAAGTGGGGAGAAGAATAGAGAAGATGCCAGACTTAGAAAAACGGGGATGCTATTCCAGGTTGGGTAGGTGGAGTGTAAGAAGCCCAGTGACAAGGAGCTGAGAAGCATTCATGTAACATTTCTGCAGTGAATACACCTTCTCTTCTCCCTTTTTCATCGATAGACACACATATATTAAAAAACTGTGTGTGGGAGCACCACATGGTGCTTTCCTATATCTTCAAAAAATTCCACACGAAACATTTCATGATTTACCACCTGTCAGCTCCTCTAGATGTTTTTTTGCCTTTACTTTTTCAGTTGTTGGAAACAAATGCTCTCTGTCATTTGTTGCTATTTCTTTCTGCCCACCCCTGGCCTCCCCCAGCAGCTGCAGGGAATGGGCATGTCCTGGGGTAGCACTTCCTGACAGAAATCCCCCCCTGCCCACAGAACACATTTGTCTGCAGTGCTCAGCAGTGGGATAGGGACAGGAGTGACAAAACTTGGCTTTTGGGTGCTTGGGAGAGCAATCTGTGAAGAGGAACGTGGGCAGGAGAAAAGGGGAGGTAGGACCTGTCTGCTGATTCTCAGGCTTGAGAGGCTGGAGGGATGTTTCAGTCTGCCCAGGGAAAACTTTCCATGACACCTAGAGGGAAAGATGTCTCCTGAGCAGAATTCACAACTTGTGCCTTAACTGCTCTCTGTTCCCTGATTGTACATCAGATGGGTTCTGGAGCTGACAAACACATATGGTGAGACATGAGAGCAAGGGATGGTCTTCTCTGGAGGTGCTGAGAGAGAGGCTCAGTGGAGGAAATGGGGATTCCAAGGTGATAGGGAATAGCACTTGAATCTGGATAGACTCAGGTGGGTTCTTACACAGCTGATGACTGCTGCTTGTGAATTATTTTCTTTATTTTGTACAGCAGTTCTACCTTTTACAAAAAAAAGACAAGGTATAAATCTGTCAGACTGGAGGGTACCATAATAAATCTAACACACGCATGGCATGTTTACAGCTTTATACATGCCATTGTTAATGAATCTGGACAAACAGCATGCTAATTGCTGCTCTCCAGAGGAGTTGGGAAGAGAAAAATCTTTAAAGAAGAGCTCCTTGGCATAATAAAATATTGCTATTGTCTTTTCCAACAATTATCCTATGTGTCCATGGAGGATGGAGTGGGTCATCTGATTTCAAAAGAGTATTTCTCTGATATGTTTCTTTAATATCATTCTGTGAGAACTCTTTTCAAGAAGAAAAGGTGTTTATAAGGCAGGTATCAGCCCTGACAAGGAC
>WEKY01010037.1:0-11871 GCA_013390045.1 Picathartes gymnocephalus | reverse complement strand
TTCAGATTTCCAGCAATACCATCCCCACTGTGTAATAGCTGAAATGGTTCCATCCATCCCATTATGAAGATACTTTACTTCTTGACAAGAAGACATTAAGTACAAGGCAAATTGGGGGTAGGGAGAATCAAAACTGTGTGAATTGTTTAACCTTACACCACGGTTCAACAAAGTTTAAGAAAAAAAAGAAGAGCCTTTGGCAAGCTGCCTAGATTTTGTAAGGCCACTCGCGCTTTGTAAGCCCCTAAAGATCACAGTGTTTCTGGCTCAGGGCTGAAAAAAGCCTTTCAGCTGTGTTGAGTAAACACTTCAAGAAACAGCTATTTGTCGTGATGCTCTTAAATGTTGGATGTGAGCTGACTGCCACATCTTGGACAAAGATGAACAGTAGTCATGAATACCTTGTTGGACATCAAACAGTTTCAGAAGGCAGGGTTGCGCTCAGTGCTAGGTGCAACAGAGTCTCTGTTGTTTCTGTTGAAACTGTGTGCTGGAAAAAGGAGCAAAATGCTGAATTTCCTAACTGAACACTAATACTCCTTAAAACTCAACTGCATAAACCATCTTGAAAAAATTGAAGCAAAAGCTTCTCCCTAGAACAAGAGTTCTGATTTCTAACACCTAATTTTCTACTTAGGAGCCTAGAAGAACTCATGTCTCATAGAAAAATGCTTCATTCTGAAAAATTGGGACCACTGATGAATTCAGTGTGGGGATCAGCTAAGAATGCAATTGGTGGTCTTGTAACCATTTGTGTGTGTGTGTGGTTTTGGTGGTGTTGTTTTGGCTTGGAGTTTGTTTATTTAATTTTTCTTTTGGTGGGAGAGTTTGGGTTTGGTTTTTTTGTTCGTTTGTTTGTTTGCTGAAGAAATGCTGGCAAACTCAGGAGTAAGCACTTTCAGTGTACGCAGTGGGCTCAGGCACCATCCAAAAGGTCCTTTCAAGCTCAGCAACAGTTTAGAGAGCTCAGATAATATCCTTTTGCTCACTGTGATGTCTGCAGACCATTGTAGTTTTATTTGAGCTGATTAAATTTATAAACTATAAAAAAGGGTTGATGCTGTATTCGGTGCTTGAGGGCAACCAGAGACAATGAACACTGCTCAAAGTCTCATCGTCAGATGACTGTTTTGATATTTGTGCAATTAATTTACTTAGTATACTTCAAGATACCAAGAAATGGGTGGTCATCAAGTTACCCAAGCTGCAGTGACACCTCAGACCCATGTGTGCAGTAGTATAAGTAACAGCAAGCTTAAAACTGCTGCTGTTTTCTCCTGTTGAGGAAGATGTTTGACTGCTTACATGAACAGAAGTTGTCATCTCCTTAATTTTCATGACACTGAAAATGAGTCCAGCATACCTAAATACCTAGCCTTGGATGGCATTTAGTGGTGAGCCTTAGCTCACATTTAGTGGCATCCCTATCCTGGCTTTACTTTTTATATGCTAATTTTATAATGATTTGATTCTCTGTGGTCTGGAAATCTCAATCAATCTCTCTTTAATTAGAAATACACCACCTTTTCCAGATAAGAACTTTGTGCCCTATTTAAATCAGGAAGCATGGGATTTGTTAACTTTTTGAACTTTAAAAAAGTTTGTTTAGTTTGCATTTCAGGTTAATATTCAAGATAGAGTTGAACATAAGCTAAGTAGAATATTACGAACACATTCCTCAATATCTTGCCCAGGGAATACAAAGTTGTAACACTGGGGCACATAATAAAGAAAAAATAGAGAAGGGGTGAGAGTATTCTGCTTGGAAATTGAAGCACCTCCTTAAATGTTTGATTAATATGATGACTTCTTTTCAGTTTTATTGTAAGCTCAGATTTATTGATAGATTTATTGTAACTGGGAGTAAAATTGTCAGATTTTTTCCTGCAGCACCAGTGTAAGGCATTTAGATACACTGCCAGGCAGTTCCAAAAATAATTTGACCAGTTTCAGTTCAAACAGCCAGTGTAATAAAGTAAATGCTATGAACATTAGAGAGAGAAAAAAAAAATCAATTAAATGAACATTAGAAGCTTACAAAACTTTGAATTTTATTCACGCCATGAAAATGATGCTGGTAATATATATATATATAGTGGAGTGTGGTATTTGGTGGTGTAACATCTACATGGCTTGGTACCACAAATATTTGGTCTTCAGACTTACTCGGCAAAACATTCCTGAATCCTGCTGCTGTAACACTGCAAGGCACACTTTGTCATGTGTTTCCACTTAGGATCTGTGTCACTGGACAAATGTTTGTTATTAGCAAAAGTTTCTACAGATAAGTTTCACCATACATTTTCTGGTTCTTTTCAATTTAACAACAGTTTTATATTTTGCCCATAGGCTAGAAAGCTATGTTTGTGTCAGAGATTTCTACTTTAGCTATCATAGTCCAAAATGAACACTTTGTTTTAAAAAGAACTTGGAAGAATTATTGTAAAAAAGGAAATGTAATTTATTTTGGCTATTAAAAAATAACTCTACTAAACAAATAGTTGATTTCTACTGTACAATATGTATTCAGTTTCATAGCACATAGCTGAAGATGGGCTTGACAAAGTCCATTGTATTTATAGTAAGTTGTTATGGTGGTCATAGCAACATGAAAGTTCTATGCTAGATTTTTTTTTTGTGAACTGTAACCCAATTTTTTTTCCATGGATAAGCGCTGTATCTGTTGTCATTGCAGGGAATAATTCTGACACCCAATGGTATCATAGGAAAATACTAAGTGTATGAAAACTGGTCACACATTAGAAGTGTTGTCGAAGATGTGCTGAATCAGACACTTTTACATAGGATTTGCAGTTAGATTAAATATTTTGTCTCTAAACAAATACTAGAGTGTCTCAGCTTCATACCTAAGTAGTGACAACACTGATTTGGAGTGTGCAACCTTTTCTGGTTTAAGCAGTATGGATTAAAACTCCTGAGAGATGTGCACAGAGGACACATCCAGTTTACAACATGTCACTAAGTTTTGATCACCAGGGATTTAACATATGTGCGTAGTTAAAGTTCAGGGCATGCAAGGTAATTAATTTGTGGATGTTAATGTAACTGATGCACTCAGGACGGCCTTTGTCCTCATTCCCATAACAGTCTCTGACACTTTTTGAGATTTTCTCCTTTTGGACTAAAGCTTCTCATGTTTCATTTGAACTCTGATTTTTGGAGGAAGAAAATGGAGCAAAGGGAATGTAAATGGGCTAAGATGTTGATGTTCCTCCCACACATCCCTTCTTTTTAATGTATGTGTAGGAGGGATGAAGAAAAAGCTATAATTTCCTTTGCTTGCTACAGCTTTCATTTCCTTTCCCAATGTGGAGGCAGAGACTGCAACCAATAAAAAATGCTCTGCACAGTTTGTTGGGATTTCTTGTTAAAGTTTTAGTGTTTGGGATTTTCTCACAAAAATTGTTGCTAACTTGCCTTACAGAAAACACATGCTTAAATCAGTTCCTCCTTAGTCATCAGTCCTATGCAAGGATTTGTGCCTAACTCTAGGAACAAACTTTTTGCTGGAAGTTTTTTGAATTGCAAGTTCTAGGAATTTTGATACAAGCCTCGGTCTGTGCTTGGGCAGGCAGGCAATTTTATTAAGACTTCCTTTGCCTCAGGAAAGAGCAAAAAAAAGAAAAGATTTACTGAAAAATAGACTAAAAGTAGACCTCATGAGATCACGGGCAAGGCAGGCTGTGCTGTAGCTCTGGCATTCCTGAAAACACTTCCCTCATCTTTTCTTGAAGAATTCTGATGACAGAAATTTTATGACTTTTTAGGTAATCTTTTCCAGGCCTTCACTAATCATGCCATTAAAAAGGTGCTTTTTATTTTTCTCTAGATGCCTGTGTCAGTCCACTATTTCTTTTCTGTCTGCCATGGGCACAGTCAACAAGTTAATAGTTTTATTCTTTGCAGCAGCTTGTCTGAGGTTGAAGATTGGTATCTTGTCTTTGCGAAGATACAGACCCATTATTCAAAGATTTTTCCAGGTGGTATTTTCAGCTGTTCCCAGAGTTTCGCAATCTCCTCTTCACTTCCATCTTTGGTTCTTCAGAAAGGACGATGGCCCTCTTCCAAACAAATAAATATAGGAAATGGATTAAAAATAGTCTTACTTTCAATAAGAGAGTAGAACAATCTAAGAAGACACCTGCCATCCAAATAGGTATGGCAGCCATCCAGCTGGCAGCCAGATATGCCAGGGCAGGAATTTCATGTTCTAACTCTAGGCTTAGATACCAACTGACCACTGAAGAGGCCTCAGAGAGCAAGAGTAAGTTCTATAACCAGTGTCAGTTAAGTCAGAGTTGAGTTGTATGGAAAATCTTGTAAGACTTCAGTAATTACGGCTATTTATTTTAGAAAATAAGTAAGTTACGTAATAGAAAAATTATCCTGAATGTGTTTTTTCTCTGTAGCAGAGGGGACTCAAAACACACAAACCAGTGTAAGATGCTGAATTTTTTGGCAAAGGTCCACTGGCAGGTAAAGGCCCATGCGTGCAAGTGTGTTGTAGTAAAAATGGCCCCCTTCAGTTGAAGTTTTAGTACTGTGTGAAATTCTTCAGGATAGTAACCTTTCTTTTACTCATCTGGCAAGGTACTGAAGCACATACATAATTCCAGCCTTGTGGCTAGTCCAGTTAAGTCAGTAAACCTATTCATGGTCTTTATTCTGTCAAACAAAGAAAAGCCCAAACCTATCAGGTTTCTTCTTAGGAAGGAAAAAATAATTTAAAAAGATGATAACCTTCTTCAAATACACCTTCCTGTCTTCTTTATAGAGAAAAAGCACTCAACAGTCAGGAGTCTTTCTAGAGGGCCCTGTAGGAGCTTATTCTTGTTCCTTAGTTACTTAATACTTAAAAACAACTAAAAGATAACAAGTAAAAGAATGGGAATTTATAGGTAAGGAAAAAGATGGAAATGGATCCAGAAATGGGATCAGGAAATTATTGGGATTGCCTTGGTCTGAGCAACTAAAAGTTATTTCATACAACAAAACAGATATTTAGGAGTTAGATTGTTGGCTGAATTTCTGTGTGAGATTTCTCCTCAGAAGCAGTAATTTTATGTATCATACACTCCAGGCCTTCCTCAATCAGCTTTGCTTGGGTTCCAAGAAGACTTAGAACAAACGTGTATAATAAGCAGTAGAAATTCTTGTAAGAACAAAGTGATAAACATTACTCTGTTTGGTGCTAGTTCAGGCACTATTGGAACACTGTGTAACATGCTGGAAGCCAGACTCCAAGAAGTATTTCCATAAACTGAAAATGGCTCAGGGAGAAAACACCAAGGTAACTTGACAGATTCTTGTAGCTTGAAAAAGGTGTTGGATGGTAAGCGGTCACATTTACTGCAGTCCTGTGGAACAGGACTAGACAGTCAGGGGCTCTGTTATTTATATGATTTATTTCTCCTGTCAGTTTTTTTATCTCACTGGTTGTGCTAGATTTGATCCAACAAGGTGGTTATTTTTTTAAGGGATCTAGAAAAGGCTATACTTCAAAGATAGTTCTTTTCATAAACTATTTCTGTTTGTGGAAATCCCCGAGCTTACCTTTTGACACCAATCCTTGAGTCGTCACTTGATCCTGGGTGGTTTGTCCTGCCTTCATGCTCCTTTTGAAGAATTGAAAAATATCCACAGAAAATTGTCTTAACCTTCCCTGGCTTGCATGTATTCTTCATCTGCTTTCATTGCTTTGTTCCATTATCCCACCCAGGTTTTTCCCTTAAAGTGGTTAGGGATTTTTGCTTCAGTTCATCATTGTTTTAATCATACAAGCCTTTTAAGCCTTTTTTTTTTTTTTTTTTTTACAATTTTCCAGTNTGTTTTGGTTTTTTTTTTTTTTTTTTTTTAACAATTTCCAGCTTTGCATTTGTTTTTGGATAACTTGTCTCTGTCCTTGTACCACCCTATTCCTTCAGCACATATAGTTCTTCTCTGTTCCTAGAACTTAGTAGAAGTTATGTCCTGTCATCCAAGTTCCAGTTTATTAGGATAAACAAATTAATTTAATCTCCTTCATTAGGCTTATCTTGGTAGGATGAGTGAAGTGGGTTTATCAGATCACTTATCAAAGACTTACTTGTGCAGAAACATTCCACTGCCACATAAAAAACCACTAGTCCTAAAAGAAAGCATAATATATATCTAGGGTCATTCCACGCTGGAAATCCAGTGTGCTCATTGACAATATTATTGGCAAGCACTTTGCTAGGGGTAGAAAAATTCCTTGCTTACAGTTAATCTGTACAACACATGAAATCCATGATCCTATATTAATACATAATCTTTGAGAACTTATTGGAGAGGGCTTAAGCAACAGTTTTTTAAAAATAAATTTGCCTCCAAAAAGGGCATTTTTTTACTAAATGGTAAATGATTGCAGCTGTTAAGTTCCTCCTAATTGCGGGAAAAATAGTAAAGGAAGTGGTTTTTATCATTAACTGCCCTTCCTTCTCCTTAAATTATGAGGCTCATTGGGGAAAATTAATGCTCTCATTTCCAGGAATTCTTGCTTCAGACTTCTCTCGTGTATTTGGAGCTGACTTAAGACCAACAGAAGTCAGAAACAATAGCCCAATGCAAGTCTGTCACTGTTCAAGTAAAATTATTTTTTGAAAGTATATTTTCTGGCACCCTAATTAATTAGTCAGCTAGAAGAAGGAACGGTGGAGTAAAAAATTAGTTCTTGCTGGAGACAACATTAGACCTGTGTCACTTCAATAGCAGGTCAGCCCAGCTGGAGAAGGAATTCTTGCTGTGGATTCAATTTCCTTGACCACGTGGTAATCCATTAAGCCACTGTTGACCATTCCCTCTCCATACTTGAGCCCTTCCTTGGCAGTGTTCACGTTCACTGGCACTGGGTCTGTTCCCATGTGGGTGCTTCCACTCTCATGTGTATCTGTGAAAGTGTGGGATCTTTTTACATGAGGGTGTAAATCCTAGGATAAACTGTGATGCAGAAGGGTGTATTATTGAATGCATAGCTAGAATTAAACTATTTCTGTCATTTAAAGAAAAGTAAGTCTTATGCCCTTCTTTTCCTCTTTACAGAGATGTATATACAGCCTCATAAAGCGTGTGAGACAAAGTCTCACTTCAATCAGTAGTTTCCACTGCAATCTGTAGGAGCTTTTGTTGATTTACTCAAAATAAAAATGCTTATTTAACCTTAAAAATATCAAGAACATCAACTCATGACTTGTCTGTTTTTACTGGAGATTCCTCTGGATGACTGGAAAAAGTTTTTCTGAGTTAAAAAAAGAATAACATGGAGAGAAAGCCAAGCTAATGCCAGAGGACAGTTTAAAACTGTTGAGGACAGATGTTTTGTGTGTTCTCTGGGTCACTTGGGGGAAAAATATGCTGCTGTGACTCCTCAGAAACTGAGTTGATACTGACAATCTGGTTTGTATCTTCATAACTAGAAAAGCATCATATCAGTTACCAGTAGTAGTGGTATTTAAAATTTATCTACTTAGTTATGATTAATTACATCATTAATTTAGTCTAGATTTAGTTAAACTGTGGGCAGTCAGAAATAAAAAAAGATAAATATGAAAATCAAAAGTAATCCCTGTAAGCTGGGCTTTATTAAACTGGGTGAAAGAAAATCAATGAGTACTTAGAAGTTTTTTACCAGGACAGACAAGCGCCTGTGAAAACATTCAAAAGATCACCTTTTAGGCTGTTTGGTTAGGCTCTGCTCTAGCATGAGTTGGACTGGGAGTAAGAAGCATGGGTGAAGATTATGACTGGAACAGAGAGAACCTTGAGTCTACCCCACAAAGAGCCCTGTATTTTAATCGTGTAGTCAAATGGGTAATTGTCAGCATCCAGGTTTAAGAAATTTCAAAATGAGCTGCCTTCAAGGACAACAAGCATTCTAATGTCACTATGTGCTGTTCGATATCATTCCCAATGCCTTCCTTTCAGTAAGTGCCAGGTCTTTCTGGATTCCACCGAATCATCTATGCATGACGTGAAGGTGCTAAATCATCAGCATCAAGGCAGAGTAACTTAAGTGTCATGGCACTGGGAAGAAATCAGTGAGATATTTGTGTTGAAAAAGAGATGAAACATTCTCCTTAGAGCTGGCAGTACACACAGGGCAGAGGAAGGGGTCTGTCACTGAAGGTTCCAGAATTTTTAGCAGTTCAGAGGACAATTGGCTGGAGTTCCTCAAGCGACACTCTGTGGAGAGCCAAAAATATTTTTGGCTAAAGTTATGGCACTGATGTGTTGTCATGGGTCTTACAAAGGCTGGGAAATAAGGTGTGGAGCTGGGCAAAGAGGAGAGCCTTCAGAAAGGATTTTCTGCTCCAAACAAATGTGCTGGGGAGCTGCACCTGTTGGGGATCAGGGAATGTGCTGGAGCTCAGTAGCTCAGTCCCTGGGCTGAGAGCAGTGCTGACAGAGGGTGCAAAAAGCACCAGCACCATACTTAGGGCTGCCTTCATTGATTTAACCAGTTCTTTCAGTTTTCCTCAGAGAAATGACACTTTTATGAACATGTCATCTTCAAACTGAGGCAGAGTACTTTCCAGGCTGTTGTTGACTCCTGCAATGTGAACTTCACAGTTAAATATCTTCTACTGTAGACAAGAGTACAGGCAATACAGACTTTGCCTTAGAATAAGGGATCCAAAGAGAGTTGTTGACTTATTGATTTTACAGTATAGGGCACATTTGTTCTTTGATGCTCCAGATATCAACCACTACCAAGAAGAGAAATATCTGTAAGAAGCTGATATTTATAGTGATACTCTGCCCTGTCCAAGCAACAGACTCCTTTGTCATGGAACAATGACCCCTGCTAAAGCAAATCACTCGTTTCCACTTCCTCTGAAATAACCAGTTCCAAGTGCTACAGATGAACTGTACTTGGGTGAGTTAGCAGGACATGCCATATATGAAGGATTACCCTTTCTCCATGCAGTGACTGATGTGGGGATGCCATTTGGAAACCCTAATAGGATTTTCCTGCTGATGCTCTGCAAAGCAACTTTCCCACCGGGTGACATTTGAACACCCAGAAACATTTACAGCTGTGGGAATGCTGTGAATTTCCCTTAAACTCTAGGAAAAGCACCTTGAAAAGTGGTTTATTTGTGTAACTTGAGAATGCAATTTCACAGACAGCTCACAGCTGTGTATTCTTACTCACCCTCACCTGTGCTGAGCCCAGAGTGCCTGCTCTGTCCACCAGTGCATATAAATAGAGTCCTGTTATGCCAGAGCACGGCAAACACTCCAGTAATATTAGTGCTGCTGTGGCTTTACCCCTTAGCATGCAGATCAGTTAGTTCTATTGATAACCAGATATTGTGCTTAACCATTGCACTTGGAGTGTTGCACAGTTCTCCTTCCAGGGATCATCTATGTGTTTTCATAGCAGTTTTACAGCCCTAATTCAGAGCTGGTGATAAATAAGGCCGTTCCCAAACTTAGAAATGCCGAGAGCCAAGAATCACAGTTTCCCAAATCTCCAAAATAAATAAGTCGTGTCAAACTTGCCTATCCATTGGCAAGGGAGTGCCATGAACACTAAGGTCTGATTGTTGATAAGGGAATGTTGATGTTGTGAAGTGTTGACTGATATAGCACTCAAGGGAATGGAAAAGAGAAAGTGGTGGAAGATGCAAAAATGTGTCAGCTGATATCTCAGTAGGGCTTTTTTTTTTCTGGTTCAGTGAAGATACTGTCCTGATGGGTTGCAGAGGAGAATAACTCTCACACTTCCATCAAAATCAGTTTTAGGAGTTTTATTCTAGCAGTTTCGTGGTGATGCACAGTCTGAGTAAGGTGAACAAGGTTTTTTTAAATTGTGTATCAGGTCTGGTAACCTTGGCTTTTGTTTTTGTAGTTATGGATGCTTTTCATCTGTGATGAATTATGACCTTTGTTATCTTGATTAGAACATCCAAGTGCTCATGTAACAGAAATGATACTTTGGCATGTTCTTTGCTCCATTTACTTGTTTGTAAATGAGGGCAATTGAATTCAAAGGGAGGCTTTTTCATCTTTTTTGTTCTGAGTACCTTTCCATGCATCTCGAGCCTTCTCTTTTCTTTTTGGTACTTCCTCTCTAGAACTGTACCACTTGTTCTGATAGGATGTGTCAATCACTCATTCTGTTGCCTGTAAATCCTCCAGGATCATTTCCAGTAACAGAGGCCAGTGTCATGATGCACTAGCACTGGTATCCCACAACTATAAATAGATCCTTCCATGGACCTCAGAAGGGTAAATAGACATTCAGGATTGCTGCAGTCATATAGGAGAAAAATAACAGCTCTAAAAACTAATGCCAGGACCCAATGTTTGGTTATTCAGAGGGCTTCTTTTTCTCTCAAAGGGCTTGGCTTGTGTAACTCTTTAGATGTTTTTAATTTTTTTTTTAATTTTTTCAAATTTAAGTTTTATTTTATTTGCTTTCTTCTGGCATGTGGGCAAACTGCTGCTGCCCAGCATGTGCTGTAGTGTTATTAGTTTTTAGGAGGAAAAGGAAAGGTTTCACTGTTATGGTCTTTTCTGTTTTTCACATGTCCTTTTCACAGCTTCTGTCTCCATATCTTCACTGATGTGTGAAATGTGTGTAAGAAGCTTCCTTGTATGCTGTGCATAAGAAATCTGCTACTTGAATCAAGCGAGAATCATTTCAGTCAGGGGGACCCAGCAAGTATTTGAAAACGCTTCATCTGGGCCTCCTTGTGCAGGAGTTTTTGGCAGCACATTAAGGACACGTGTACTCTTTTTAAGAAAGGCGGTTGTGTAGTCAGAAAACTCTACTTGCTGTGCTATACGTGCTAAGCCAAATCTCCCTCCTTGCCATCTTCTAGGATACAGCAAATCAGGTGGATGTCTGTAAACATTTCACTGAGTTTTTTGACTTGCTGATTTAACAGACGACTTCTGGTGAATCTTGATATGGTACCTTAAACTGTCTCCTCAGTCTGCAGCTCTCTGCTGCATCTTTGCTGGAGGTTTCTGCCTTTAGGCTGAGTCAAGGAAGAGCTTGTAGTCTGAGCTGTTGTAATGTGAAGCATTTTAGCTTTAAACAGTAATGAAAAAGTGTGTATCCCCTTCTTGTAAATCAGATTTGGGAGTAGTAGGTTTGGAAAAATGCTGGTAGAGACGTGCCCATGACTTAAACCATCACAGCTCTATTTGCCTTTTGCTAAAGCCTGTGATAGGCTAAGCCTCCTAACCCTTGTTCTGGTACAAAACCAAAAAGAAGCAGAAGCCTCGCTGGCTGTATGGATGAAAAACAAACACAGGGCTTACAAAAGTTTAGTTTTGGCTAAAGAAACTTTCTGTGTTACACTTCTGGAGGAATTGATCCCGTGTGCTAATGGAGGTGATATTGGATGAATTCTCAAAAGGTTTTTGTCATGTACTTAATGTTTCCTATTTTTCAAGGACAGTTCCAGCAACTGAAATTTCAATTTCTTTTTAGAAATTTTGGGTTGACTCACATGGCTGCAATAAAACACTTGGACTGCAAAATAGATCATATTTAATTTGATCTCCTTGTGTTGCCTGTATAAGTTCTGGACTAGAACAGAAAGTGACCACATTTTGCCTGTATTTGCTCAGTGCTCCCATTTGTAAGGCTCTTGTTTCAACTGATTATGATGTGCCAACTTTAAACCATTTGGCCTTGGCATTTCCATGGCATGTTTTCCCAGTAAGTGTCACTATTAGGCTGAATGAAACCTTCCAGAAACAGCAAAAATGATTCAGCTTTCTAATATGGAAAGGTGGAAAAATATATTTTGCCAATGTGTCCAGAAAATAACTCATAATCTCTTCAGTAAGTGGTTCTTTATTTATTTATTTATT
>WEKY01010036.1:0-20668 GCA_013390045.1 Picathartes gymnocephalus | reverse complement strand
CATATTATAGAGATGTGTGTTCATTCATAAATATGTATGCTTGAGTAGATAGATGTGATTTGTTTTCTGGATTTTTGGAGAAAAGTGTCTCAGCACAAAACACTGTGTGCTTCCTGGTTATCAGAAAAAACACCCACCATTTTCTTTAAATAGGTGTTTTGCTTATTTGTGTGCTGTAAGTTTTAGTTCTGAACCTACCTAGTTTTGAATCATCTTTAATATAAATATTGTTATGATAAAAAAGGGGAGAGGAGGGGAATATGTTAGTAGACTGTGTATTAGGCTGTTTTGAGGTTCTTTTTATATCAACTGCAGCTTTCCCAGAACTGTTTCTCTCTAGGTAAATTGTAGCCCTATGTACTCTCTTCTGGCTAATAAACTGTGTGATGTGGCTTTGGTTTCTAACTATCGCACAGGTTACTTTGATAGAGAACTGTGCTACGTGAGGTTTTTTCAGTTTTTGTTCACTAAGTGACTTCCTCTGTTTGCTGCATTTGTGCTCTTAGTAAGTGGTTTTTGAGCTTATTGCCTTTGTATAAATAGAAATCATGTGTTTTAGACAAGATTATGGACTTGGTAGCCTCAGTTGGAAGGGGAACCAAGAGCTGCATCCCAGTTCACGAAGGGCACAGACACCTCACCAGTTCTCTGCATTCCTTCATGGACAGAAGAAAATAAATGAATAAACCTGTAACCCTCTTTCCTCTGAGACACATATGTTTAGAAAAGTAACGGGACAGGTCTCAAGAAGGAAGTAGTTTGCTAACACAGTGATGCAGTCAGGGTCTTGTGCCTTACTCCCTGCCCATTGAAGCAGAGGAACCTTGGCACAGATCTTCAGTGCATAACTGAGAGCAGGGAAACCTGACATTACAGTCTGACTGCAGTTCTCTGCAGGTACACTGTTTAATTTGGTTGTGCTCTGGGCCATCAGGATGTGGACGAGCATCACTGTTCACAGCACCAGTAAGGTTGGAAAACACCTACAAGATCATGAAGCCCAAGCTTTGACCAAACACAACTAAACCATGGCCCCAGGTGCCACATCCAGTTGTTTCTGGAACACTCACAGGGATGGTGACTCCACCACTTCCCTGGGTACCCTTTTCCAGTACTTGAAAACCCTTCCAGTAAAGAAATTCTCCTTGATGTCCCACTGACTTCCACAAAACTTCCTTCTGGCTGTGAATGATGCAATCCATTTTATGGGAATGTTCACTCTGTTTAGATTGAGAACTTGTTGCTGTTGGCAGTAACACACTTATTGTACCAAAACACTGGCATTTGAAGTGTTCTGAAAAGTTTATAAGGCAAAAGTGCACTGAAGTAGATAAGATCATCTTCTGCTATGGGTGTGCTGCATGTAGGCTCATTGAAGAAAAGCCTACAAACAGATAAATAAGAAAAGCTGTATTTATTTAGCCTAAGGTTAGTAGTAAATAGCTTTTAAGGATTATTGCAATTACTACTTGGTAAACAATAAACCAATATTTTTTAAGATAAAAGGAGGACCAGGAAAGATGAACTGTTGAACTAACTTTGACAGCCGCAGCTAGTGGGAGAAATTGATTCTTATCTAGACTTCTGTTCTCTTGGCAGACCTGGACCTACCAAAGATCCGGCACAGGTCCTTTCATCGCCTACTAATCAAAAAGACAACAGTAAATCCAAGGGTACTTTGACCTTCAGTAGCCATAGAGATCAAGGCAATACAAACAAATGCTTTCTGGAGCCAAGAAAGAAAAGCTGCATTAGGGAGTAACAAATTGGGCTACAGGCAGGGCAATGGGCTGATGCAGGAAAGCTTCATCAGTCTTAAGAGGAAAAATATGATTTTAGCCCTATGGTGCAGCTTCTTATCCATGGAAAATGTACCTGGAAAAAGTCCCAATGACAAAGAAAGACTTCATATAGTGAAGCTGTCTCTTCCCAAGATGAACCCAAGGCAGATCCCTTGACATACTTTCCTTGGCCTCAAGGTAGCACCATGCCATGCTCTCATTTATATCCTTCTCCAGCTGCACTGCAGTGGAGAAACAGAAGATCCAAATATTCTCATGTCTTCCTTCATTTCCTTCATGTGCTCCCATCTACTGTAGTGTCAAAGAAGGCTCTGGCCAGTCTACTGTTAACACCACTGAACAGGGTAAAATTACTCTCTGAAAAATCCTTCTTTTATGTGGCAAGCATACCTAATGCTGCATGCAGGGAAAAGGAGAACACATTGCAATACCTGATATTAATTTGCAATGTAGAAAATAGATAAGTAATTACATTGCAATCTAGTTCATGGCCAACAAGCACCAAAGGGGATAATTTGTAGTAAAAGTCATACGCCTCTCTCTGTCCTCAGTGTAGGACAGGTCGAATGCCATTTGCTTTATGCAGAAAGGAATTGCTTTGCAGTCAGAATGTGTGCACACTGTTGTCCTGCAAACTGCTGCACCCTCTGGACAAGAGCTGTCCCACCAGAGCCTCCTCTCAAGACAGCAACTAGAGTCTGTAAGGTTTTTTACATGCAGAATAATTTAAATGTGTCACTGAGGTTTTTTTCTAGACCAACTACATATTATTCCTTCTTTAAATAATGACAGAATGGGTAATGTTGGAATTACAAGTATAAAGCATTCCTCCTTGTCTAAAGGCTTTAATCTTGTTTCTTAGAACCAGCTTTGAGTGGCATTAATTGTAACAAAAAGCACAGCACAGCAAGGCTGCCACTAAGGGAGAATAGTAGCCAATATTGAAAATTTGTTTCTCGATAGATAGCATCAGTAACTGGCAGACTTTCAAAGCTCTGCAAAAGGAGATTTGTTTGGGGGTTAACTGTTATGTGCCCTCTAATTCCTTCACAATTTTTATAAAGACTGCTTTGCAAAATTATTTCCAACTGTTCCTAAACTTGCGTTGTTGATATTAGAATACAGAGGTCACTCTGTTTCCATTCACTTTTGTGGGTCTGAGTTCCATAACATTGAGAATGTAAAGATTGGCACTTGTATTCCGTGTGTAACTTGTGCATGCACAGATTAGAAATTGTTAATTCAAATACAAAGTGAACTCCTTCCAGAGTATCTAAGTGCACAACTCAGACAATTACATGTTCAAAGGAGCTCTAAAATCAAGTATGTATGTTTCTCATACACCTTTTATACACTTGCTTGTGGTCTTTCATTTCTATTGTTTACAGCCCAAACTGAGGGCTCTGCAGCAAAAAAATTTCTAATCTTTCAAAGCTTTCCATACCCAGATGACTTTGAACTGGCACCTTTCTTTGCAAACCAAGTGAGAAATCAAGATCTGTGTGGGTTAGCCTCACATCTAAAGAGTCCTGCATTAGGGATGAAGTCTCACAGAGGAGTAGAAGGAATCTCTGAGCAGATTTGATGCAATGAAGATTATTCTCTCATCAAATTATTATCTTTCTTGGTTTCTCCTGTCTTTCCCAGAAATAGTTGTTGGGGTTTTTTTTCACAGAACTGAGATAGTACACATCAGGTGAACTAATCAGAATTGAGGTCAGAGAGAAGTAAAAGCAATGAAGGGAGGAAAACAGCTACCTCTTAAAGCACTTTAGAAATAGTGCTTAGGTTTCAAATATTACTGAGGTTTCAGTGTACGTAGAATTTTTAATCTGTGGCTTAAATAGGATATTAGATAGGATGTATCACTTAAGTTACATAACTGTAAATGCTTGCTAGGGCAGGGTCAGTAGTGACTAGTTTTCTACTTTTGCAGTGTTTTCTAGTTCAACTTGCTCAAGCTGATAAAACCAGTTGTTTCATTATGTCGTAACATGTAAACCTACATTTATATGTGTGTATTGATATATGCACACAGGATTCCTTCCAACTTTGCAGCTGAACTGCCAGAGATTTTGAAGCTCCAGTGGGAATTCATTTGCATAATAAAAGTTGTTTGTTAAAATAAATTAGTTCATTTATGTCAGCTGATCATTTTATGAGACTGTACAGCTTCAAAGCAAAACTTTTTCAAAGGATTAAAGTGAATTGCAGCATCTGAAATGACACTAAAATTTATCAAAGCAAAATATTTCTTGTTGTTTGTATTTGGAACGGCAATATATCATGATTTTGAAAGGGGCAGAAACATTTCTGTGAACTCCTTTGTTTACAGCTAGAAGAAAGTTTGCTAAATTTTGTAATCACATTTATACCAGAGCATAAAAGAGAGCACTACTCCCTGGGAGTCCTATGCTGAGCCAAAAAGCTTTCTCCTGTTTGAAGTCACCTACAAATAAGAGATCACCATGTCCAGACTTACTGCAGTCTTGCAGCTGCTTCCACACCATGGACCCTGGAGCTTGCATGCCTCAGTCCCTTCATCTTCCCTTTCAGGTGACACTAAACACTGTTCTAGGAGATCAGCCTTCATATCTGACTGGAGCAGAGTCAGTCATCAAATCTTGTGCTGTAGTCAGTAATTGTTTTATATATCTCAGAAAAAGTAATCAAAAAGCGAAAGCATTTCCTCACATGCCTGATGTTCTAAGGTGGTACAAAAAGGGATATAGGTTTCCGTTGGTTTCTATGAAATGACCCAGATATGCATGGGAAACTCCCTTCTGTGTTATCGAGGCAGTGTGGGGTGTGATTGGATTTGCTGATCCTAGAGGGCTTTCCCAGCCTTAACATTTCTATGACCCTATGAGTCTACATGTCGCAAAGGAATATATTCCTATTTCCCAGTCATTTTCTATGGATTGCTGTTCTTATCTTCCACATAGTTTCCCACACTGGTTATTAGCAGGCCTGAGGAAGGGAAAAGTTTGTTTCCTAAACATACTGCAAAAGAGCCAGACACTTATCCTGGATGCCATGATAACAGTGCTCTTAGGCCCTGTGCGGCCCAGGAGAGGCATAAAAGTTCTAGAGATGCAGTGATCTACCGTGTGTGTATTAATTACTGTGAATTAATAGCACAGATAATTTAATGAGAGGTAATAACTTTAATGAGAGTTAGTAACTTTTTCAGTCTTTTTAGTCCTTAAGAGTTGTTTGGACTATTTTAATGCCTTTGTATCAGTCTCACTACAACCTTTCAAACTGTAATATTGCAATACTTTTTCTTACATTGGGTTGCAACAAGAGATCTGCCTCAAATTATTGCAGAACTGTGTGGGAAGTAAGCCCCTGGAAACTAGCTTTCTTTAGATTAACACTAGGGTAATGTAGTGTTTTGGTTCTTGTTTCTTTCTGTTAAAGGAGGGGGATTTTGTATAAATGGAAGTGTTAGGAAATAACCCAGATTGTACGGATTGTTTCTTCATCACTGTACTTTGCCTCTTGTGCTGAGTGTTGTTTATTACTTAGAAAATAGAAGACCCTTTTCATCATGAATTTCAGTCAAAATGTGTACCAAAACTTCTTAAAAGTTGAATTCACATTAAGAGTCACAGGGTTATTCTGTGACTCTGATTTGTGTCCTGCTTAAACAGCCTCCCCAACGAACAAAGAGAAGGTCAGCAAAACCAGGCTTGCTGTGAATAGCCTGGTGCTGCTGTGTTTCCTCTTGTCTGTGGGTAGCTCAAGAACCCTTCGCAGCCATTTAAACCTGCTTGAGGGCCTGCAGGAGCCCTTTCTGAGGCTAAAAGATACATTAAGGAAAGTGCTTCCTAGTATGTCACTCAAGCTCTGACGCGGTCCGAAAGAGATCAGCTTAGCCTTTAGAGCTTGCCTGAAGGATGTGCATAGCTGGGGGTTTCTGCAGCCCATCCCCAGCCCGCCGGGGTTACTGCTGCTTTTCTGTGTGTGTCTCTCTGGCAGGGCTGCGGCGGCAGATCGCCCACTGCGTGTGGAGGGGCAGCGGAGCCATCAGGAACTCCTTCTGTGACCCCGCAACGCAGCCGAACGGGCGGCAGAAGAAGTGCCACGAGCAGGACTGCCCGCCCAGGTGATGGTGCCTCCTGGGGACCTCCGGGGGGGTTACATAGCAGCCTTACTCTAAGGAAGGTGTTTCTGGTGCCACATTGGCATGGCATCCGCAGCCTTCCATGATGGGTGCCTCGCTGAGGGCTGCCACGCCTTGCAGAGCGAGGTGCCAGAAACCCCATAATAAACAAATTAGAAGTGAGCCATCCTGAGGGGTTTCTAAGGCAAGTTACTGAGTAGTCTCTGCTGGAAATGGCAGAGATTGTTCTCTCATGTGTGTAGATACTGTTTTTGTTCAGTTTGGGTGCAGGTGTGCCTGAAGACCATTTAAATTGTTGTTTGAAAATTGTATTCTTGGCTTAGCTCAAGTGATAATTCATTACTGTGTGTTCCAAAAACTAACTAGCAGAGCCTTTTTATGTTGTTTCTCAGTATTTTTTGATACACCTTTGTCCTTTTTATGAGAGGTGATGAGTGGAAATGCCTACTTTTATACTTTCTTTATAACACAGTATTTGGCATGTTCTATTATGTTCCTTCTTATTTTTAACTTTGATGGAAGTGCAGTTTTCTTCATTCTGTGTTCACATGGGAATAATTATTTCCTTTCACATAACAGTGTCTTCATTTATATTCATCTCTAATTCTCTGTGCTACCATTTTAGCGAATAGGGTAAGGAAGACTAAACATTCCATCTGCCCGCAGAGCTGTAGGCTTGTACAACAGGCACAGATTTGCAGGAAGAGATCAATTTCGGTTCTTGTTTCATGCTTTAGGTACCTTGATTTTGTCTTCTGTTGTCTTTGGAAGTTGTTTACCATGCTGTTTGCAAAGGTACACCAGTCTTTCCCTAGTAATTCTAGTTCAATCAGAATAAAATCAAAGCAATGAGTCCTTGGAGTTCATTGTGTTGCATTTGCCAGCAGGGAATTTCATGAAACTTTGATGTTAAAAGTTCTGCAGGGTTGTTGGTTTTATTAGTTGTTTCCAAGTATCTTCAAAACAGTATATGATGCTCCTCTGTCAGTTACATCTTTGTGCTTGCAGCACAGACTACCAGCATTTCATAATTCTTTGTAGATTGCCAGGAAATCAATTGACAGTAGACCAAACTTCTTAGTTATTTGATTAGTTCAGAGCTGAGGCTACCCATCACATTGAGGTGTTTTTTATGGCACATATAAACTGTACTGTCAATTCAAAAATTCCAAATTAACTCAATTTATGCCATTTGTTCTAAGTGACAACATTATTCAGACCTGCTCTTGAAAGTGAGGGAGGGGAACTCGCCCCTTGTTGAGCAGATTGCAGAATGTCATACATGAACCAAACTCTTCTCCAGACCAGGCAGAGAAGCTCTCATGTGCTAACAGCCTGTGATGCTTCTTGAGCTCATTCTGTGCTGCAGGGAAAATCACAAGTCATCCCTCTGCAGCAAAATCACAACAAAGTGCAGTGCAGGAAAACCATATGTATTTAATTCTAGAGTCATGTTGCATATTTATTTTTCTCTTAGGAACATAAAAGTGACTGTAAGAGCTTGACCAAGGGTCTGAGTCCCTGTTCTGGCTCTCAGCAGGGCCTACATGCCTAAGGAGGAATAACTGTAAGGCAAACATAAATCAGATTTCTTTCTAATGGTCTTCCACCTTCCAACTGGTTTTAATTCAAGGCATTTCCAGAGGTTTTTATGGCTTGTCTAATCAGAAACCTTCAGTGAACCTCACTCATCCAGCCTCCCTCTGCAACCTTGTAAAACTTCTATTATATACTACTTCCTCTCCAAGAAGTTCCACTGCTCTAGTGCCTGTGTGAAGCATCACCACATTTTAACTGTTTTGAACCTGGCTCTCACTATCTGCTGTTGGTGGCCCTGAGTTCTTGTGTCAGAAGAGATGGCAGTAAAGAATGGGTTGTTACTCACTCTTCCCAGCCCTTCCTTTTGTAAATCCACTCTCTGTTCCAGGCTGTAGTCGGAGCATGGGATTAGTTGGTGTTCACTTTCCATGGCATTATGTGGCACCTCTAATCCAGACAGATGGTTACTAATCTTCATTTGAAACCCAAGGGAACTTAGTGCAGTTTGTTGGTTCTGAAGAAAGTCTGAATGCTGGCAGGAGGTGTGACTGTCCCATGTGGCATTGTATGGGGTAACTGAGAGTCCACGGGAAGCTGCTGAGGACAGAGTGTTCCGTAGAGAGGTGGCTGAATTCTGTGCTGGAGGTGAGGACAGTTCTGTTAAACACAGCACTGCAGGAGACTTTCGTGTAATGCTGCAGGCGCAGAACTGAAATCGTTGGATGACCTTGCAATTCATAACAGTGAACCAGGTGCTTTGTAGTAACATTCTACCCAAAAAATTCATTGTTGTTACCTGCTAAATCCCACTGATGAAAAACATGGTACCATTAAACATGCTACTAGACCACTAAATAAGAAATAGATAATTTATTAAACAGAAGCTACAAACAAAGAATAAAATGTTTGTGGGTCTCATAAACCAGGTCTTACCTCACTAATCCATTGCAGGAAGTCAGTTCTAACCTGTTTAAATTACAGGCTTCTGAGAAGTCTAAGCCTTAACATTCTTGTTTGTTAGCTGATTTGTTCTGTATTTATTTTACACTTACTATTATACTATCTCCTAAAATAATTCAGAGGAAAATGAATAAAATATGAAAAATATCACAATACATGTATACCATGTTTTGATTCAGAACAAAATAAATGTAGCGGGATAGCTAAGAGATAAAATGTCATGCAACCACTCCTGTACAACCTGAGTGATATTGCTTAGCTGCAGTGCATTGAGACTGTAGCATAAATGCATGCTTTTTTCCACATTATGTTAAGGAGTATGGTTTCCAGTTGAATGTTTGTTTGGTAGGCAGGTATTTAGTCCCATATGTGTTAAAATCAATGGATACTACCTGAAAAAGAGTGAGATTTTAACTACTTCTAGCACTGTGAATAAAGTTGTGCTTTCCCCTGTTAAGAAAATTGTCTGGAACCTTTTTAACTTGACTACCCACTTAAACAGAGTAACCATAAATACATTATTTTACAAGTACTTGGAATCTCCTGCTTTTTATCTGTTCTTACTGTGCTGTCCTGCCTCCAGACTGTTTAGTAGACTTCCAACAGTATTATAAGAATAGGAAATCTGGTTTCTATTCTAATGCAGAGTAAAAATCTGGTATTTGCTGTGCCTGATGCTGTACAAATGCATAATGAAAGTCAGCAGTCTCTCTTTCGGTGTGACATGGCATGGTGGGAGGGAGGGAGCATTCAGCCCCTTAGCCCCAAAATCCCATGCTACTGCTTTTTCAACAGTACTCACACATCATTCACCACAAATCACCTATGTATAGACGAGGACTGTGTCCTGGACATGGGTTTTGGGCTTAGAAACCCAGTTTGGGAGGAAAAGATAACCCTCATTTAAGGCAGCTGAATGCCACCTGAAAGAATTAGATTCTCTTCCTATCTCTGTCCCAGGCTTGACTGCAGACGAGCTGAGCACTCACATTTGCAGCTCAAACATACCTGAGGTTATGTTTGCACCAGACAGCTCTCTGTTTTGACAGTCTGAGGAAAATTAGTGCTCATGCAAATTAATTACCTAAATCGTCCATTTTGCTTGTTTATTTGTTTGTTTGCTGCTGCAATCTTTCTGTGCCATGCCTGCCTGTGGAGATAAGACAGTCATTCCGCTTTGCAGGGATCAGGTGATGCATTAATACTTAAGAACCACTCAGTTGCTGTAGCAGTAATTGCCAGATGTAGAATCAGAAACCAGAGGCAGGAACAAGTATTGAGTGGTGACTCCCATCAGGATTTAGTTTCAACCAGCTTGTCCCAGTCTCTCACCACAGTCTTCAGCTTGGCTGCGAGGTCCAACAGCTTGGTCATTTCATCTCAGAAATTGCGTATTTAGAGCTCAGGTTGCTGTGTCAATTCTGGATGTGACAGTCACCTCCAGTTTTGGTTATGCCTCTGCAGTGTGAGGAGACAGCAAAAGCGCCAAGATAAGCAGAGTTTGGCAAAGCAGTCACTCAGGTGCTGCTCTCTTTTCTGTGGTCCAGTGGCATCCTGTACCTGAACAGACAAATGGATGTTAGCTGTTTTGCCATCCTTGCTTTGCCTTTGTGCCCCTTTGGCCGAGATGCCACTGTTCAGGTCCTCAGCAGAAATCACAAAGAGACAAGAGCACAGGTGATTCCAAGTCATGTTTCTGACTCTTGGATGTTTAAAGCTTATGCATGTACCCTAAGATGAAAACAGGCAAACACATCATCAAAAAATCCAGTTGCTGACAAGAGTAAACTTCCAGTTAGAGCAAGTTTTTGTGGAGTTACCTGCACTGAGTGAGGAAGAAGTCTACAGACAAAATTACCAGGCTGACTTTAGTTTTATTTTGATCATGGAGATGGAATAGGATAAAATCTTAATTCAGGGGTTTTTTAACTGTGGAGTACCTGACTTTTTTGGCAACTTCCACAACTTTTAAGAAGTGTTTTGTGTGCAGTAGTTAATCACACACCATTACTGCTGCTCAAGATAAGTTCTGATCTATTATGTAGTGAGCTCTGATAATTTATTGCTTGGAGTTTGGTATTTCAGCCTGCCAATTTTTAAACGGCTCAGTCAGAGCCGCTTGAAAATGCTGGGGGGGAAGAGGTGTCAGCTTAGCATATCTGTACCTTGAAATATGTCATCTGGTCCCATTAAAATTAATAGAGCAATTCACATATTTATGTTCCATTTGTGCTGAAATGTCAGCAATTTACAAGATTGTAGAAGAGATAAAATTGTAAAGAAGATGCAAGAGATGATAACAGCCCTGAAATGGCTTGATTCAAATAATGATAATTTATTCTTTTTTTTTTTTTTTTTTTTTTTTTTCTGTTTTTTGCTTTTTGNTTTATTGCTGTGTTCTGCTGAGGCGTACTTACTTTTTCTATTTACTTTTTAGTTTTCCTTTGTTGTTTGCAGACCTGGAAGAACGAGAAATCTGAAGGAAGGCAGGAGGAGAAGAAAGATATTTTGGGTAGTTTTTTTGTTTAATTTGGTCCAGAGACCTTACCACTGGGATGTGGTGACAGTGGACTGCATTCTGGAGCAAAGCAGTCAGTGCCACAAAGGGCTTTGGGGGTAACTTAAAAGGCAATTCTGTATGTATAGATCACTAAACAAGAAGAAGACGTAGGTACCACAGAGAGGACCCGATGATTGCACAAATAAGCTGTATCACAGCTTGATTGCTCTTTGTCTTGGTTGTTTGGGGTTTTTTTTTTTCGTTATTAGGAATAGATACCAGTGCCTTCCACATCACTGGCAGCTCATTTGCAGTGGAAGTAAAAATTAATTAGGGAACATGGAAACTGCAGTGAGGAGGGGAGAGGGGTTATCAGCAAAGACAAAGCATAAAAGCTGCTATAAATCTGGATGCTGAACTTTGATGTATTTGTCAGAATAGGATTATTTTGTCTCTAAGTTCATGGACTTTAAAAGAAAAAAAGAAACAAAAACAAATAGAATGCTGTTGGTTGTAAGCCCAAAGCAATTTTTTCTACCGTTTTTTTTTTTTCTAGAAAGGTGTTTCATTATAAGACTTTGTTGTGACCTCCTTGAAAACTCTGGAACAAGCAATATTGTTCAGGAGCTCTTGTGTCTTAGAGTTTAGAGCTTGGTTTAAATTTTTTTACTCCTTTTTTTGAACTATAAAGATAAATCTTTAGGTAAATGTCACAGTTGATGCCAATGCTTCTCTAACTGTGGAAACCCAGAAATTTTTGCTCCCCTTTCTTACCATGGAAGGCAAATATATATGCAGGTGCATGATCTGCTCTGGGTCATCATGAGAAAAAGTAGTTGGATGATGCTGGAGAAATGCTAAGGTGAACCAAAAGTAAAGGGAACAGCTCTTGTCTGTAAGGTGTTTTGCATTGGAAAATACTGCCCTAGAGGAAAGAGTTATCCTTAATTTGGTGGAACAGTGCATACCACACTATGGAAGACTGACTTTAATCATGACAGAGACACATAAGGAGCTCATTTATACTTGTTTCTACTTTGTGAAGGAATGAAGTTCAGAAAAAGTCCAGCCTAGTGCAGACCTGGACACCATGCCCAGAGGGACAGCGCTGCAGGGCATTGATCCCACACAGCATAGCTCTGACTAACCTGTTTTTGGGGTTGTGTGCCTCACTGCTTCCCCTAATGGGAGCATGCCTTGTGGAGGTAACCCTTCTGGAGGGCCACTTTGAGTCCTTGTGCAGTGCTGGCTGCATAGACATGGGTAAAGGGACCTTTTCCACCTCTGTGCTGTCATTGCAGACTCCCCAGTGATTCTCAGTTTTTAACTCTTCTGTACTGAGGTAGCAATAAACAGAAAAGCAATAGGATAAATGGATTACTTGTTTAAGTGGATTTGCTAGCAGTTCCTCAAATTTGGATTTGAAGGACTGTCTACTCAGTAGATTCTTACACTTTATTGAAGCATGATGCTTAGTGCCTGTCTCTGTCTGGAAATTCTGCTTGCTTCTGTCTTTCACTGACTGGCTGGTACTAGAGAACAGGGCGGATGGGGGAGTTTGAATGATCTGAACTTAATGTGAAGAGCATAAATCTGAGCCCAGATTTTAAATCACTGTCTCTTTTTCTTGCAGTCTCTGACCTTTTCCTTAAGGTGCTTGTGGTGGCTTGCTTTCTGATGTTTCTCGCCCTGCTGGTTTTCAGGTGGTGGGCAGGGGAATGGCAGAAATGTTCAACCACATGTGGCCCAACGGGCCAGAAGAAGAGAACTGTACTTTGCATCCAGACAGTGGGATCTGACGAGCAGGCACTGGATGTCACGGAGTGCCAGCACCTGCTTAAACCAAAGACCCATCTGTCATGCAACAGAGATATCTTGTGCCCATCTGACTGGACAGTGAGCAACTGGACTGAGGTAAATTCATGTCAGCTGAAACTCTGGACTTTTTCTCAAAATGACCTGTTATAGTCAGCTGAGAGGACCCACAACCTGCTGTTTTGCCTTTTTAAATGTTTTCTAAAATACTTTTTTATTGTTTAATGTGTTTGCAAATCCTTTGGGCAGAAGAAGAAAGCAGCCCTGCTTTCTAAAGACTTTAGCAAGTGTTGCATGTTAGCTTGCTGAGCTTTTGGGACTGTAGAATATAGTGTGCTTAGTGCTAAAGAGTCTGTGTGAGAGCCGTGGCTGCTGTGGGCCAGACTGAGGGGAGATTCTATGCAATGTCTGTAGGTCAACAAAGAAGTGTTTTTTTCATTCTTTACATTCATATCTCCTGCATTCAGGACTCTGCCATTTTTTTCCATAGCTTTGGGAACATATGGGAATGGTTCAAAGCTGCCCCAGGAGAGGTTCGGGTTGGACACTGGGATGCATTTCGCTCCTGGGAGGGCGACCAAACACTGGAACAGGCTTCCTAGAGAGGTGTTCAATGTCCCCAGCCTGTCAGTGTTTAAGAGAACATTTGGACAATACTGAACTAAAAAAAATCTTGTGACTATATTGGTTGGATTGGTTTATGCTGTTCACACACCAGCAGCACAGAGTGTTGATTGTTTTGTTGATTGAGTAACCCCCATGTTTTAAATACCTGTGAAAAAATAGATTGACCTTGCATGACTAGCAGTACAATTATATGGGAATGGCACACTGCCAGTGCTCATGTGCTGTTGGATTATATTTACAACTTCCTGACAAAAATACATTTTTACATCTGCAGAAAGTGGAGCAAGAGTGTAGGACAGGCTATTTCACCTGCACAAATGACAGGAGCTGATGAACCTGTCTACTGTGAGGCTACTCTGGTTGCTTTCCTGTTCCTGTTGCTGCAGAGCTGATGTTATTTTACAGCTGTGAACAACAGAGCGCCCCAACAACACAAGGTCACTGGTGTATCTACTGCCCCATGACCCAGACTAGCTCTAAAATGAGTTAGGTATGCCAGGGGCATTAAAGTCCTGGCAAAAGGAGTGTTCATCATTTCATTTTGAGCACCTGGTTAGGCTCCCTTGCATCCTGGGAAGAATTCTTCCAGTAGGTTTTTTGTAACATCTTCTTTCCTGCTCAACCAGTCATCCAGCCTTAGTATCTCAAACCAGAAAAGTGTGATTTTACAAAATCTTGAGTGGAACAACAGCTGCTGAAGGCATGACTGTGCCTGGCCTGAGGATGAAAATCATCACAGAAAAGCTGGGTCTTCTTAGCTCCCAGCCCCCTTTATACACAACAGTGCTCTCATTTAAATAGAAGCCAGGTTGGCTAATTACTTGTGGTAGTCTCTAACTGAGGAGAGACATGCTAGTAGCTCTGGCATCTGTTCATGTTTGTACTAGGACTGAATGAAAAGTCCATTTCGTAAAGTCAGCAAGGGTCTGTGAGCTGCATGGATCACCACAGCAGATTTGTGGCACTGTGAGCAGCACTGAGCCAGTCAGGTGTGGGTTTGATTCCAAGTTTTTAGTCTGTTTTTTCTAAATGTAGTGGAAAAGGTATTGGTTGGATGACTTTGTGAGTCAATGAAGAAATCAAATTTTATTGTATTACTTTGATATTTTGTCTTGGTCCTGTAGTCTTTTTTCACTATTTCCCCAAGGAGACATTTACTGTTCAAAAAATTTGGAAAGAACTCCATGATAGCAGAACATCCCTAGAAAGAAGGGCTTATTCTTCAGGAAAAGCTTTGTAATTGATTATTTATCATGATGCTTCTTTATTATAAACAAATGCCACCTGATACTTCTGCACAGTGGAGTAAAGAAGGAAAACACATTAATTCTGTTTCATTTGCAGTGCACAGTCACTTGTGGTGGTGGAATAAGGACTCGTAACGTCACTTGTGCCAAAAACAATGATGAGCCGTGTGATAGTTCCAAGAGACCAAATTCTAAGGCCCTGTGTGGTCTTCAGCAATGCCCTTCTGCTGGAAGATTTCTGATGCCCCCACAGGCACCCAGAAGAGGCAAGATCATAATCAGAAAAACAACTGCTGATCCTGAACGGAGCCTTCCTCGCAGAATACCCAGACCAAACGCCAGGTTCCGTAAAACAACAAAAATACCCAATCATGAAAGTGTAACTCCCTGTTTGCCTACATCCTCTGGTTTGGGTAATGTCTCAGGAGAAGAGGGAGCAGCCAACAGGACATTACAAAATAATTTTGCTGGATCAAGTGATGTTTACAATCACCCAACTGTTTCTACTGAAAATAGCTCATATCGAAATACTACTTCATGGCCTTTTCATAATAGCTTAAGTACTGAAATAATAAGGCATGCTGAAAACTCTTCTAAAAGTGAGGCGGTTCCTACTGCAGAGAGTGAGATGCAAAGAAGTGAGGACACTCCTGTTTCCTCTTTTACCAGTAATCCAGAAATAACTTCCAGCTATGATTACTTAACTGAGGAATCTGACAACTCTAATGGACCACTTGGAGTCAGCAAGAAAACAGTTGATCTCCTTTACAGCACAGAACTCAATCCTGAAATCAGAACCAGAAGCACAGCCTTGGACACTGCCTCTCCTGTCACTCAAAGTGAGAGTGTGACTTTTCAGTCCCCACCAGCATCTCCTCACCAAGACCCTTCTGGGCTGGATCCTGTTAGCAGAGCAGCACACGGGCTGGTGTTTCCAACAGCAGCAAACACCATCAGTCTGCAAATTGATGTGCCTGTTGTAGAGGTGACTACCCCACAAGCACTGGTTACAGAAATGCCCACAGAGCTTGGCCGGCCACCAGGAGACCAGACTGACAGCAGAAAAGAAATAAAGCTACCTGACACCGTAACTACCAGCACACAATCCTCAGCTCCCAAGCTTGCTCTGAAGAACCAAAGTGCAGCATCTGAGGGTGTTTTGATGAATGTCACAGACAACAGCGACGTGATAACATCCAACAGTTTGCCCAGTGATGCCTACTGGATAGTAGGCAACTGGAGTGAGGTAAGTTATTTTTTGCTCATAAGAAGTGGAGAGTGCCAACAACTGTCTGAAACATTGCTGAGGAAATGCAGCTTCTTAGTTTGTCATAATTATCTGAAATCAGTATTGTACATATGAAATACTTATCTCAAAAATAGTGGTAACTTGCAATATCCAAGATTAGCTTGCTTACAGAGAATTGATACAGTCATTGTGGGGTCTGGTCATATTTTGCAAACTTTTATTTAATATCCTTCCCTCTGTAAAGTTTTATTTTTATGTAAACAGAGTTCCTTTTATGCTAATGGATTTTATATTCTTGAAATCATGATACCTAAAGGGAGAGATGTTGGTGTCTGAACTAATCATCTCATTTTTTGATGGCCTTTTTTACCAAGCTAAAGTGGGTCAGATCTGGAAACCTCCTAGCACTGATCTGCCTGTGTCTCAGTATTGATGGAGAAGGGTATCTAAGGTCTGTTTCTGTGTACCTGTTTGCTCTTGGGTCTGCTGGGAATCATTCAAAATCATAGAAATGCAGAAATGCAGGGCCAAAAAGGACAGCATGAGATGACTAAGTGCATCCCATGTCAGTGGAGGTACATCTAGACCACCGAGATCATCTTGGATGCAGACAGTGGGTAGGACCCCTGCTCTGTCCCCACTGCACCAGCACTTGTTCAGGACACGCACTCCTGATGGCAGGTTGGACTTTCATCTTGTGTCTTCCTGTGGCCAGGTGAGAATGGCCTTAGCTTCCCATGTTATGGTGGGACAGGTGAACATTCCCTACCGCACATACCCCTGTATCAGAAGACCTGCATTTAGATATGCTTGCCTTATACATAGCCAACACCTACCATACAGAAAATGAGGATTCTTTTTTTATATGCAGACTGTGGAGGAAAATTATCTTCTTAATAGCTCTTTCGGGCCTGACTTCTAAATTCTTTTCGGATTTTTTTTGTGTTCTCTAAATATCTGGGGACTTCATTGTTCTTGTCTGGTCTTGCTTCAGTTTAATCGCGTATTTTTTATCAGTGATGTTCATTGTGGCCCCAGTGGACACATGGCATATAAAATCGAGTAATTACTATCATTTTATTTATTACCCTCATTGTGAATGCAGAAATTATATTTGTCTTGTTTTGTAACCATCTTTCTTTGATGTATTCAATTTGTGGTCCATTGTAAACCCTGCATCCCTACTGCAGTATTTCTAGATCAGCAGAAGTTCTCAGTTATATTTGGGAGCTATGTATGTGTGTGTGTATGTGTATATATATGGGTGTGTGTGTATGTATGCATAAAAAGTTTTCCCTAAATGTAGTATTTTGCATCTACTTTCATATTTCAGGCTACTGCTTTCTTACAGTTTTTATTGTGATGAGGTGTCGCTGAATTCAGATTTCAACATTCCTGCCAACTCTCCCAACTTGTCATCATCTTCAAATTCTTCAAATGTCTTTAAGTGCATGCTGTCTTTCCCCATTCAGTTAGTTAATGAAAATGCTGAAGAGAGCCTGGCTTTGGACAGAGCCCTGCAGAACCATGATTGAAATGTCTGTTTTGACATTGAACCACTGAGAACCACTTTTTTACAGTTTTTCAGTTAGTTGAACACCAATCTTGTAATTATTTCACCTAAACTGTATTTCCATTTGCTAAAAGAACGCTTTGCACAATCACGTAAAAATCCATCGTACCAGCCAGCTCCTTATTTTCATTAAGCCATGTTCCCCTGTCAGAAAAGCATATTAGACTCAATTGAATTAATTCTTCTAGATAGGTCCATGTGGGTTTTTCCATTGCTTTATCATTTTCATTCGTATTGGCCATTTTGATCTTGATTGTTTAATAATTTGGTTTTTATCTTCTTGTGAAGTCATCTTGGGTGAAGCATTCCATTAGACCACAGACAGGACTTTTTATTTTCCTAGAGATAAATTGAAAGATGTTCTTACCTAACCCTCTAGGACTTTTCCAAACTATTATAAAAATTAATTCTCAACAGTTCAAAGATTAGTGAAGAACAATTGAATGAATGTAGAGATAAGGTTAATACGTTTGGTTTCACAGAACTGATCAAGTCAATTTGAGGATACTTAATGCATACAACTTTGTTATTCTTTAATAATTTAGTAATCTTTTGCTACTCTCTCATCCAAGCTGTTGTTTCTTGTTAAAACAAACTCTATGGGAAGTGTGGCAAATTGAACTTCATTTTTCAAATTTGAAGAAGTGATGAAAAAGAGAATTTATGGAGTCTCCATCTTTGGAGATATTCTGAAGCCATCTGGACGTGGTTCTGGGCAACTGCCTCTAGGTGGCCCTACTTGAGAGCAAAAGTCCCTTCCAGTTTCAATCATTCCATGGTTCTATTAATTATTTCTCATTAAATAAAAGCTATCTATTTCACATATACACCTTGAGTCTGACATTCACAGAACCTTTTCTTTTTGTTCATTATTTTAAATTAATTTTTAATCTACAATTTTCTACTTTAGTTTTGCTCTTTCTGTTTGCCCATCCTTAGGAAAACTTTGAAGTTTTTAGATGACATCTTTCCAAGGCATTGGTATTCCAAGACCACTGCACCTACCCTAATGAATGTCTTTCTATGCTCTTTCTCTTTTAGTAGTTGCCAATATTCTGACATTGCTTTGTTCTTTCAGAGATGTCTGTACTAGTAAATAAATAGTGCCAAGAACAGTGATAGTCACTGAGCTGGAAAGGTGTGACATGTCCCATAACAGGGCTGGCACTTGCCCCCTCAAGGGAGAGCACTCATTTGAGTAGGGCAAAACAGTGCCCAGTTTCACCAGTGCTTGTCTGTAACTTTTACTTCCTTTCCTACTGCTTTTCTGGGCCATTCTGGGCTGTCACTTTGCCCTTTCTAAGAGCTTTCTGGGTAGCAAAGATACTCCATTACCACCAGATCAGCACATTCTAAGAGCCCATTTGCCACTGGTCACGTAAAGTCACCTGCACTTTCTCCCCTGTGACTGACATCTACTGCACCAAAAGGAAATCTTGGTTCCCAGATGACAAAGGGAAAAGCAGTATGTCTTCAGAAACTTAATAATTAGCATCAAACAACAGTCAAGAAAGTGAAGGCTTTATCCTGAAACCATTTGTAGTGTCATGGCTTTCTCTCTTGACCCTATGCCTGCACACAACAGGGTTTGAAAGAATCCCGCTGTGTCACCTTCCTCAGACAAGAACATAAATCTTTCTCAGTGTGATCTGCCCAGCATCTTCCATGGAGCCATCCTTGGTCTTCTCATGTGTGGTCAGGATGGGCCTTTAGTCAAAGGCTAAGCAGCCCTTCAGTAAAGTGTTGGTGTTGCCTGACTGGCGTAGCAAAGCTGGGGAGGGCATCAAGCCATCAGAAAGCAAGACAAGGGCACTCCATCCTCAGAAAAATTGTCTTGTATAGGTGTATCACTAGGCAAAACTGAACAGTGCTATGCAGTTTCCTTTAACAGGACCTTTGTGGCCACATGGACACATATCCCAGGTATCTCCATAAATCTCCATAGATCAAAAAACTCCAATGTTCATTTTTTTTTTCCTGCCTTAGCTTCAGCTTAGGTTTCCTTATTTTTCCAAGGACACTTACTCAGCTTTCCATATTTAACTTTCCCGCTTCCATGCAGGGAGTTCAGACCACACAATAGCATTTACTCCCTTCATCGTTTTGCTGACTTGATCCAAGATTATTTATGCTGTTTCTCCTGCCAGCTACAGGCTGCTTGGTGTGTGTTGAATTTGGCTCTACATGTATTGTTCACTGACCCACCCTTTCTAAGGCAGAAGAAAGTAAATGCGTGTCTCCTATCACTTTTCACCCCCTCCTGCTTCAGAATACAATGACAGTGTTTGGAGTTTTTTGTGAGGAGTGTGCACTCTTGGAATATGCACTATTGGAATAACCAATATTCTCTTTCCTGAGACACAAAAATCCTCACAAATGTTGAAAACACTCAGCCACTTCCTGGATTAATAATATAGAGAAGCATTTTCCAGCACAGTTTTCCCAAGATTCTCATACGTTTATTTAAGATTTTCAGCATCATGCACTCAGTTAGCTGACTATCTCATCAGCAGTATTAGGGGTAGAGAGGGAACAATGCTGAAGATTGGGTGCAATTACATTTTACTTTGGATCCCCAAAGATAACAGAAGAAAGCAGTGGAACAGCTGGTACAAATTTAGAATGCTTGGTAAGCAGGAGTTTGCCAAAGAAAAGAAGTGCACAGTATAAATCAAGATCGGTATTTTCTTAAGAAACCAGAAAAAAAGCCCTCTTTCAGAATATTAAGTAAAATTTAGGTGAATTTAAAGGCTTCTTTGGAGTATCTCCAATAACATATGTCATCTAAAATGGTTCTAGATATTTATATTTAGGTTTAAGGATTGTTTCCATAATGACGTGCTAATTTTGATTTTGCCCCTGGGCTTTCCTCTTGCCCTTGCGCAGTGCTCTACAACCTGTGGAATGGGGGCTTTCTGGAGACAGGTGGAGTGCAGCAGCAGGAACACATCTCACTGTCAGGACATGAAAAAGCCTGATCCTGCAAGGAGATGTTATCTCCGCCCATGTGCTAGCTGGAAAACAGGAAATTGGAGCAAGGTAACTTCATTCAGAGCTGTGTGTGAACAGTAAGCTTGCAAATTTCAGTGAGTATGAAATTCTAAATACTTCATTTTTAAGACAATTATTTACTCAGCGAATGCATACATGATTCCCAGTTGACCATTCAACACTAATTTACTAATTTCCTGACCAAGTTATATCTGGAAACACATCTGCTGTGAATT
>WEKY01010021.1:0-15299 GCA_013390045.1 Picathartes gymnocephalus | reverse complement strand
TAGTGTTTATAAAAAAAAAAAAAAAAAAAAAAAAAGGGAGAAGAAAAAAATTACATAAATCACCAAACACACAATAGAATGGTATCCATGTGCCAACCCAGCTGTACCAAAGTAGTTTCAGAGATGTGAACTCCTCCTCCTCCACCACCAGCTATCCCATACAGTCTCCATCTTCCTTCCTCTGCTTTTAATCATCCTTCAAAGGCTGCAGGAACAGTCTGGTACATGGCTTTGTGGTACCCAATACTGACCTATGGATTCATCTGTTCGCCATCATTTCTACTTTCATGTATATGCTTAATTTTCCACTTAGAACTCAGTACCCCAAACGGTTTTTTTTTTTTTTGTTTTTTAAGATTGTCAGGTTGTCTCTTAATCTANNTATTTTAAGATTGGCAGTATGTCTCTGAATCTAGTTTCTTTAGATAAGAGAGTTCTAAATACCCTTGCTTTTTTTCTAAATACCCTTACTCTTCATGACTAAAATAGTGAAATGTGAGGTTTGAATGATGCAGTCATGGTGAGGCAGTTTGTCTGTTGCACTAGTTTCCATTTAAATCAGTTTGGCAACCTTTCAATTTTTTTCCTTTGATTTATTAGTCTTGCCATTTTCTTAGCTGTATTTTTGGAGCAAAATCACGACTTTCCTTTTCCATCAAGATATTGTTGCTCCTCTGATTTGAATTCTCATTCCTTCCCTGTCTCAAATTCTTATTGCACATAAATAAGTTTCCTCAGGAAACCAGTGGTCATATGTGATATTTCAGATTCATTCTTTATTCTCCCCCTAGACATTGTCATGAGACTGTGATCCCTGTTACACAGTTTGAATTGTCACTTTTTGGTTATCAATGAATTCAACTTTTTTTTTAAATTGGGCTCATGATCTTTGAGGAACAAATTGTGACTTTTAGGTGGCATTTGAATAATTGTGGGTGTGTCAGGCTGCTTTTTTCTTTTGCTTCTGAAAAGCAGTCATAATCTGGTACTAAACTACATTAAAAATAAAATTGCGGGTTCACTGTGGACAGGTATAAGACTGAAAAATCTGTCCAGAACAAGGACTGTGGAGTGAAAAGAAAATTATTTTCCCACATGTGCTGGAAAGGGAAGATGACTTACCATTTGAAAGGTGTCTGTTTGGCAACTACTTAATTTGGTTTTACCATGTAGAAACACACTTGTGATGCTATCCAGTAGAGGGCAGAGGGCATATAGTTAGATTTTCTTTATGATGTTTCAGTATATGCATTTTATGACCTCAGGCAAAATGTCACCATCAGTTATCCTTACCTCAGGGAAAAGAGAGAGATCAGGGAAATGATATGACCAGTGTGTAAGCATACCTTCCCAGAATTTTTAACAATACTGTTAAAAAACAATCCAAATCAAAATTGTTTCTGAAAGCAAAGAGAAGTATTTTAAGGGAGAATGGAAAATTGCACTGAGAATGATTTGATGAGTCTTTCTGATGAAACAAGTGTTTTAAAGATACCTCAGGAATACTTTATGGAATAATTCCATTCTTCAGTGGCATCTTTAAGCTTTAATAGGTCCTAGCTTGTCATTCAAAATATCAGGCTTCTCAAGATTTGCTATAGAAGACAATAGTCATTTCAAAAATGTTCAGGTTTTTTGTATCTATAATGCAACAATTCTACATTAACAATCTCATTGTTATTGGGAAACTCCCAAAGACATAATTTTATCATAGAGGACAGACGGGTTAGAATGCAAGGAGAAATAAATAAATATCCCAGTCTTCCATAAACTTCTTCAATCAAAAAGAGCAAAGCACCACACGGGATGGTGCATCCTAGCTTTGAAATATTACAGGGTAGTGTATTTTGGGTTATAGAAGAAGTTTGAGTGCAATACAGCTTTTTTTTTTTCAGCTAAGAAAACTCATTTTCATATCATAGGAAAGAGCTGTTTTCATAATAGAGATGGTTAGCAAATCTGCCAAACCTCAGGGAAGGTCACACCATACAAGTAAGTGGACTGCTCCCCATACAGTCATTTTTCCTATTTATATCCTATCCTCTTCTAATGAAACTGCCATTCTGCAATTTTTTTTTGCATTTGATAGAAATCAAGTGTGTTTTCCCAGTTTCATACTTATAAACTCTTTTTGAAAGCATGATTCTGCTTCTTTGGAGTTGTCTGGTGAAGGTCAACAACATGTTACAGTGATTTGAGACCCAAAGATCATTAATGAGATTTTTTTTTCCCATTGCAAATATAAGTTTCCTTTGACAGTGGGTGGTTGTGTTCTTTATTGGATTCTTAATTTCACAGATTATGACAATTAGCCTGGTAACAAAGGTTACCTTTATCTGCATGGTAATGAACAGTTCTCTTCCAAGACATGCCAAAACAATCAGAAGAGATTAATGACACTTTATGTCAACCAAGTGTTGGACATTCTGTTGTATTTGAAAAAGGAAAGTCTTGGTGACAGTGGATTATTATTCAGTTTGAAACAATAATATTGAAAGTCTCATACTAGAAATGTATTGCAGAAAAAATTCTCTTCTTGAGAAGAATCAGTGAAGTAGTCTGTGTGAAAAAATATTAAGATATCTTTTTATGACAAGACAACAGACAATGGGTTACTTTAACTGAGACTGAGATAAAGACTGCTGCAGAGAAGATACATTCCCCAGGAGGAACACCACAGTGTAAAATCCCATCTTTGGGATTCACAGACTCTAAGTTTTCTACAAGGCAAGACTTTTCACCTGGGCCCTCATGAGGAGCAGTGAAAACTTACCCCTGGATTCTGAAAGACTATCCCCAGAGAAAAGAAAAAGATGCAAAACCTTTACCAGCTTGTGAAATATCTGTAGTCTAATTGAACATAGACTGAAATCTGAGATGTCTGTAGTGGTGCCTCAGTAGCCTTAGAAGAGAGATCAGGTTTTGTTGAAGTGTGCTTATGGTAATAACCCCTTCCAAACCCTTTGTAACACTTTACTTTGCAGTGGAATAAAGCCATTTTCTTGTTGTTGGCCTCCGTCTTCTAATTTCATTTATACTCCAGGTAATTAGATGTGGCTTTCAACTGTGCTTGAGTAAATTCTTCTTCAGAGCAGAGAATGATGCCTGACTTTAGGCAAGATGAAGGAAACAAATTTTATCAAAGGCAGAAGATTTACAATTGCCTTCCCATGGCACACAGTAAGATACTGTCCTCAGGCAGAAGTGTCAGACAGTAAAAGAACATAAGGATCAGTAAGATTTTGTCACGATCACTTTCTTCATTGTATTGTACTTTATTTTAGCCATTTTAGACTTACATGGTTTTGTTGTATTTAGAAGTCCACGTATAATTTTCAGAAATGACAATGATATAAGTTCCTGCCAGTGCTTCCAGCATACATGCAATGTCTTTTGAAGACATGAGTGTGTCTTAAGCACTTTTACAGATAGAGGAATTTCAGGGATTTTAAAAGATGAAACACACATAATATGAAACACATCAGTGTCATACACTGTGTAGGACATGGAAAAGGCTTGATGTTTTGGAAGACTTTGTTTCTAAATAAAAATATTTGATTATACAGCACAACAAAGTATGAAATTAGTAATGATTTGGAAGGTGAAGTGAAAGTCCCCTTGGGGCCTTAATAAAGGGGAGGGTAGGAAATACAAAGTTAGTCATCCATGAAATGTATATCTAAATTCACTTCCTGGGGAAAACATCCCTTTTTGCAAAGTCTTACCTTTTTAAATACAGGATTTTGGTTGCCATCAAAAAATACATAAAATATTCCAATACTTAAAATCTTAATGTTTATATGTGTGTGCTTAATATCTATATTATTGGTTCACAGCCAACATGTCCAGTAAAAAAAGAGAGTCACCATAGACATGAAATTGGCAAGTACAAAAGATTTTTGAACTGATTAGATTTTGATTTGCAGTACTATGAAAGATGATTTCTTTTAAGATTTATGGCATTTTCAGCATTTTTGAAAATTCTTGCTCTACTAGGTCCCATACTATATGTTACTATGGGGACTCCATTAATTCCTTTGGTTGTTAATGAAGTGGGTGTGTGAGCATGTGCTTTTTTAAGCACCGATTTATCAGCAATTTGTTGTCGCGATGCCCTGTGTGCCCGGTTCCCAGGTCACCACGTCGGGATGGACATCTCCTGTCTTTGGAGCTCCGCGGGAGCAATGGTGAGGAAAAACCGAAGGCCACTTACGGGCAGTTGGCAGAACGCGTAGTGAAGGCAAACACAAGGGCGGACTCCAGTCTCTGATGTTCCAATCTTGGTTTATTTGTTGAAGGGGCAGAGATCTGGGAGCCCTAACCACAAGGAGCTATCCTCAGTGAGATCTGGCTCCAAGTGGCTGAGGAGGAACAGTGACATAGGATTTTATATGGCTAGCTGACAGGGGTGGAGCATGGGGCTGAACCAATGAGGGGACAACAGAGGTGGGTCTCAGGGCAGACAGACTTACACAATAACAAATGAATAAGCAGGGAGGCGGGGATACATACAGTTGAACCAATGGGTAACTAAATAACAAAGAACATTCTGGCTAGGGAGGCAGGGCTCGGGGAAACTGACAAGGGAGAAGAGGGATAACAAAGCAACAGGGGCAGAGCTTATGTGGCAATCAAATAAGGAACAAGCCAAGTAGAAAAAGGAGAGAAGGGGGGAATCTGGAACAGACCAATCATGCACAAAAACCTACTGCAACCGTTTGTGACAACTGGTAAAGGATGGTTGCCAGGTAGAGAAGTGATGGTTCAATTCTTCTGTCTTATGTTGTGTCATAAAAATCATAGATTTTCTGACTGTTATATAAGGAGCAATAATTGCTTTGCAAAATTATTAGAAAATCCAGGCAGCACAGCTACTCACAAACAAACAGAAACCATAGACAATCCAACAGTGCTGCTTTTGTGGCTAGAATCAAATAGGACCTGAAATGACACAATGATCAGCCTTGCAAATTCTTGTTTAGTTGGTTACTTGATCACCCAGTGGAAGCCACACCATAGTATTATGCACCTTCATATCTCGAAGCACCCACGAGGGGACTTTTATAACTAAGAAATAAGAAAAAGGAGGCGAACACAGGGTAGAGAAGCTAACTTAACTAATTAAGGAACATGATAGAGATGGTTATGACCAAGTTTTGCTATTCCAGATTTACTGCCATTCTGGGGACATACCTATTTGGGCCATTTACCTTCATTAAACAAATATGCATAGCACAATTTAGAGAGAGAAAGTTACCCAAGAAGTCTTTCAAAAAGTAAAAATGCAGGAGACAGTGTCAGCTGTTTCTCTTACAAAGCAGTCACTGCCAAGCTGGGGAGCATCCCTTCCCTTTGATAACTCCCTCTCACTCTGCAAGATGCTTTATGTCATTTCTGTGCTCCCCATGTGTGAGAATGAACGGTTCTCACAGACTGTGCCTTCTGGAGGAGGAGTTTTCTGGGATCTGGCCTGGCTAGAGAACCTTGTTCTGTGTCACAAGCCTGCACCTCTGACATCAAAGCTTAGGTGTTCCTCACTGAGACCTGCTACATTAAGAGAACACTATGTTTTGCAGACAGCAGTCAGAGCTTTCAGGTGAAAAAGTTGTGGTATAATTCCCTTATTTTGCCACTGAGAGTGTTCATCAGTAGTTATAGTATTTGATCCAGCAATGATCTGGAAATAGATAAAGAAAATGTCAAATATATTTCTTATTGAATTTATCACATGATTGAATTAAGAAAAGGGGAAGCTCAAAATATATGGCTTTTTTTGTTCTAAAGTACCTGTAATATAATCATGAGAATAATCTCTTAAATTTATACTCATTTTTAAACTTGTCAGTGAATTTTATTATTTCTGCTTTTTCAAATTTAGCATTTCTTTCTCAAAACCTTGCAAGCACTTGGACTTCAGTTTAATAGAAAGTTTTAGTACTTTAAACTGTATCATTAAATGTGCTTACTAAGAACTGCTTCACTGGCTTATGAGACTCTCCAGAGTGACAGTTTGGAGTTTATATTCTTTGCAATCAATTATGACATGTCTAGTTGATTTGTGAAAGTGATAATTAATATGGTCCCACTTAATTAAATCAATAGTATTATGGTATTAAAATAACATGTTATGCAAATATTCTCAGTAGCAATTTCATGCATAATCTGCAGGCTTTGAATTGTTTGGTAGAACCTATCCTTAGAAGTCAAATACGAAATAAACCGAAGGAAGTGGTGGGTTTATTATCAAATGCTGATTGCAGGAAAACCTGTACTCACATGGTGTGTTAGTTTACAAATTCACTCTACACACTGCTCTCTGCACTCAGGATATTAGAATGTATCCCACAGTAGCTTTACTAACCATATATTATCATGAAAGTCATGGGTAACAGCACAGAGGGGAGAGGTACTTTATCCCCAGTACAACAGTATCAACAGCTCACGAGATTTTACAAAGGTAGCAGATTTTTAAAAATTCTGTATTATAAACCAGTAATTTCAGTAAAACATTTGAATACCTTTAAAATAATCTGTTTTGTCTGGAAAAGAAGAAGCCATACATGGATTTCTTAGTTTTGTGGCCTAGGCTTTAACAGGTATGATCCTGTGGCTGTGACAAAGTAATGCAACTAATTTGAAAATGGCAAAGGCTGTAGTCAGTGGCAGAAAGGTGGCTGTTTTGTATCACAGTACTAAACATAAATGAAGGGCATTAAAAAATATCGGTCAGGTCTGCCCCCTGCCCCATTAACAGAGTTGGGCCTTTTGAATTATCTTGTTAGTTATAGTAATAAAAAGCTGTAGGAAAGAAAATACATTATTAAAATTACTGACTTAAGACAGTATTTGAAAATGGTGTAACAAAATTTAAAATGTTAAGGTCATGTTCTGCTGTTACATCAAGAGATATTGTGACGTTATGCAACATAATTTAATGAATATTATTTAAAAATCCCTTTATGGATGGCCACTTTCAAAATCAGCAGTATTTGTGGACTGTAGTCAGATCAACAGTCATTACACATCACAGAGAGAAAATTCTTATTAACGAAAAAATAATTTATACTTCTAATCAACTCACAAAGATTAATATATTTAATATAACTTTTTTTCTTTCCATGTTCTCTTCAGATCATTTTATTGCTTTTTAAAAGTACAAGTAGCATCTGTTTTATGTAGTGTAATAAGGATATTTTTATAGGTTTCAGCAGCTTGTTTTTTATACTTGCCATGATTTAATTTAATGTTGTGATCAACCTTTCTTCCTATATACTGTGATGTCACCCTACATGCTGCACATTTCCTTTGTATTTACATAACACCATTAGGAACCAGAGATGAGTCTTGTCAGCTGCAAAGTACAATCTGAGCAGTCCCACAGGATATGGGACTTTCTGCTCTCTGCAGTGTAACTTACTATGTCAAGCCTGAAATTGATTTGTCAGAGGGGTCACCAATGGTGTAAGGTGGTTTTAACTTCACTCTAGAGTTTAGGCACTATTTTCTGATGGTAATGAAGTAAAACCTGTAATTTCAACAAGCCATGCAAAGGTTGAATTAGATGTTGCTTGTGTTGTAACACACAAAATAACTTGGCCATTACTACAGTTACAGCTACTCATGACATGAAAAGCAAAGAGAAAAACTGTACTTCATCATTAATGTATACAATTTAAAAGGTTTTCCCCTCATATTTCCTTTCAATCTGCAGAAAGCATTGTCATAAACAATTTTGCTTAGAAAAGTGGAACTAAATTGCAGTGAGTTTATTAAACTGTCTTCATATTACACCTGCTTACAAATCCAAGCACTCTCGTTTTTGACAGTATCTCAATTGCATGCAAGAGAATTGCCGGTTAAATACAATCACATTAGTAAAGACATGGACTTCCAACTTTTTGTTCTTTTTTAACATTAATTTTGTATATTTTATCAAAAGGATTCCAAATTCAAATATCTGTCTTGATTTTCTTTTATTTTTTTCCCAGCTGGCTAAATTACCGTAAACAATAGTGACCATAACTAACTTGATTACTTTAGTGCTAGCAAAGGTACCATGTCGTGTTTCATCCATAAGGGATGACAGGAATAAAATGCTTTAGACCAGAACCTAAGCTAACATTATTAATAACAGCTGTCTTGCTCTCAAGGGTTGCATCTTGCAGGGTACGTGGTAAGCAGAAGCAGACTTCTCTTTACATTGTTGACTCTGTTGCTGTTTTACAAAGTCTTCTATTTTTCACCTGTTTTTTGTAAAGAAGGTAATGCAGTTCACAGCAAGTCATCAAAAGCTTCTCATAATGTTGCATGTACATGATGTGGAAGAGGGGTTTCCACAGAAAATAGATCTGATAATGTCAAGTGGAGAGTTTTGTGTACTTGAACAGCAAATGATATGAATCCAAATTGTGAACAGTAAAAGATTTGAAAGTAAAGTTTTTTGTTGTTTTATTTTTTTTAATCTCTTCCTGTTTGTTTCTTATAGAAACTTTTAAAAAGAGAGCTAAAGCTCTAAACAGTTGCACTCAGAGTATTTTAAATATGAGTAGTTGCAGCCAGATGTATCTCTGTTCTCTTTTCGGTTGTATGGCTCATGGGATCCCATATGGAATATGAAATGTGCTTCCTCATATTTAACCACAGATACAAACATAATTGTCACCCTTTCTAAAGGTGGTCGGGACTTAAGGGCACACACACAATTTATAACATGGATCAGTAGTATTTTTTTTTAAGATTGTGAATGCCAGGAAGCTGTGGTTACCTTTGAAGATTCTGATGTGCTTTGAGAGAGGAAAATTTGAATTTAGAGGGGATCGAGCTGGGAAGTGATAGTAAGCATAAAGTTATTTGAGAATGTGCAGTGTGGCATCTGAGGTTTTGCACAATCCATTATGTGCTACAAAAATAGCTGTGCTGTGTCTTCTATGGTGGGTCAGTGGAAAATAAACTGCAGCCTACTAGTTTGCCGTAAGCCATTACCAGAGGATGGTGGCAATAATTTCTCAAGTTCCCAGCAGATGATGACTTGAAGAGTGACCTATGAATATGCTTCCAGTGGGATCTTCCAGCAGCTTGCACATCCCATTTTACTGCTCTTTGAAGTTGGAAAGAACATTAAATAAGGGCAGCAACAGATAGCATCTGCTTATCTCTTACAGGAGATAGAAGCAGCTTATACCCAGAGCCACTAAGCTGAATTAAAACACTGAGAAGATGGTATCATTTTAAATCTGATTTGTTCGATGATATAACATCCGGTAAAACAGTGGCTGGCAAAGATACTGAGGTCTTATTAGAGTACAAGTTATGGGTGGAAAATTCACACAGATGGCTATACTGCTGTGTGACAACAGAAAAAAGAAAGACCTTTCTAAACATTTAGTTTAAAACGTAATTGTTTAAATGGAATAAATCTATATGTGTAATACAGCTGATAAAACATAATTGGATTCCTGCTGAAGGTTCTGCTTGAGAAACATATCAGGAAACCAAATAATCTTTTTTTTGGTGTTTATTTTTAATATTTCTTTAAGGAACATTCAAATGTCCAAAAAAGTAATTTTTCCAAAAATGTTAATTTTTGAAGGAACCTCCTTTGACATAGTAATCTCACTTAAATTTCAAGTAGTAAGTGTCTCAGCAGCATGAGTAAATCCAGATAGTTAAAAATTCAGCATTTTAGAGGCTAGTGAGATGTGGAAAATTTTGGTAAATATAATAAGGATGACAGAAATGTTTTTCTTTATCAAATCATATCTTGTTTTGATTTGAAAGAGTGGGTTAGAGCCTCTTGGCTTCTTTTTAGAACAAAATTTCTGCTTAGAGACTTTTAATTTTTAGGTCAGAAATTAATTCTTTATCCATTATTATCAGCTCTAAATTAAAAGATCACAAGAAAGCGTATATGCATTGCAGAGTTTGCTCGAGACGTAATCCATCAGAAGGCAATGGAAAAGGCAATAAATATGGATGTGCAGGGTATTGAGTGCCTCCCTATACACTCTTGGAGACTGCGACCTCTCCCCAGTTCAGGTCAGACTCCTTGGACTGTACAGTGGTGGGGTTCTTCTTTAGATTTAGTTTTTCTACAGAGAGGCAAGCACGTTCACTTTGAGACTGCACTGCAACGGGAGCCCAAATACTCTGAGCAGGGAGGATGTGTGTGGTTGCTTCAATAGGATTCTCCTGATTCAAAAGGAAACATTAGTGCAGAGATGTCTTCATTTCCATATTAAGCTGCAAGTGACACAAGGGTAGAGCCAGTATTTTGAATTCTGGTTATTGAGCTAACATGAAGCTTTTATCTATGAGATGCACTTATTTTCGGATATCAACGTTTCTGCTTACCAAAGATATTTTTCATGCTCCTTGTTATTTACATATTCAATGAATCATGTGTATTGTACCCCTTACTTTGGCATATGAGTTTATCACCAAAACATAAATATTAATATTTAATTGCCTATGTTAGGGAGAAGAATTAATTATTTTCCCTATTATCTAGAGGAAAGTGCTTAGGAAAATATAGACAATGAAACAGGGCAGAACAATGAAATATGTTGCATTTTCTGAGTGCATTAGGTTCAGGGAAGACCTGTGTTCAAATGATGTCCTTTGTGTGTGTGTGTGTGTGTGTGTGTATGTGTGTGTATTACATAAATATATATTAACAGCATGCTAAAAGTAATACTTTGCATAAAATGAAGAAAGTCTCAGAAACCATCACTTTGTACTCAACTTCCTTCTGCTGAGAAATGATTCTTTTACAAGTGGGTTCTACTGATGAAATAAAGACTGTGCTGAATTCGTTGCGAGGCAAGGTACCTCTCATTGAAGGGTCAGGTTGGCTGTCGTTTGTCCTGCATTCTCTTCATGTCTGGTTGTTTACCTCCAGTTTGTGTTTCATAACTGTCCTCGTGAGCAGAAATAGCTCCTCTTACATTTCTGATTCATAAGCTGCTAAGGAAAACTTCTAAGAAAATGCTAGAGCCAGAAAATACTAGAGTTGTTACTGTCTGTTGTATCAACAACCCCAATTTTAAAATCCTTTCTCTTCCACTGAGATAGTTTACATGGAAGTTAGTCATCTCTCACTGTTTTGTAAGTTTTCTTTTCTCTTTTGAAATAGGGTCAAGGAGGTATGAATTTGAAATGAAACCTCGTTTGTAAATCTGCCTGATTTCATATGTTTAAATTAGATAATTCATTTTAGCATAAATGCATGGGTGGTTTTAAACTTTGCGTATGAAATACACTTCATATGGAAAATATTTCAGTTTCTGCTGCCATTTGGTATGATGAAGGTTAGCACATACAGTATGTAAAATCTGAATCCCTCTCAGGGAGATCCTTATTTGAATTGTAGATGAGAAATTTCTAAAAGTATAATTAGCTTTGCTTGATACCTTTTTCTCCTCATTTTGTGAAGAAATATCACCCACAAACAAGGAAAGAAAAGAGCTGCTTCCTCTTGCCTACTAAGCAGCTGGGAAGCATTGCATTGTCATGTTCTCTGATTCATACCTCAGCTCTAATTCAACAAATCCCAAGTGTGTTCTGAGTTGGGACAGACTCAGAACAGACCAAGCAATAAAAAGCAGAAATAATGTAATAACACCTTCTCTAATGGCAGCTGACTATAGTGCTCCAGGAATGCATTCTAGCAAAAGAAGGTGCTTTCTAAACATATAGGGGTTTTCTCCAATTTGAAGGGGGATCAGAATGCTTCTTTCAGCAGTTGTCCTCTAATTCTAGTCATTTGTCATTCCTTGTCTCATTGTGTTTGCCTTGAAAGTGCTCTTGAAAATTTAGTAAGAGGATAAAAAGAGATTGCATGGAACATTTAGAAATCTTCTCAATGGTCCTCTGAACCAGAACTAAATAAAAAGCAGAATTTAAATAAGACATATATATGAATTCTAACTGCTGATGGCAATGAGTCCTTTTTATGTTTAAAAAACCACTAATATTATTTTAGTAATTAAAATAATACTAACTTTGTGTTTTTAATGGCAAATTATAGATGTTGATTAGATACCCACATAGCCCTCCTTTTAAAGTACTGATGTTAAAAAAAAAAGGTGGGATTAATAAGCAGAATCTCACCTATCAGAAGAAAAAAGAGAAATGGAAATGTGTCATCTTATACTGCCTGTGCAGTTTTTTGGGTTTTATTACTTTATTTTTATTCAACAGATGTTCTACATTTTTTCCTCAATGGTTATTACTTGTTATTTGCTAAGAGGAAAAAAAAGATATTAAAAAAAGGAAAATAAAGAGTGAAAAAAGGATCCTTAGAATCCATTCCATCATTTTATTTCTCCACTTATATTGCTTAGCTCTTAGGAGATATGCTCTGAAGAAAATGCTCAGTACTGTTTTTGTCTTGCCACAATTTCAGGACAATTTTGGCACATTTGGGGTCTTTCTAATAACCTAAAATTTTGTTTCCATACACTTAACTTCACAGGTTGGACACTTTTGAAGTGATCCTTGAATTTGTGTTTAAAGTCTAAACCTTAGGTGTTGTAAATTTGCATGTAAATCTGAAGCAGTCTTAAAGACAGCAGCTGGCAAGAAGGTAATTCCACCTCGTGGCTTGCCAAGCAATCTGGGCAGCAGCAGCACACTCTAAGGGGTATAATTGCTGCTTCTGTAGCAACACAGACAGTTTGGCTCTCGTCTTGTTGATAGGTTTAATTGGCTGAGTTCATACTTCTTTGTCTGTATCTTTCTGTATTTAGTTGACAGACTCTTTGACAGTGTGTTTTCTCTGGAAGACAAGTAAAAAACGTACTGCTTCACAGGTTTGAGCAAATAGTTTTTCCCTACTAACGTGTAAAACCTGTACTTGATTAGTGTTATTACAGTATTGTGAATAGTTAGGGTGAAAGTGAGACTTCTAATTTGTTCCCTTTCGTTCGAGTATTTTAATTTTTTTCCCTTTCTCTCTTACTCATGTATTCCTAGCCCCTTTCTCCAGTTACATTACTTGTTCAGAATATCTTATAGCTTTTGCAGAAATGGTCTTTCAGAAAACCATTTAAACTTACATCTTTAAATTCCTTTAGCATTTTCAAAAGAAGATGAGAAGTGAGATTTTAAATCCTGTCGGCTTTTCTTCTAAAGCTGCTTTCTTGATTCTGGCCTTTTTTCCTGTTTCCTTATCTGCTTCCATTTCTCCTTCCATACACTCTGACAAGACCCTGTAGTCCAGACTTTCACTCCCATCTCCCATGTATTAAAGTGTTTTTGTTTGGTTGGTTTCTGGTGTCAAACTCCAGCACCTTACTGTACTGAAATTAAGTGTCCTGCAAAAATTTAACAGAGCACGGGGAAACTCGGGGTTTGTGCCAGGAAAACAAACACGAGGTGACTCTGATGTTGCAGCAAGGAAGTGGATGGCTTTTTCAGGAGGGCTCAGAAAGCCAGAATGTGCCTGTGGAGAGAGCATATTTTGCTGCCCTGAAGCACCAAGCTGAGGCAGAAGTTGCTGCAGACCAGCACTAGTTGTGTGTGATGATGCCTTTTCATAGGATCCACTCGAGCCAATCTTATTCAATTCCCTAAACTCTCCAGAGGTAGTAAAGTACTGAGGTAATTATCCATTCAAGAACCTCTAGTTATTTGCCATGCTGGTGTGGTTTTGTTGCACATCCAGTACCATCTATTTTAAATGTATTGAGCAATCAATTTAAACTTGTTATTGTCACTGGGGCTTGAAAATTTAATAAGCAATTACCAGAGTCTATTCCTTTATTTTTAATTTTTACTAAGATGTTGTTCAATTTCAGACCTTAAAGCTGTCGTGCTCTCCAGATTATTGATTTGAATGGGTCCGTAATTCAGACCAGCTCTTAACAGTATTTTTCTTTACTGATTTATTTGGCTGAATGGTACAGTATCTCCTTATGGAATGAGCAAAAAGGAAATGCAAATCTGAAGTTAGATCATAAATATAAAGCACTGCAATACCTATCAAATCAATGAGCAGCAGACCACAAGACTGCCTTCCTATTTTTTGTTGCTGTATTGCTCTGCTTTTTGTCAGCATGTTGTATGGGGGAAAAAACATCCCCTCCTACAATTTTTCAATGCATAAAATGCAATTTTCTGTATAGTTTCATATGTCCCTCATTGATCTTACTAGAGACTAACCAGAGAATCCAGGACCGCATAACTGAATTATTTTGGTTTCCTTTTCCATTTCCTCTTCCAATTTTTTAACAAAGCTCTTTCTTTCCCCAGTGAGGTTTTTTTTTTTTTAATTTAATTTTTACTGAAGAAAAATATATTGTTTTATTTGTTTTCTTTTGTATTTTTCTTCAAGAGGACCAGCAAAATATTCCAAAATGTGAACGAATTCTTTTTTAAATTACTAAAATGCCACTTAGACACAATTAGGCTAATGCTTTAAAAAGGAAATCACATTCTCATTCTTGTTTTGCCTACTTCCATATTGCTCTAAAAGGCAATAATTTTCATGGGATTGTCTTCAATACCCATCACACTGGAAATACAAAATGTAAAACCCCCACAAATAGTAGGTAAAGTTACAGAGAGACCAGAATTAGTATTCTGGAAATCAACCAGCCCTCTGAGAAGGGACTCTTGAATGACGGGACTCTTGAATGACAAGACTCTGAAAATATCAAGAAGTTTCTCATAATTCTTTCCTCAATATTTTGCCAAATCCAATCTTAGATTTCAGCAGGTGAAAAAATTATGTCTTTTCTTGAAAATTGCATCTTAATATTAAAAGGAGCAGAAGAAATAATTTTTAAAGGTTGTGTAACATTATTAAATTGAACATATTCAAAAAGTCTTAGAAAGTGTTCAGTGGAATAAAAGTACACTATTTTTAAACAGGGTACTATTGCCTTCAGGAGGAATTGATTTATTTTTCCCTCTATCCTTCCATTTTACCACAGAAAGAAAACTGAATAAACTGTGACTCTGGCAACACTGTAAGCATACCCCACCTTGGGGACCAATGCCTGTCCTTACTATCTAGAAGTCTCAGTAATATACTTGGAACAGTTTTGCCACCTTGTACATTCCTAATTTTCTGCTATGTGATACAGTCAGCTTTTGCCTAATTCTAGTGTTTCTTCTTAGAAAAAAAAATATCTATTCTCAGTTACAAGAAAAGCCCATAAATATCATCTGCGTAGCTATTACCCAACAGGGGTTTTGTGTTTTGATTTGTTTGTTTGTTTGTTTGTTTGTGTTCTTGGTGGTGGTGGGTTGGTTGTTCTTTTGCCTGGTTTGGGATTTTGTTTTTTGTTTTGTGTTTT
>WEKY01009978.1:0-43200 GCA_013390045.1 Picathartes gymnocephalus | reverse complement strand
TCAATCACTTCTCTGCCCAACCTTTAGATTTGTCTGGGATTGCTGTGACCCAGTTGCAGGACCTTGCACTTTGCATTGTTGAACTTCATGAGATTTGCATCTGCCCACTTCTCAAGTGTGTCAAGGTCCCTCTGGATGGCACCCCTTCCCTCCAATGTGTCAACTGCACCACTCACCTTGGTGCTGCCAGTAAACTTACTGAGGATGCACTTAATCCTAGCAGAGCTAATGAACAGTATTGGCCTCAGTACCAACCCCTGAGGGATACCACTTGTCACTGGTCTCTACATATACATTGACCACAAGTCTTTGTGTGAGGCTATCCAGCCACTACTTCATCCACCAAGTAGTCCTGTGTCAGTTTGCAACAGGATGCCCTAGAAGGGCTGGACCTGTGACCGCAGCAGTGTTGGAACAATATGAACAAAAATCAGTCAGCTGAGTGTTCTTCTCCTCTCACTGATACCAATGAATGATGCAAAAAAAAAAGCTGTACAAAATCCTTTCAATGTGTTATGGAAACAGTAAAAACAGTTCTTCTACCGTTTTCCCAAACCTGCTCTTCTATGTGAGATAGGTATATGAGATCTAATGTGTTTTGTAATGGTTAACCTACTTAGGGCACTTTCAGATATTGTTTTGTGTGTGTGTGTGTGTGTATGTATGCACAAAGTTCTGACCTTTTGACAAGTGCTTGGAGAGCTGCCCATTATAAAGGCAATAGTTGTTTTTTTTTAAAGGAGACACTCCAGAGATTCAGAAATAAATCTGCAGGAGTATGACATTCAATTATTTAAGGTAAAGAAAGGGCTAAGTTTTCAAACATTTTCAAACATGCTGATCTCAAGGCTATCTCTCTTCTTTGGTCCTCTCTCATGCTTACCCTCCTCCTAAACTGCAGACCAACACAAGTGGTTGAAGGCAAGAACAAGGCAAGTAAAGCTATGACATTTTGATGACTGCTGCCAATAAAGCTCAACTGTTTTCTCCTTTTTTCTTACCTTTTTTTCTGAATATTATTTCTATGTTCACATTTTTGTAATAACTTCCCAGTTAAAAAAAATTAAAATCAAAATTTGTTTCTTTAATTAAGCACATATAAGTGAGCCACTCTTCAGTTGTACTTTCCTTGAGACTGGATTACCAGGTACTTATTAGGATTTATTTGCAACTTTAGGAATGAGGACAACAAGAAATCATTGCTCCTTTCCCGAAAAACTTGTGATTTAATCAATGATCATAATTTTATATCACAGCAAGGCTGTGAGAACTGAGAACTATGAAGGTTAATCACACAACTTCACTACATGGGAAGTATTATTTGGTATACTTGACATCTGCAGAAAGTAAGCTAACACTTTAACACTGAGAAAGTAATTTGCCAAACAGCCTTTCATTTTGAGTCCCTCATGGTGCAGGCTGTACAGGCATTAGAGGCTTCATCTTAGAGATGACAATGCTAGCTCTGGAGTGAATCTGGTGATGCTTAATTTAAGTCTGATTCACCTAGTGCCTAAGTTCCAGATATTTTCAGACAATGAATTCAAGACTTTAAATTAAATTTAAAAGTTGTTTAAACATTCAGATAAATTTTCGCAAAAATAAAAATAATCAAATTGTTTACATCTCACTTAAATGCAATTATTTAATGCTATCTTACTAATCATGTTAATATTCTTGACTAATCACTAAAATATTGTTGCTTAAACTTCAGACTTTCTATTGATATACAATAACCTTATGATAATGTCAGATGAGTTTCTTCTGAATATTTTGTTGTTTACAGCTTACTTGTCTTAACTTTGTCACATTTATCTAAATTTTTTCTTGTCTTAAATGTCAGTGTACAATGTTCTCCTTAAATATTACACTTTTGGTGTGTAGAGTATAAAAACACACTTCTCGAAGTATGCTAAGTTAGGGTAACAATCATTTGAGGCTGTAGGGTTACTGTATACCACTGGAGACAGAGTTCGTGGATTCTCATGAAGGAGACCTTCACTTGAAGGATTTTCCTTTCATATTCTGGTAGATTTTCCCATTTAGAGATGCAGGAAGAACACAGAAAAAAATTAAAAGTTAGTTTCAGCAAGATTCTACAGAAATAACTAGATAGATAGCCATAATGAAAGTTTGACTGACCACAGGGTTGATTTCAACCACAGCAAGAAAAATCTTCTGAAAATAGAGATGCACTGGGTGGCATGTATTTTCCTTTAACATGCTCTGGCTTCATATGGAATGCTTCCTTTAAAGAAGTCATCCTCCATGTTAATCAATGCCTTCATCTTTATAAACAGAAAACTTATAAAGTATTAGCCGGTGGAAACTACTATTACAGTTTGCATTATATGATTGCTATCTCAGAAAAAAATGCTCATCTGCAGGTATTCAGCAGCTTACCTGAGTGTAATTTTTCCTGAAGATTTCTACTTCAGAGTGTTTATGTACAATAAATCAGGTGAGAAATGTCAGACATGCTTGGTATGGTCATCTCCTCTTGCTTAAGTGTGATCATGTCTTCTTTTTTTACCATGGGAAAAAATACACATCTGTGTGTCTCTGTGTGGATGTATCTCTATTCTTTACCACATTCTGAAATAGCAATGTAAAATGTCTTGACATTGTCCACAAAACGAAAAAAAAAGGCAATAACAAAAAACCCAAAAACTTTGAAAAGAGTTCATGGCTGGAATGTTTCTGGGGAAAAAAAATCACAGAAGATTTTGTTTCAAAAGAGAGTGATGAATAATGGAAAGTATGAACTGTGAAGTCCTATTATATCAGTTGTATTTAGGTTAACCACATTTAATTTTTTTAAGCCCATAAGTGCTTAAGAAATTTTAATCACGTGATGGACTTATTTGTAAACTTTCATACTGCCCTGAAGGAGACACTGATTGTTGCATTCTTTTGTGACTCATGTGCATCTCTGGTTCAGGCTGCCAGGAGTCAGAAAAAAACCTAAGTAGTATGTAGTGACTAAATTTCCAATAAAGATATCGTCAAGACACTCCACTGCATTTCTTTCAAGATGCTAAGGTATGAAATATAAAAAGAGGGTGATACAAAACAGTCTTTAAGTTTGAAACATAACAATGTTTTCTTTCATTCTGTTAAAAGTAAAAATTACACAGTCTAAGCATACTTAGGACTATCCTGTATTTTTGTTGCCCACTATATTCAAAATAGGTATTCCAACAAATGTACACAAAAATCTTTATGACAGTATGTGAAAGCCCTTTTCCTTAATAAAAATAATACTATTACTTCTGAACTTTTCTTCAAAATTCAGGTATCACCAACTTTACACAACAGTTCTTGTTCTCCAAATATCAGAAGTAACCCTGCATGCAAGCTACATCTTAATAACATATATATATTTATTTTCAAATTGAATTCTTTATTGCATGTCAATGAAAATATAAGTGGACAGTAAACTCAAAGCCACATCAAAGTATCACCATCTGTTTTTGTCTTCTATTGACAAGACAAAGAGATTTAAGATGTCTTTAATTAGAGCATTATCAGTGATTAAATATATCATGAGTGACAATATATGGTAGTAGTCACAATTAAAAAAACCAGTTACTTGGGTTCCTATTTATCTGTCAAGTGAACTGGTTTATCTGCTGATCATAAATGAATGTCAGATGTAACCTAATGGCTTTTACATAGAAGGAAATTTTGACAAAATACTGGCAGACTGCAGTAATCTCAGTAACGACTTATCTATTTACCTGGCCCTAAACAAAGAAAGGAGGAGGAAGGAGGGGCTGCAAAAAGATTCAAGTAGCCTGGGCTGTTCTGGCATTGTAAATGTTCAAATCACTGAAGCCGCACATTCACTTCTGTAGTGGGAGAAAACATGAAATTGATTAAAGCAGTATAAATGCAACAGGAAGATCCTCCTCCTCCGCAGTCAGTTTGAGAATGGAAACTTACCTAGTTCTCATGAACTTTTTTCCTGTTGCTGCTCTGAAGTGGTCAGCCGAGGGTAAATTCTGTCCTTTAAAGAAAAATATCACACCACTGGGCCACCCCAGCAGGCTTTTTCTCAAGGAGTGGTGGTCCACTCCAAAACAGAGGCAATAGCACTAAGGAATGCTTCAGAAACCACAAAGGACTGTCATGTGGCCTGAAAATCTTCCTTTTGCCTCACACTGACATGGAACATGGTTATTTTATTTTATTTTTGATCTTTTGCCTGTACATTGAAATGGGAGTGGCATTTATAGCTGATGCAGTCATAACCAATTTGTCCAGCTTTCATGTGCTGAATACAGCTTGGCATGCTTTCTTCAAGCACTTTTTTTGTTTTGAACAGTGCAATTCTGTGCAGACTCAACTACTATCCTTGCAGCTCTCTGTTTCCTTTCCCTTTACCTTTCTTAAAAGTTGAGGGTAGTCAGATAGTAAATTAGTCCCACTACTTACAAGGGACTTTGCTAAAGATCTAATCAGTGTGGCATAAGCTTTTGTATTAAGTATAGTTCTAAGTTTCCTTGGTCAAATGTCAAGATTCCACTGTGTATTAGCAGTCAGAATAAAACACAGAAGAGGTATATTTTCCTTTATCGTTTATTATAATACAAGAAAACCAAATCTAGAAAGCACATTTCATGGAGCACCATCTTGTAACAAAATTTTGCTGGCTCTCCTGCAGTGTATTCTTAACATTTAAACAACGACACACACATAGTACACACAGGCACCTACACCACGGCAATCTTATGAACAGACCCAAAGAGAGGCACGCCCCTTTCAAATACAGACACAGGAAGGTGCACAGAGGAATGCCAGTGTGAGGGCATCTGAACGCTAACTGAGTTAATCACTCTTTTATTAGCGATCTTCATAAGCACACAAGCAGCCTCTGTCTCACCCCAATCTCTCTTCCCTGAAGACTCCAAATTGGGCCCAACTGATTATGGATTTGTCACAGACATGGTGTCGAGTTGTACAAAACTGGCCAATATTCCCTACCTGACACCTCTTGTTGCTTTGGTTATAGTACTGAATGAAAGTCTTAAAAACTCTTAAATCTATACTCCACATCACAGAAAAGCCACTTTCACACATGCAGAAACATAACTTCCCTCTACACACATCTGGATGCATAGCACAAATACCTTTTTTGAGAAGCTTTGTACGTTTCCCCATCAAGATCACCCTCCTAAAACCCACTGCATTTTGTTTTTCAAAGTGTTCAGACAGCTGTTCAACAACATATTTCATAATATATTGTCTTCTTTTTAATAGAGGGGGTATGTTTTCCTGCTGCCTTAAATTTATGTCATTGTCTACACAAGGAAGGGAAAAATGCTATAGTTTCTCATCTGCACAAAATGTTTTACATTCCTTTTATACAGTGCTAAATACAGATGCTAAGCACAGAATAGTGTAGAATGATAGCCCAGAATAACTTCTTACGTTGCTCAAAATGGAAAATACTGCAAGTTTCCCATACTAATGTTGAGATACAGTACTGGGGTCTCTGTTATATACAGTAGCCTTCCAGAATGCTTTCAGGCACCTGTTTTGTGAGCTGTTGCTCAACATGTATGTCACATTGGAGCACCTCAAGTAATACGGTATAGTGCCCTGTGAGAAAGAGACAGAAGGAAATCCAGTCTCACAGCAGACTAGACCAGCTGTGAAGTACAAGGCTAGCAAGGTAGTAAAATCTCTACCTGGACCCAAAACAACTGTTGCAAAAATTTTGGGTATCTGACATACGGCCACTTTTATCATCAATTGAGGACAATGCATGATATTTAATTTAAAACTTTTCAATAAAATAAAATGTTTCTATCAGCCTCCTAGAAAATCCTTTTCCTTTTTTCTTCCTTTATTCCCATTTTACTTTGGAGAAAGCCCTGCTTTCTGACCAGAAGTTTTCTGGGGAAACCCAAGGTTTTGCAAAATGTATTTCTGTCTTGATAATCAGTGGGGCTGGAATATGTTTAAATTTTAATTTAAGGTCATACATGTTACCAAGAAATAAATGAAGTTATTGTGTAATTTTATTTGTGGAAAATCAATGGTTTTTTCCCATTTACAGGAGCCAATTTTATATTTCCTGTATACTATATGATGTAGAGGCATCTATGAATTACAAGATAAAATAATGGACATTCAAAAGGAGAAAATGGATTTGAAAAATAATTGTAATTTTAGACATGCAAATGGGCATTAACAAACTGAATTACTAATTCAGACTCTTTCCTCTGAACTAAAGGTATGTTTCAACAGCTGTGTTAAACATTTGGCTAGCATTCCCATATAAACCATTCAGACTTCAATGGTATAATGAGGAAAAGAAGAAAATACTTACTAGTTTAAGTTTTACAAAGGCTATGGACTTGCTATGGATTAAAAAACTTTCAGATGACCGAAAAAGAGGATATAATAAGGAAAAGATGCTGTGTTGGGTATATCAATACAGATTTTCTCTTGGATTAATGTCTCCTTCTACTCACCTGAATAAAAGGATAGTGTAGCAAAAATAGAAGAGATACAGAGACAAGGAAAGAGTATGAACCTGTATAAGAATATGAGTTATTGTTTGTCTTAAACAAACAAAAGGTATGCAAATTCTATATAGATTATATAATGACCAACATACAGAAGAAAAATTGGGATGGCTTATGTTTAGTGGTTTAGCATATAACAGCAAGAGATGAGCATGACATTGAAAAGCAACCTATTTAAATATGAAAGAAAAAATCTGTTTTCGCTTGGTGTTCTTTGAACTTAATCAGGATGGTTTTTTTATTTTAGTAATGCCCATCTCACAAAATATTTAAATCTCAAAACCCAGAATCAGCCTCTCATGAGGGATGATGAGACACCAACAATCACTTTAGATGAGACAAAAATAAGGGGCTGAAGCTAATAAAAATTCTGTAGGTTAAAAGCTATTGCACCTTCCCCTGAAGCATCTGATACAGTCAGAGGTAGGACTCTGGATTAAATAAATCATGTAGTTTGGCTATGTTACTGTTTCTATGATAATAGGTTTTAAAAATTCACTTATATATCCCAGTTAGTTATGAAGATCTGTAACAATCTTCCACACTGAGCAAAGATTTACAGAATCATTAATGAATGCTAGGACAGGATAGTTGTTATTAGTGGTCTTAGACACCACTTATATGTGCACGCGTATGTATACACATACATCAAAATGCATTATATACATACGGATGCATATATAAATGTACACACACGCACAGAGACTCAGGCCTTCTGAGAAGTGGGGCTCACCAGGAGATCTGAGGACCCCTCTTTACACCCTTCTCCAATGCACATTACCAACTGTGTAAGTGTGTGTGTGGCTATGTTTAACAGTGTGTGGAGGAAAATGTGAGAAGAATGGGAAGCATGAACCTGAGTACGGGAGAAATTATCCATGTTACTGTCATTATTTCGGATCTGTGCTTGAAAACACATTTCTGAATTCCTCCTACATTGGCTAAGTTGACCTCTAGCCAAGCTAGAGGAAATACACAATATTAATGGGCATTGTGTAAGTTAAAATACTTATGTATTTTCTATTCTTTCCTATGTCCGTAGGAACACATCATATCCCTGAAGATGGGCAGGATGAGAAAGTAAAAGAACTAATTTCATTTTTGTCACTTATTCTGTTTATCTCTTTCATGTTTCTGCCAAAAATGAGAGAAAACTTGGATAGTCCATCTCCATATGGGTTTTCATTTATCAGCTCTAATAGGTTAGCTCATTGTAAATCTGCCTCTTCATCAGGCTTGATTAAATAATTTTAGTTTTAGAAATACCTAAACTTAATGTATACTCTAAGTTCACAGTATCTCTTTAAACATATAAATCAATTCCTCATAATCATTCATATGAAAATTCTGCCATCTTTTACACTTATTCACATTAATTCAAATTATTTGTCCTCCCTGTTTCTCTTCTGGGAAGGTTTTCAAGAACATGAAAGAAACAGACTATCAGCTCATCTGGTAGTAGAACTGCAGCTAACAAATTCTAAGGCTGCAAACAACTTAACTTTCAGATTAACATAGCTATAAACTAGGTTCAGGTATCTAAGGTAATAAAAGTCAGCGTGACTACATTTAACAGGGTAAATGACAGGATAGGTTTCCATATCAATGAGGTAAAGTTGTGCGCAAGTTCCCCCATCCCCAAAATACACCTGTAAGGTCATTATCTCATGTTAAAAAAAAAAAAAAAAAGAGAAATAAGTTAATTTTTTCAAAAGCTAAAAGTGAAATTATTTTTAAGCCTATTGCTAGACAGAAAGAGATGGAGGTGGGTAAAGAAACAGAGATGAGAACCAGAAAATATAGATAAATATGTGTTGTCAGCCCTCAGAATCAAGGGTTTGGTTGGCATCAGCTGAGTTTTGTCTCATGACGCATGCTGTAGATGGTTCTCAATGTTATGTTATAAATAGTCCAGGTATTTATGTTTTCAAATGGTAATGGGCTTATTTGATCACCTGTGTCTTTTTGGTCCAACTCCATAGATTTTAACACCTTTCTCAGCAGGCACAGGCCTGCACTCTATATACACACACGTAGGTAGCCTTACATGGTTAATATGCTGTGCAGAAGAGTCCACGGAGAGTACAAATACCAGCAGACAAAGGTTCATCTTGCTCTGAGCAGCCAGTCTGTCTGTGCCATGCATTGCATGTGGTTCCTGAAGTCTCTGAACAATAGATTTTCTACCAAGAGAGGAAAATCACCACACTGCGCTGCATTTGTATGCAAAGTAATTGCAAACCCCCTGCTCCTCCCAGGTTCCTTGCACTGGCCACAGGGGCATAAAGAAGCGTTTCTGATGAAACGTACAGCATTGCCTTCCATGGAATGCCTTCCAAGCAGAAACGCTTTCTCTGCCTCACCCCAGGGCTGGGGCTTCTGGGACACAGGTCTTATCTCACCACCCTACCTGCTCGCCAGCAGCACCTTTTTGGAGAAGCCTGTTCACCTCTTCTGTCCCATAGCAAGAGCAGGAGTGGGATTTTTTTCACTTGACAATGTTTCTGTGGAGCTAGATTTTTATTTTCTTTTCCTAGTTAACATTCACTTGACATTGTTATCAAATGTGTCCTGCAATCATCTGAAAGATTTTATTCAAACTAGCATATGTTTTCTTTTTTTTCCCTTTTGCATCACCTTAAAGGGACACATCTGTTGCCATAACTCCTCTAGAGAATGGATTTCATCTTTTGCTGAAGTTTTGTTCCAGCCAAACCCGGACCTCTTGAAGGTTGTAGAAAAAGGGGCCTTTTCCTCCCAGATAGGCAATTTTTTGTCTCTGCACAATGCATACTCGTTCAAATGAAACCCCATAGGCCACATTGGCATTGTTGTCCATGCAGTCAGCCACCACTTGGCACTGAGGTGGCAAGGAAAAGTGCTCTAGGAGCTGGTGAGCAGCTGCACATCTCTCTTCCTGGCTTCTGTGTTTCTTAACTTCGAATGAAGTGGGAGAGATTCCAGGGGCAGCCCAGCCGTCTGATGGGTGAGCTTCATCGATGTAGACCAACAGAAAGTCAGCCACACCAGAGAACTCCTCCACCAGCTTGCTGAAGGCTGACAGCTGGCTTGTGAACGGTGGTCAGGTAGCTGAGCCAAAGTTCACCACCAGTGGCCGCTCTGAGTTGGCAAAATCCAGAAGGTGGCATTTGGTTCCACACTTGCCACCAACATTCTTCCAGCTGCCACTGCTGCCATCGCTGCCCTTGGCTATGTGGATTACACTGGAGTTTGGGGCTTCTCCTCCCAATTTGACCTGATGGCAGAACAAATTAAAACATAGCAAGTTAGTGTGACTTGCTTGTGCAGTATCCTTATGACTACTCTTTTCAAATAGTCACCCGTTCAGAGTACACCTGAGTCACATGGGGACAGAGCAAATCATTGAAAGCAGCAGCTTCAAAATGGTCTTCTTGTCCACCTGCACTCACAGTTCAGGAAAATGTGGTGTTCCTGACAAATATGCTACTTCATTAATGTTAGAAAATTTGATAAGAGGTCTGTCCAGTCCACTACATACTTGGTCCTGTCCACCCTTATGTATTTGGAGACTTGTATTTGCTTTCAGATAGACTACCTCAAATTTCTTCTAACCTTCCTCTGTGAAACATGGGGTTTTTTCCACTGGCATTTTCCATGAGTTCTCTCCACTTGGTTAACATCATCCTTGAAGCTCACTATTCAAAACTTCAGCAGTGTTTTTAATAATTTTCAGTATAATCAGACAATTACTTTGTGTAATGAAGTAGCTCACGGACTACACCTGTTTATATATTCTAGATGTTTGCTTTTTATGAGACACCATGACTGTTTTGGAAAAACAGTAGCCTATTGATTAGCGGTAGTTAGTAAGGTGTTATAAAGCCTAGGTCCCTTTTCAGCCTACAACCTACAGTTCAAGTCATTTTTCCTATTCTCAAAAATCATTCTGCATTATATTCCTGATCTTCACAACACACGCAGTGCCTCTCAATTTTGAGAGATTTGCAGATTTGTATATTCTCTTCCATCCTGCAGCCCAAGAACGAAAATACTCAAGAGTACCAAACACAAGAGATCCCTGCAGATGCCCACTTAATATATATACTGCTTTGACAGTGAATCATTCAAGATTGTACTCTCTAAAATTTCTTCTAACCCCTTTGCAGTAATTTCATCAGTGACTGAGTGACACATTTCCTTCTACTGCAATGTTTCTTTACAAGATGACTGGGGGGGAAAAAAAGCAGCAGGAAAAGAAGAAAGTTTATATCATAGCTGAAATAGGATGAGGAAAGCCATTCTCAGCTCCAAGTTCAGATCTAACTCAGACCCAACAGGCAGTGGTGGAAAGGTCATTTTGCCTGACCATTTCTGTTTGCATGTCTATAGAAAAAAAGACAGAATAAAAGCAACTCACAGGAGGGAATGCCAGAATAAGGTGGAAACTGCAGAGGGCTCCAAGATCCTTAGCTGATAACTACTATAGAACCACAAAAAATGATTGCATAATGCAATTAATTTTTAATGAGCTCTGCCACAGCAATTCCTCTGTCTCTGCCTTTAACATCAACCTCTAGTACAACAATGCAATTATCCTTTTGTATTTTCCTGACTCTTTCTATCTCTGCTCCCTGACAATTTGATTATGTTCAGAATTGTTGCTTTCAAGGAAACATACAGTAACAAATTCTGAATTCTTTTAGATTTTATGTATTTCTTTCTGAAGCTACACTGCAATTAGTATATAGAAGTTAACATTACATGAGAACTGTGAAAAAAATGAATAAATAACTGGTTTTTGGTGCACATCTATTTTACATTGCATTATAGGATATCAGATGTAATATAGGAGTCAGATGCAGTAAGAAGCTGAGTGAACAGCTGAATAATGAACTCATGGAGTTGCTGCTGCACATAGATCCAAAGGCAAGTAGACTGCTGATACTGGATCCTCCATTTCACCCTCAGAAACCTGACTACCTTGAGCAAATCTGCAGTTATTCATAACTCCGCACTATTTCATCAGAATAACAATAGAAGCAAGAATCTAATCAAAGAAAAGTTTGTAAGACACAGCCATTAAAGCTTCCAGACTTCACAGCTATATGAGAATGTCTCACAGCATGTTGGCACATGATTATGAGCGTTATTTAGACTCTTTTCAATAGGGCAAATTGAGACACAACCATTCCACCATTCTCACTCAGAGATCAGCAAGGAAGAGAACCACAGAAAGAAGGATGGCTTGAGACCCACAAATCTCTCCAGGCCAAGTATGTGGTAATCATGCCACTAGAAGCAGGGGATATGCTGCTGCAGCACAGTCAAGAGAATAGTTCTCTTGGGAAAGGAAAGCCCCTTTTTCCTCCCTCCTTGTAAACCTGCATCTGCAGCACTTCTATCTGCTAGAGCCCTGGTAACAATTTTTTAAAAAGCCTCATGCTTCACTTTTGAAAGCAAGAGGTTTGAAACAGCTGAGTTTAGGATCTGATGTGTGATTTTACTGTCCACAGAACTCAAAGAAAGAAAATAACTACATTCCAGTTTTTGAGAAGTGATCTGTCTGGAGAGGCAGGCTGAGAGACTCAGGCTCTTGCATTTGAGAAGTAGCATTAAGCATCTTACAGCATTTAAGGCCACCTACACCTTAGCAGGTAGCAGGCAGTCTGTTAAACAGTTGATCGTTTCTCTCTGCCAGTCTGTGAGGTAAGATAGGTTAAGCAGGACTGAGGTAAAGGGCTGCACTTGAACAAAGAAATACACAGGTCAAGATCATGTGGCATCCATATAATCACCCTGAGAACTGCATTCTATCCAGAAGCCAACTAAACAATTCAGCAATTTGTGATAAATTGGTGACTACCAAAAAAAGGGATATCTCAAGAAACACAACACATGTATATCTGCACAAACACTAGATCCCTCTTTACCTAGAAAGCTTAACTATTCCTGAACTACTATACATGCTTTTCAGAGCTAGGTTGCTCAAAATGTGCCTTTTGGGCAAAGCCTGACACGTAAGTATTTGTGCTTCACCCAACCCCCTGGATGAATAATGGACCTCAGTATTTAAGAGTGTGTGCTCATCCAGTCAAAGAAAAGAAGTAATGACATGTAATTTATCTCACAAGTTGCAATTAAACAACACACTTTGAATTTCTTATATTTTCTCTCACTCTTTAGAGGAGAAGAAGAAAAAAAAAGGAAAAAGATGCACCTATAAATCAGGAATGAACAGAACTGCTTAGGACCAAATAAACATCTGAGCAGCTGTTTCTACTTACTCCTCAGGTTTTATTTTAACAAAACTATCATGGCTGAAAATATCTAGCCACGACCCTTGAACTGGGAAAGCACAGTTTGTTTCTTGATTATTTTAAGCAGAAAAAGAGACTATATATCATAAGCTCCTCATAACCAATTCCTCATTCAGGTCTACCAAACCCTTTAATTTCCTAGGCCAGTTTGCAAACCCTGAAGAAACAGACTAATAAAACAACTTCCAGCAGACACCAGCGTGGGAATGCCCTTCAAGTCCTATTTAACATTGATACCAAAAATGACAACATATATTCTGTTCTTCAACAATGCAAGTTTGCATTCTGTCTCTCACACTCCTTATGGACTATAAAAATAGATGGAGTTAGGAAACAAAGTACGAACAAGACCTTATCCATCTATACAGCTGTACATCTCTTCATTTCCCACAGCCATGAAGGAAGTCTCATGGCCGCAGGTTACCTATCATTTTAATTTTTTTTTTTCTAGGAGTGCTTGTGTTGGGCTTTTTCCCCTTAATGAGACATCCTTGCCAAGCAGGCATTCACGAGGCATTTTCTGCTCTTGTAGAGAAGTAATTAGGTCGGTGCCTTGTTCCATGCCAGTGTCAGGCACTCCAAAAAGCAGCTCTGCCCAGTCGTTAATGTTTAAACATAAGCAGCAGCGGCAGATCCACTAATTGGTCTTGATGAAGCACTGACGTTCCCAAGGGACTGTTTATTTCACCAGTCTCTGAACCGATTGACACAGGATGACAATATCATCCTTGCTGATCATCTGCATTGTAGGCTTTGGCCATCTTCTTTGTTGCTATTTATTGAAAGAAAAAATAGCTCTTGGAAAAGAAAATCAACACAATGAGAAAACAAACAAAAACACTCATGTATTCAGCCAAACTGCTTTTGAAATCTTACACAAAGGCAGGCAAAATATAAATTCTGAGAAACAAACCAGAAGAATTCCCTTCACACACAATCCAGCATTTCCTTAATCACGTACTTTTGTGCGTGAATATTTGGCCATTCGGTGCCAGCCTTCTGAATGAGGTAGAAACGGAGCAGCACGCAGGCATCCCCTCCCACACAGCCTGCATGGGACACGCAAGGTAGGCCAACCAAGTCTGCAAGCCAGCCCAGCCATCAGCAGGGGCAAGCAGCAACACCAAAGCAGTGACTCGCATCATTTGTGAGAATTTTGTGTTTGCCTGACAGCCTGTTCTCAGTCTGCATGCAGAGTGAAAAGGGAACAAGGTTGATGCTTTAGCACAGAGCCTGCAAAATGAAGGAGACTTAGGAGCAGGAGAGAAAGCCCTATTCATAAACTGCAGGCTAGAAATAGCACATACTGCTAAGCTTGTAGTATATTTTCCATAAGGACTAGGAAAAGCCCCACAGACAAAACATTGCTTCCTCATTTACCTTTTCTTTTTTACTGTTTTGCTTTTATCAACTTCAGCATAACCCTCCTGGGATCCTGTGCACTGGCATACAGCTTTCATTCCCTGCATCAGGGATTTTCAGACAGTTTGGCAGACTCATCAGGTTGTGTCAACCCCCTAAAAAAAAGTAGGTGCTGCCAGACAATTAATAGTTTATTATATTAGTCATTTGAGTATGGAAATGTCATGTTTGGGATTGGAGTGCAGCAATAGGTAGCAAACTGAATCCCTACAGTCTTTAGCATTTTTTCAAATTCTCTGCTTTGGTTTGATCCCATTAAGCTAGGTATAGCTTCATCCAAATCATAATTTGGCTCTGGTTGGCTAATTCTACAAATTATTATTTTTGTTTTCTTTATTTCATGACCCAGATTTGTGCAGTTGACAAAAATCACAGGAGACCCTTGTCTGGAGTAAAGTACAGGTGCAGAAGTTCTTCATTTGTCTTGGGAAGGTGGCAACTTGAATTACTCAAATTGGAGAGTAGTGACTAGAAATGACTCAGGCTTTCCCAGAGTCTTTTATTTAGGATCAGGTATGTGGAGCTGACGGAGGGAACTGGGAGACTAACAGGGCACAGTCCAGATAAAAATAACTAGTCAAATGCTGCTCTCTCCATTTAAAAGCCGCCAGTCCCACAAATGAGTATGCATGGCACAAGGAAAGCATAAAGGAGCCTTTTGCCTTGCACTCTTACAGTTAATTTTAGTTCCTGTGATTGAGGAGCCAAGAGCAAGCTTCTTAAGGGCTTTATGTTTCCCTCAAGATGGGAGCACGGCCTATTACGCTGTGGCCACTGGGATCTACCTACAGGTGACAGAGGCCTTCACCAGCTTTTGTTACTCAGCACATGAAGGGAATTTGATATTAATTTGGATGATGGTTTTTCACTTTTTTTTCTTTTGCTCAGCTTTACACAGTGGTGTATACCACCAGTGGTGAATACACAGCGGTGGTTTTGACAGAGGTAGAGCCAGCACACAAGAACTGTGTGCGATCCTCTTCCTGAATAGTGCCCATTAGCTAATTTTTTGTGTCTATCACAGCAAAAGGGGGTTTTCCAAGGCTTTGACAAGAAGGCAAGAACTTCTTACTGTCAGTTTTTCACACATAGGGGTGAAAATGGAACAGTGCAAAGAGATGGTATGGAAGAAGTGAATTTAGATCCAAAAAATGAAATGGGATGAGACCCCATATGGGATAAAAGTCCCCATATTCCTTTTCCTACCCTTTGTCTGTTTTGAATGTTTTAACTCTTAAAGTTCCATGGGACTAACTGTCTGCTCCTCTTGTTGGGAAACTGCCTAGTACAATGGGTCCCTGGCCTAGGTTGGTCCTCAGACACAACTATAACAAACATGATTATATATTATTAATAATGAGAAGATCTTAAGAATAATTACAATGTCAAGACCAAATCCTGTTGAATTTATGTTCCCAACTTTGCAGGAGAAGTTTTAAATGTGGTTTGGTTCAGTTTTGTTTTTCTCACTTCTTTCAAGATTGTTTTCATTTGCAAATGTCAATGAAAACAATTCTACTAAAGCTGAATTTTGTAAAACCAATAAAATATTTCTAATACCACACAATATGTAGTTCTAAACCCTGAAATTATACAACAGAGTTTCTTTCACAAATTCCTTTTATCACTGTCAAATGCAGAGAGAGACACATCCTTACCTCCCCAGACAAATAAGTACAAATAGTAAGTACGAAGGTTGTGTCTTTGTTTCAACCTTTAAAACATTTCCTCAAAAAGTAAAGAGTTACTGGACAACCAAAGAGCAGGTAGAGGATCATGCTTTTGTATTACTTCCACATATATCTTTTTGATAATGTTGTGCAGCATGCATCAAACATGTAAGGTTTGGGACTGATTGGCTATGCATGCTGATTTATTTTAGATGATGTACCTGCCAGGCAGGTAAAGCAGCCAAAGGTAATTTAACTGCCTGCCTGAAAACCCAGGAAAATCTCACTGGGTGTTTACTGAACCACTCTACTTGCTGCTACATCCAGAGCTGGGCCTATGCCATGAACCTGGGATCCTGTGCCAGCCATTTCCCTTCGTTGGGACTGTCATGCCAGAGCTTGCTGCTGGCCCATTCTAAAGACAGTAAAAAGCTGTACAAGTACACACACACCCATCACCATCCATCACTGGAGATACCAGCATCCCTCTGAGGCCCATGACGCACAGTGGCACACGTCTCTGTGTATGTGCATGTGCGTGTTGCCCCCATAGGCACATCGTAGCATTCCTAAATACTGGGCTGCTGCAGAGAGAGGCCATTAAGGTCTTCCCTCTAACCACCCTACACTGAGGTGGAGAAGAGGGATAATTTCCTCAAAGATAACATTAAAGCTTTCTACTGAAGACCATGAGTGCTAGCTCTGCCTTGCTGAAACACAGAGCTCATAACTGGCACTGGAAAGCTCCCAGAACAAGGCCTCACCACTGGGCATCTCTAATGGGCACAACCATTTTTTAACCTATTTTAAAAGCATTTTAAGATAATTATTTCTCACCTTTGGTATCTTAGAAAACAGATTCATCCCACTACTAAATAAAGCATAGAACTTAACAAGTTAAAAAAAGAAAAGCTTTAAATTTTTTTTTTCAAAACTTCTCCAGCTTTTTCTCTGGATTTTTGCAGTTGTGTGATACATTCAGTATACATGCTTCAAGCTAGAAGAAATACCTCAGTGGCATTTGTAGAAATGGCCTATGTAAATCATGGTTACACTAACACCCTCCCAAAAAGTCTTGGTTTTTTTCTCTCATCAATAGCTGTGACTGCATTCATATCCATATGTATGTGTACATACACACACATGTATGTGTATACCTATACAGAGAAGTGAGAGAGACTGACACCTGGAAAAGTAGATTATGTATGCTTATATGTGTACCTTTGCCTTTTTATACATATATGTATGTAGACAAATAGGTATATATAGATCTTTATACATGCGAAAACATAAAATTGTAAATACCTATACACACACACATACGTATATAAAAATAATATTTAAAACAGTTGCACTCTTTCAATTACAGAAAGTTAATGTAACTTGACTACTAGCTCTATTTATTTCTGTTACAATGATTAGTTTGTCCTAAAGACTCCCTTGTAAGGTAAGACGCACTTGCCTCTTGGAAAATAATAGGAAGATGGTCTATAAATCACAAAGCTGGTGCAGTGTGGACAATATCAACACTGAGTGAGACAGATATTGAACTCAAAGCTAAGGAAGCAAAAAGAAATATATTATTCATTAGTAAAATTTATATTAAAAATCAAAATAAACAAAAAATAATTATTTTGATTCCAGAAGGATTTTAAAATGTGGAGAAAACCAGGCATATAGAATGTTCCAATAAAAAAGAACACTGAATATACTCTACATACAATACCACAAACTTTGCATTGTTTCCCCACTGAGGATGTTAAAATCTTCAACTGTTGCTTGGTAATCTTGCCTATGAAATAATTGCCCTCATCAAAAAATCATGTGCAATAATACTTAATAACAACAAAAAGCAGAAAATATATTTGGATAAGATATTAATAAGGTTTTCTAGACAATGAGAAAGTAAAGCAGAATAGCTGGTTTGAAATATACTCTAACCATTACAAGATCATATCTTGTACAGCCTAGCCTTGAAAAAAAAGTCATGCTTTTGAAGCAAAAGTCCTTTCCTGTAATAAATTTACCTTAATTCATAATATAGTATCTACCCACAGTGTTTTTCTGGAATAGCTTCCAATAAATTTTTCTGTGAATAGAAATTTTACATCAAGTAATTTTGTGAAAAATACTATGAAATTTACTCAGGAAGAATTCTGTGTGAGTGACACAAAACACAGTAAAGCCAAGCATAGTTACTTCTTTGATCCAGTCTTCTGCTAACTGGCAGTCTAGTTTTGGTTATCTCAAACTTCTGCAATTCTGTTATTCCACGTGAAAAATGGTGATTTTTCTCATAAATACTGCTCAGCAGAATGAGTTTTAAGTAATTTGCTAATACCTGGCTTCAGCTGGTAAATTGGAGCAACAAGTAATCATGGTTATGTTATCAGCTACATTTTGCCATGCTGTATAGTACCCTGATTCCATAACATTTTCACTTTTCACTTATTGTCTCAGAGTAAGATATCACAACTGGGTAATTCTATTCAAGATTTAGAAAAGGGTGATTTTAGGAAAAATGTGCTTTGTAGGACATTTTTTAATGTATATCACTATTTCTCATGCTTTTTAAATATGTTACAAAACAGGGTATGTCTCAATCTTTTTCAAATCTACTAGTACAACTTTTCATATGAAACTTTTTTCCTTTTGTTTTCTTACAGAAGCAGCAAAAGATTCTCGTCTATTGTGGAGGTGATGAGTCTTCTTCCATTATTGCTCCTCAGTTTATTTTGTCCCCTTTATAATTTGATTTCTATACTTAACTATCTTTCTGTGACAATCAAGAGTTTCCAATGATCTTCTGTCCTTATAGCCCATAAGTCTATTAAGTAAAACAGTCTTTCCATTAATTGTTGGTCAATTTGTTTTGTCTTAAGGATAGGTGCTCTGAATGGACATTTTCCTCTTTTTGGAACAAGGTGATAAAATTTGGTTATATTTATAGGCATTTTTCTGCTGAGTTAATTGAGGCACAGAGTTCATTCTAGGGACCTTATAGCCTGATAGACCTGAACAACCCAGGTGATTCAATCATGATAAGGGAGAGAGTAAAGTTACCAAAGTTCAAGGTATAGTTTCACTGCCAACACCAAAAATAGCACAGTCACCATACCTGTTGCTTCCATGGTTAACATCAATGATACTGAAAGGCAAAGCATGACTTTGGAAACTACAGAAAGGCATGCAATAACTTAATTTTAAATAATTGTGTGTAATTTAAGTAAAAAAAGATGGAAAACATCTCATGGATATAAGGTTTCTTACAGCTTCACAACTTCTCCAGACCCCAGGCCACATATAGGTTGCAAATATGGGAACTCAAAACTTGACTGTTGCAGAGTAGTGCTACCAACTTCCACTGGAGCCTTGACCAAGTCATGTGTTAACTGTCCTGCCTTGCTATGTCTGTAAAATGGAAACAATTGTGTTCACTGACCCATTTAACAAGGCCACTGTAAAATGTACTTACTTAATGTCTCTGAAGAGAATAAAAACAAAGACTAGAAGGGTTAGGAGAATAGTGGGCTTCATTCAGCATTATTTTATTTGGGTAGCCAGCTGGATGATTCCTGGGGTGGCAGTAAGAGGTTGACCCATTTGGCAAAAGCTAAATTTATTTATATTTGTATTACACTGAAAATTAATGTCCCCATGGCTTGAGTTTCAGGCTAAGCAGATGGTATTCCATATCACAAAGCCAGCAAACACCAACATCTCCAGTTCTTCACATTTTTAGATAAGAGCAAATACAAAGGCTATTGTAGAGGTGTGAAAGCAAATTGGGGGGAAGGCAATACAAAAAGAAATATTTCAGTAGAGTATCATCTGGACAGGACCCCTATGACATCACATGGAGTATGTTAAATTACATGGTCTAAGTAAGACAACAAATTAACAGACTAAGCACTGTTTTGAAAGCCACAGAGTTCTGAATCCAGTTCTACTTACTAACTAGGCAGTCTGTGCAAGAAATTTCATGGTTTTGTGTCCACCTTTTCAATCTATAAAAGGGAACTCTAGCTACCTCATGAGACTTGGGCAGTACCACTGGGTAATGTTTGTAAGAAATCTTAAAAGGAAAAGAAAAGTACATGTTGCATACCTGGTACTGGCTTTATTAACTTAAATCACAGGCAGCTGTCCGACAGCTAGTCTAGTTCATTCTTAATCTCTGACATGTCCCTCTGTCACTGCTTTCATGAAGTAAAAAGGTCACTATTTCAATTTTTGTGCAGTTTTACTATTACTTGGATACTTCCTCCAATATAAAAGGTAACATATAAGTAATAGAAAATGCCAGTGTAATGACAAGGGTTCATTTCTATATTTTACTCTAGGTAAAACAACTCTAGTTACATAGCTAACATCTATCTATGCAGAACTCTATCTGAAGATGCAGTCTTTTTATAATATCTGAGGATCTCACATGGCAATAATAAACTACAGCTGTGAAAACATCTAGAGTATTTTACAATTACTCTTACACGAAGATCTTGAAATACTTTAAAAACATGAAGATTATTATTCATGCTGCTGAGGAAACTGAGGCACACCTATACCAAGCGACATGGCCAAGGCTGCACAGAGAGTTAGCTCAGGGAGTCAGCAGCTCCAGATTTCATGAATCCTTAACCCCGACATAGAAGTAACACTCCTTTCAGCTTATACTTCTCCCATCAGACTTAACATCAGGTAGGTGATAGTCTGCAGCACACAGTCATTCCCTTCCCTTCCCTGCTGACAAGCGGGATGCTCATCCCAGCTCACCCACCCCAACCCCGCAGTCCCCATCGCCGCGTACCCACCTGCTTGTAGGCGTCCAGGAGGAAGCTGTTCCAGACGCAGCGCAGCCCCTCCGAGGTCAGCATCCTCCGCCACTCACCGCGCCCAGACTTAGAGCGGCTCAGAAACAGAACCATGTGCTTCAGGAGAATCACAGAGTCATAGAGCGCAAGAAAGAGGCAATTGGAGAAAAAGACTGGCAAGATCTGAAGCGTGATCAACAAATCCACACTTAGCAGACCCATCTTCCTTGCTGCTTCTCTTCAGGCGGATACCTTCAGCTCTCTTTATTGCTCTGTACCCTCATTTAAAAGAGTAAAGCAAAAGGCATTTCAAAAGCCCCATTACCCCTTTCACAGCTGCTTTCTTTAAAATAAGCAGAGATAGTTAAGTATGAGCAGGCTGGTTAAAACCATAACTGCACGATATTCATTCAACAGCTAGCTGCTTCTTTTTCAGAAATTTAGATGTTAACAAAAATTCTTCTCTTAACCAGGAGACCTGATTTTGCTGAAGAGAGAGGCAGCTGTGTTTCCAGTTCCCTGCAGTTACAAAATTTAAACTGAGACTGTTAATTGTTAACTTTCCCGCACTATCCCATTGTTTGTCGGATATTTAAGCACTGAACAGACCTCTCATTTCTGTGTCAGTAAAGCTAGCTACCAGGTGCAACAATACTTTTTAAAAAAGGTTTATGTACATAAACTTTCTGTTCCTTCCTCCCTGCTTCCCTCCCTCTCTTTCCCTCTCTGCCTCCCCCGCCCCCCCGCTCCTACTCCGCGTCTCTGTATTCCTGCCTTCCTCCTCTCGCACTCTCTCTTTGCTATCTGCCTATGGTGCAAAGTGCTCTCCCCTCTGGAGTCCTAGCTTGCTTCCCTGAAGCCTTTTATACATTCCCTAGCTAATTGCTGCAATAGAGAAATGAAACCCTAATCTTAGTAAAGATCTTGACGTCAATGTAAAAGAGGGCTTTACTTTGGCCAGGACTGCAGTGAATAGAAAAAATGAAATTCTCAAAACTTTTTTTTTTTTCCCCTTAAGAGAGAGGAGAAAAAAACGAGAAACAGAGAGCAAGGGTGGAACTTTGCTTTGCTTTGTAAAGGAGAAAGAAAAAACTCAATATGTTTCTGAATGTTCTTACAACATACTTCCAAATATTTGAAGAAATATTTTCCTGTGACATGGAAGATGACACAGCAACACAGACTTCTGTTGTTGATAGGTTTTTTCTCATGGTTTTTTTTTTTTCTCTTTGTCCTTTTTTCTTTTATAGGAAGGCATGTGAGTTGATGCATCCCAAGAAAGGGCACATTTATGTTCTTTTTTCTCCCACCTGCCTGAAGTACATGTATAGTGTTTAAATATCTTTTGTTGTTTTCTTAGTAAAATAAGTGAATATCTACAACTGGCTTCATCTACTGATGGGAAAGAGAAGGAGATAAGAAAGAGAGAAAATAAGTTTTTTATGGATTTAGGATTTTGAAGCTAAAGTTCCCTGCCTAAAAAAAATATATGCTTCATCCTTAAATGCTGTTAATCAACTGAGCTTCGAGGACTTTAATATGCCCCTATGATAGCTATTTACACTAGTCTACTATGGTTAACCAACTTTTGGTTAAAACCTTGTAAAGAAAAAACAGAAAGAAGTTTCCTCTGGCAGAGCCATTTGTACTTTAACCACTGCAAGTATCCCCTACAGCCCTATGCTGAAGGTTTTTTTGTTCATTTGCACTTCTCTTTGTTTCACGTTTTTAGTCCAATACTTAGTTGTCTTTTCACGTTATTTTTTGGGGAGCTACGGTAGACATGTTTGTTTGGAGTTTTTTTTAGCATGGTTCTAAATCCCTTAGAAAAATATTTCATGTACTTCCTATTGCAGACATCCATAATTTTGGTTTTTAGTGGATGTCTTCACTATGTGCTTACGTAGGCTCTCCTCACCGGATACATTTCATTCCCAGAGATGCCAGCATGATATCTAGCCTCTGTCAACTCACATCCTTGATGAGGAGTACAAGCTTACTTCATTAATATATCTTAGTCTTCATCAGTCATCACTATCCTTTCACTGCTAGCAAGTGCAGAAGGTAAACACCACCAATCTTCCCTACTCTGGGGTCTTTAATTTTCAGACATTGTAATATCACTTGGCCTGTCACTATACTAGGATGCACACCTATAGAAAAGCCACCCCATGTCTTGTCTTGTTCTCACCAAAAAAAAGTTTGTTTAGGTAGCTTAATTTCAGGCATTTGCAAAAGCTATCACCCAGACAGGATATCTGCCAGCAAATGTTTACTCATAGAAATAACTTTAAAAGGTTGCACACATTAAACCAGTGACCTTCTGCATTTCTAGGATAAACAAAACAAACAAACAAACAAAAAAAGACTGAGTTTCTTTTTCAAACAATTTTTAAGTCAAATGTTGGTGATGACAGTGTTCTGTTGCCATAGAAGGATTGCAGCCTCACAGATCTGGCTTTATTACTAAAACTTGCAAAAACACGTTTTAAGTAGGCATTTATATATCCCCACACATGGATGAGTCAGTGTGCTCATGTCATGTGAGCACAAGACAGGAACAAGGGTCCCCAGAGCTGCTAAACTCGCTTACTGTCTGACCTCGGGCAAGCATATGTAATCACTTGATTACAAGCACTCTTAAGCCTAAGTTACTCTTCTGTAGATCCACCACTAAAAGACACGATTCTGTCTGGGAAGGTCCCCTTTATTTTGGGAAGGTCTGTGAATCGGCAGGCCTGGAGATTGTTGATGACAGTGCCAGATGAATCATCAGCCATTGTTTCTGAGAACAGTTTGCAAACAGCTCTGAGGACAGTCCAGCTCAGGCTCTTCCTGTTCCCTGGAGGTAAAGTCAGGCAAGAACTTACCCTGGGAACACAATGTATTCTGGGTTCCTGTGAAACAACTGCCCCTACCCACAGCGTGCTTCATGGGTGAAGAGGTTGTTTGTAAGACAGCTGGAGACCAGACAGCTACAGAGCTTTGAAGTGCATCGGGAGCTGAGCAGGAAGCCCGTGGAGCACTGGTGTGAGATGGTAGTTCGTATTTACTGTGTCACCTCCCTTGCCTATAAAGCAGACTGTCTGGATAAACAGAACTACAACAGATTGTGGGTTTGGGAGCTTCAGTCAAGAAATGGATGATAACTCCCTAACACAACCATAAAGTCATAAATATTTCGAGTAAATAAATGTAAAAAGATAGTTTTTCTCATTACTGTCTTCAGAAGCAGCCTGTCTCTGCAGGGAACAAGGCACTCCTAGTCAGCTTGACAGGAGAGTCCAGCAGCCCTCAACAGAGAAGAAAAGCTTAACCCTACTTCTTGACAGTAGTTAATAATTTTTCTCCTTCTTGACTGAAACAATTGATCCCTGTGTTTATTTCTCTCAGATATCAAAAATACAAGGGAAATCACTATTTGCATCTTTTGTGACAGTCAGGTATGTAGAGCATAATCTTGCCTTTGAAGCCAACAGTCTGTTGCTATTTCCCTAGAGATGGTCGTGAAACAAGGAAGAAAGGCTCGAGGTTTCAGACCTTGAGACATTAGAGAGCCTTGAAATCGTGAAGCCTTCCTTCTTGAAGAAAAGCTGAATGAATTTGATACGTGAGAAAGAGTTAGGCAGGATTGAATTTACGCATGAAAGAACAGAGATAGGGTTAAGCTAAAGCTCATTTCAGTTACCTGCTCTGCCATACCTTCCTATATAATTTGGGCATAGCCCTACAATGTACCTCAGTTCTTCATCAGCAAAAGAAAATAAAAGTCCTCTCGTAATCTAAGGAGCAGTCAGGTTCAGTAACGGGAAATTAAACATATCATCCATAATTTGTCAAGGCGGAATGAGCAAAGCCAACAACATTAAAGCATTTACTGTTACTGAACCTTGTATGTGGCTAAAGTCAACAGTATCGGTATAGATGTTCATATTGGGTAATGTTTATAAAAATCAGTGCCATCAAAACCGAAACCATGCATAGCATCATGTTTCTTTCCAGTTTCAACCACAGTAGCATGAAGATTAGGACATGAGTCCCTAGTAAGTTTGTTTACTGCAGCCCTCTTGATAACTGTATCTGGACACAGAAAATTTGAGGTGAAGTTACTACAGCTCAGGCCACTTCCTCTAATCTCATTTTATAGTGGATCCATACTAGCTTTCTGCATGTCAGAGAGTATATTTTACAATCTTCACTTTTTATGTAGTTTTTTACTTGGTTGTTGCTTAATTACCTGTGTAAGCTACTGTGGCAATCAATCACACTGTTTCAAGACACTAGAGTACAAACCAAGTAGACTGATTAATATTTTGGTTACTCAGCCTTATTTTCTCCAACTAAGCAAGATTATTTTGAACGCACTTACTCGTTGCAGCACAGCTGTGAAAGAGTACCTCAGAGTGACAGGCAAGCAAGGCTGCTGCTCTGGTCCTACCCCCAGGAGGTTCATGGGAGAGATCATCCCAAAGGATTCAGCACAACCTGTGTGCCTGCCTCACTGCTTCTCACTGCTTTCACTGCCAAAACCAAAGAATGAAGCTTTTTGTTTCAGAGCTAGTTAGTGTGTCCATGAGCTTATCCCTGGAGAATTGTGCAGCTGCAGAGTGATATGGCTAGAGATGGGGAAGAGAAAAGTTTAGGTTAGCCTTGCCGCCCTGGGCAAAATTTGTTTATTAAAGCCAAAGAGGAATTTGTACCTCTCATAAACCCACATTTTTCTCTTTGCCAAAAAAGAAAAATCACCCCCATGTCTCAACAACAATTCCCTCCCTTAAAATGCCACTGAGCATTCACTGTCTATTTACACTTTTTGATTAGGTTCAGCAGCATATTTTCTTAGAAGAAACAGTATGTTTAATGAAAAAAGATTTTTTTTTTTTTGGTTTGGTTTTGGTTTTTTTTGCATAAGTTGCAGTGTTGTCTGAATGGATTATCCATGGTGTGGATTCCCCAGGCCTTACCTTCCTCCATCACTCCTGGCCACATCACCACATCTGAATGGAGAACTGTTCATCCCCAGCTCCATTCTGCCTGCTTAAAGCTGCCTCTGCTCTCTATAGGAATTTGCTTACCAACATTTCCAAGGTGAGCACACTAAATCGATCCTTACTGCCTAATTTATTTTTCTTTTGTATAAGCCTTGGTTTTGTTTTATTTGGGTTATTCTACCACTGTCGTTATTCTGCATAATTGAGAGTTGATTGTTTTGTGAAACTGGCAACTGTGAGAAGTGTTGATTTAATATCCCAGAGACCTGATTCCTTAAGTTTATCTGCAGTGCAGCTGAGTACAGGTAAGAAGAATGCAAATTGCCCACAGGAGCAGCTCTCCATGGCAATTTGGAGTGAAGTCCCTGAAGCAGATAAAGGAAGGCAGCCTCACTGCCCACTCAGTACACAAAGCAGCGCTACAATTAGAGGTCATTTCATCCAATAGGGGCCAAACTGGGACATTATTCAAACGAAGTAAAGAAGAAAAAGGCCATATAATTGGGTCACTTCTGGATAAGGAAAGAACAGAATATCCTAAGAGATGTCAAGTTATACCTAGCTGTACCAGGAAGTAACTGAGGCTGTCTTATAATCAAGCTGCAGTTGTTCAGAAAGATCGAAGTGCACAAGGAGAAATGGGACTGCTAATGCCTCTGCAAAACCTGTTCTGTAAACTTCAAAGCTGTCAGTCTGGCACCTTCTAAGAGCCTGCATTCATTGTATGATGGCAAAATGAAAAAATTGACTCATGGGTGTGGTTGTATAATAGTGACAAATTTGAGACTAGAAGAATTCCTCACATCCCTTCACTAATGATCCCCAAATTTCTATGCAAAACAAAAATCATCTCCCTGTTTCAACAACGCTGATGTTAAAACACACCTGGCTGAGTCAGACTTAATTTTGGAACAGAAAAAACACCCTATCCACCCTAAAAGTTAAGCTAGTTTCTTTAAAGTAAAACAAGAAAGCTGATTTATTAATAAGTATAATAAGAAGATTTTGTCAGAAGAAAAAGTAATCAGCCCAAATATCCTGAATAATACACAAGAAGAGCAAAAGAGACCTTTATGTCTTGAATATGAGAACAACTTCATCTATTTGTACGTTCTGTAAATTACCTCCCAAATTCCCCAGAAAACATGGGACTAGAATTTAAAGTCTACCTGTCTCGTGACTATTCCCATGAAATACATGTATGCAGGAGTATACTGGCAGCTAAGTGCATAGCTGTCAATAAGTTATGACATTAATGTATTCCTACCCATCTAAGCACCAGAGAGATGGGGGGGTGGGGGATGGATGGGATACGTATAAGATTTTATTATTATCTCTGTAGCCATTTCTAAGTAATTTGGCTCAAAGTTCTAGAAAAGCCCCACAGCCCCAATTTTCCATCTTGAGAAGGGTCCGTTTCCTTTTTCCCAGCAAACCAATGACCTTCTTCTCAAGAACAGACTCTTAGATGCATGAGATTAGTAACTATATATGTCCAAATACCATGAATGCTCAGTTTCAGATCAGACAATTTTGAATTTCTTTTTCAGTTGGATTCTAATTTCCTACCCAACCTTGCTTCTCTCAGTTTTTTCAATACTCTATCACCATCATTTGGATGCCTTTTAGAAAACATGAATTTGCAGCCAGAATATCCTGGAAGTTTGCATCTTCTGGGAAATCCATGAGTTTGTAGCTCTTCATTCTTGGCAATAAGGAAAATACCTAGGTCTTCTTGAATGTGGCAGTAAGGAGTTCGTGGGCAATTTATTTCTCTAAGTGAGGACATGCTACTTCTTATATCAAAGACGGAAAGCCAAGGCTTCTGCTTTCATTTCAATGTTTTCAATATTCATGACAGAAATTACAAATCTTTGAATGAAATCATAATGTGGATGTCCAAATCTCCTTGCAACAACTTGGCTTTGTACATTCAAGTGTATAAATAACAGCTTTCAGGCCATTTGAAGGCTGGCATTACTTTAATGAACTCCTTCGGTTTCATGAGTTTATTAAAAACTGTTAAATAGATATGGGACACATGAACAATATTTCTTGAAGTCTGCCTTAGCCCAGAGCTCTAGCTTTTCCTAAACTACTCAGATCACCTGCTTATGCTGGGTTTTCTACTATACTTTCTTCAGTTTGAAAAACTGTCCATACAGAACATTTTCTTTGCTACATTAGAAAAAGTTAATTCTATTATCCTAAAACATCTAAGTGATAATGCAAGAAGTGCCCTTTGTACTTCTTATAGAGGGATGTTAAATATATATAAATATATGTGCTTTAGTTTCCCCCATGACAGTATTTTCCAGAACAGAGGAAAATATTTCAAGTCAGTCACTACTGCAAAAAAATAAATCCACAATTTCAATGTTTCATTTTTTACTTGAAAACCAGCAAATTCCTGAGCTGTATTTCCACAGATAATAGGGATGCTAGACAGGATACGTACTCAACAATGTGAGCCATAGAAAGTACTCAAGAGCTGTGTACTGTAAGAAATAGGAAAAATTTTTATCTTCTGCTGACACTGACTTCAGACATACTCAGAGGGCAGCTTTACTGAAACTTCTGCTTTGATTCTAGTGAAATTAACTTTTCCTTTCCCACTCTGGGTTCTTTTGCTGTTTGGTTTTGTTTGTTTTTAATTCATTTTAATGCCATTATTATTTTTTGTTTAGAAATCACTTAGGCCTAGGATGCCTTGTAAAAACATGTTCTTTCAGTCTTCAATTTCTGTGGTTAGAAGTCTGTGACACTCGTACAGTCCCATGGCTGCCTCCATCCATCTTCGACCACAGTTCCCCACATTAGGGTTGTGATTCATGCTCATTTCTTTAGGGTTTGTTCATTTCATTAGTAAATATAATGTGTAAGTTAAATCATCAACTATGCCAAGCCTTGAATTAGTATATATTATAGAAAATCCCTGCCTTGAAGAGCTTCAATTTAAGAAGAAAATTTGAAAGAATGAAGTGGAGAAAGGGGCAGAGCCTCAGAGAATTTCAGCAATTTGCAGCCACAAGCCAGAACTTGAATTTCAGGGTTCTGTAATTCTTTTATTTCAGTATATCTCTCTACCCCTTTTATCAAGGCAAAGAATCATTCCAGCCAGAAATAGAAAGAAAATAGCAGGTTTGATTCCCAGGTTTTTATTACTGGATGCTACCACAACTAATGTTCAACAATAGAGGGTCAAGTAATGAAGATTTTGATGATTTAATGTTAGCGTACCCTAAAAAGGAAAGTTTATAAAATGGAGCAATTCAATTAAAAAAACCCAAAAAACTCAAAACTTTGTCTTAGAAATAAATCTAACACAAGTAGAGGGTTAAGGATTTTTGCTTTTTATTCCCTCACCATGTTCTTTGCTCCCAGTACATTTTGCTCTTTAGAGTTGCCTACATATCTGTTGTGAGGTCTGTTATGCCACGTTCCTAACCTAAAGAAGGAAAAAACTTCCCAGCAGGTAGCCTTCTCTTGGTAAAGGTGAAGTTTTTATGAAAGCTGCTTGTTCTGAAGTTCAGCATGACAGACCATTTCAATAAATGCTGTGAGCATGTACCCAGGAAGATTAGTTCTCATTTCCTCCTAACAATATTTGAACAGGCGTTTGAAAGGAAATGTAGTGATTTAGAAAGTTAAATGTAATTCCCTTTACATCAGAAGAATCGTGCTGGTGGAAATAAGCATTTTAGATGGAACTGTAGATTAAGAGTCAAAAAACCTTTCCCCTGTCAGCAAACAACTCACTGTGTGCATTTAAATAAACCACTGAAAACCTCTGCCATGCTTTCCCTACATATTTATTTTTACTTAAAGACTTATATCAAACACAGGTTTTTATGAAACTTAAGTGAGTTTTTCAAAGCTTTAAAGATTTTTACATCTTCAGAGAAAAGATGTGTTAAGTGTCAGATATTACTAACAGCAGTAATCAGAATAGTGCACCAGAGACACAAAATAATGCCATTCACCTGTAAGGTTTAATCATACTTTTAGTTACCTAGGCAGTAATCCATTATTCCCTCACACTCCAAGGACCAAGAATCTTATCAAGTTTTAATGTGATTTTGCTTATGAAGTCTCACTGCAAGTGAAAAGGGGCCCTCATCTTCACTGTGTACAAGTAAGATTAACACTATTAATCTAATAAATAAAAAAGATAGACTATATCCTATCCATTGCCATATATTTCTTTTAAAAACTCTAAGAACTAAAGTATTCTTCTGATCCTTCTGTTACAATGAAGCCAAAAGACAACTAAGTATGAGAAGTATTTTTTGTAGCCTAAATAATGCCATGTAGCATTTACCCTGGAGGTATCCACAATATAATTCTACCCCACTCTTATTAACTCACAATGTTTTCCTACAGTAAAATTCAGGTTTTTACATCAAAACATTCTGAACATAGGTGGATAAGGTACACTGAGAAAAACAGATTTATTGACATATTTAGTGGTAGACTTTTATATTTATTACTATAATTATTCAGTGGCAAACTTGACAGAGTGTCTGGTTTAGGGTGCTAGCAAGATTCTAATTTCACATAAAAAAAGTTAAAGTTCTTCCTCTTCCCGACAAAATCAGATAATTTTCCTAAAACCCCCTCAAAATATCTTGCAAAACGTTGACACATGCATGCACACACTTACTTTAAGCAAGGCATATTTAGTCCAGCATAGAAACCTTGAAAGCCTGGGTTTTCAAATGCACTTGTACAGGAAAAAATTTCTTATGACAGCATTAGCTGGAGTGTCCCATTCTTGAAATGAATATGCACAGGCCCTGTAGGTCTCTTCCACTTCTGACTTTCCACTGCCCTGGACTTCCTGTCACCATTAAGAAAAGTTAGGTGTATAGTTACCATTTTCCAAGGTGTATTGTTTGCATGTATTGCGTCTGTAAAAAGAATGGAGCAATGACAAACCGTGTTCACATGTCCGTGCCTCCAAACAGGGCCATTATGATCAATGCAGCACAACAACTCATAAGGGTACAGTTTCTTAAAGAAATGTAGCTACAACTTGTCTCTACATTGGTTCAGTTAGTACTCGTACACTGTCATCACTGCTGTAATCAGCAGTTGTAGTAATTTGCCATGGTTAAAAAAAAAAAAAGAAGAATTCAAAGCATTTTCTAATGTTAATTTTCCTTGAGAACTAAGAAGCTTAACAGCAGCTAAGTCATAGCTAGTTTTATGATCAATGTAAAAGATAATGAGTTGAATAGTAATAACACTTAGCACTTACGTAGCTATGTGTACTTTCAAAGTGCTGTACACATACTGAATAATTCATTTTAATTAGAAAAGCCTTGAAAATTAATTAAAGTACCCTTGAAATAAGTGAGAAGTGTTGGGCATTACTTCAACAAGGGAAAGATATGTCCCCAAATACCTTTACATCTGAAAACTATTAAGAAACTAACACAGCAACACAACTTAGGAAAAAAGAATGCTTCACCACATGGAATAAGCCTTCAGAAAAGAGTGAAACTACTTACACAAATAAAGCTGTAAGGTCCAGCCCTAAATTATATGTCACAGCTTTTCCCTTTTTTATTCTTTTTCTTTATTACAGAGATTTCAACCTTTCAATAGACCAGGCTAAAAGTCCCACTGATTTTACCTGAAGTCCTTTAGCAATTTGTATATGTTTTCTAAGTTATTTGCCTTTCCTGAACTGTTCAGTTTCATGTAAGCAGTGAAACTCATAGCTACAAAACAAAGAACGTTTTTTCTGTGTGCAAAACCACACCTTACTATTTCTAAGAACAGGGCTGTTCTCAGCACTCCTGCCCTCAAGAAAAATGCTGCACTTCCCATCAGAGACCTTCATTTTGTTCCTTGTAAGAGGGAGGTGGCCAGTAAGAGGGCAGTATGCTTTCTGAATTCCACAGCCTCATTTTACCTGTTTTCACGTTTTGGTAGGAGCTGCTGCTCTAGGGTGACAGTTCCATACCTGTTGCCATTCTCCCCATCATGCCAGCCAAAATGTCTGGGCTGCATGCAGCACACATGCAAGAGCACATTTCAGTTTCTCACAGCTAAAGGCCATCCCACCTCGTGTAAAAATTTTCCATCCCTTTTCCCATACAACCATTCACCCTTCCCTCTTCCAACACACTTCTTGCTTTCATAAAAATTTGTGTACTTGGGATGTATCTCTCAACTTGGCTTTTCATTTTCAAGCATACTAAATTTTAATCCATAAATACAAAAGTTAAATTCAGTAAAATCACAAAGGTAATTTTTCTAGAGCAAAATCATTTTTGGATCTAACTGATCTATGCAGTGCTACAATAATCCCAGCCAGTCATTGCTGCCTCTACTGAGAAGCAGGAAAAGATCCCTCTGGCTAGTGAACTCCATCAATTTTCCTAACCATTTTCAGTAATCTCTTCCAAAGATATTTTAAGTAAATTTATATAAAATATCCTTTTTGTTTCTCAGAGATACAACAGTTTCTTCTTATTGTGCTCTCAGAGGTAAATGATAATACATGGACATCTGAATGTTTTCAGCAGACATTGTGTAAGCATTCAAGCATCCAAATCTTGGTTTACGGTCAGCAGATTTTGTGAAAATGAACGTGGAATTACTGCTTGCATCTAAGACCTGATAAACTTGTCTATGGAAAAGGTAGGAAAGTGTACCACTTGGACATGTTATGTTCTCTTTGGAGAAGCTGGTACAGAAGAATCATAGAATGGATTAGGTTGGAGGGGTCCTTAAAGGTCACCTAGTTCCAACCTCCTCTAAAATGCCTGAGTTAAGCTCAAGCCCAGAGCCTTGGCATTTTGCATGGCTGGAAAAAGCAGAACTGAAAACTTGAATACTAGTTTCTTCAGGCTGTGGTCATATGAAAATTAGTCCTGACTGCATGTAGACAAGCCATTCCACCAAACAGATATTGGGAGAGAGAAGCGGGGGAAATGGGATATATTCTAGTACTTTATGCTCCCAAATTGGAAACATGAATCCCTTTTGTCCAGTCTATGATCTGAAATTTACTTCCTGACAGATTCTCAGGTGCCTGTATGTCTCACTGTCCCCATCTTACAACGTGGGCAATGACTGACTCAAATCAGAGCTAAAAAAAGATACAAGTATTGCAGTTACTTTTCTTACCACTACGGGAAGAAAAAGGAATCAAATTTGTATAATGATTTTGAGACAAGACAAACTATGTTAAACATTTTTCACTAGATAAAATTTACATTATCTGCATATTCTTCCTCTTCCACAATCTCTAATGAAGGCCAGGTATTTTGCAAGTTTAGCACCTCTCCTCCACGCACCTTATGGTTAAAACCACTATAGAGGGCTATAGATCCCCTCTGTCATGGATGGCCTGTATGACATTGAGTGAGCCAGAGCAGATCTGAAGGAAATAATTTCTTCTACAGAGGATCAACTTACAGCCATCAGACTCAAGTCCACTTCTACTTTGTCTCTTCTGATTTTGTCCTTTGGACCCTAGTAATATTTAATACATTGATATTTCTGAGACACTTTTGTATTATAGCATTTCCAGCCATAAAGGTAGACAGTTCTGGTGGGGTCACAAGCAAACTAGAGACGTCTCTTCAAGATGCATAAAGTTCAGCCACAGTTCACAGTCACAGTGACTGTATTTTCCAAAGCATCCTGTGCAATGCAATAACATGAGCTTCATCAGCCAGCAACAAAGAATAATAAGATGTCACTGTGGATGTTATTTCTGAGAGGCAATGATAATTCACTGGTATTTGTGCAGATTACTGACAACAGGTGTGCAGCAAAGTTGGTTCCACTCATTTGTATTAATAAATAAACCAGAGTATTGTGTCTTATCACATTAATTAATTAGAGTGGATTGAGTTAAAGAGCAGACCAGCAACTAATAAAAATTAATGAGGGACCATGCAATAAAAGGTAATCCTTTATGCTGTATCAGGTAAGCAGTAAAAGAGGTAAGCAATATATGAGTGAACTTCCACACCATGCTGGGAAGGCATTGTTAATCAGCTTTTAAAAAATATTTCAAGCATATTTAAAGGTATGATAAACATCAAAATCAACAAAACCTCCAATTTCAGGTCCTGCAAATGTGCAAAAAAGGTAAGGAATGAATAAGCATTCCAGGAACCAGGAAGGACACAGCTAGACTAGCAAACCTGGCTTCACACATTTTGCTTTCTTATGTCCCCTTTGCTTACCCAGACTGTTTTGGGTAACAACAGTACAAAGCAAGTCACCTCCCTCTGATGATTACCTTATCTTTTGTTTTTGCTAGTACATGAAAACTTCAGGGAATTTTTTGTTGGCTTTTCTTGGTTTGGTTGGTTTTGGGTTGTTGTTTTTTTTTTTTTTTGCGTCATTGTCATGTATAAGTACATCTACATAGTACAAATAAAATACTGCTTTAGTAACATGTGTCCCTTTGTGTTGAAATACCTGAATCACAGAAATTTACCTGCACAGGCAGAGACCTGTGCGGTCCCCTCCATGCCAAAATAGGCTTGTTGTCTACAATTATTCTGAAAGTATTGTCTCAATTGGTAGAAATTTCAAGGCATGTGACTTCTGCCCCTTCTCTTGCAGAAGATTTGACAAACCTACAATTTCTCGAGTTCAAAAGGCTTTTGCCTTCTACATTTTCTTCTCAAAAGATCACTCTAGGACACCTTAGTTTTGCTTTGGAATGCAAAATATGGCAGCAAGTTTTCCCCACTGTTTATACAGTTCAGTTTCCTATAGATAGCTACACAGAATCACAGAGTGGTGGAGATTAAAAAGAGCCCTCAAAGATCATAAAGTCCAGTCTCCTTGCTCAAAGTAGGGTCAGCTAAAGCAGGTTGCTCTGAGCCTTCTCCAGGCAGGTGTTGAATCTCCATGACAGAGACTCCACAATCTCTCTTGGCAACCTGTTCCACTGTTCCACCCCCTTCACAACAACAAGGTATTTTTCTCCATTCAGTGGACTTTCCTGTGTTTCAGTTTGTGTCTATTTTCTCTTCTCATGTCACTGAGTGACTCTGAGAAGAATCTACCTACATACTCAGAATTACTGGTGCATGGGGCTAGGCTCTCCTCTAGGTGTAGGACATTGTACTTCTAGTTGTCAAACTTCATGCAGTCCCATTTCTCCAGAGTGATGATGTCTCTCTGAACAGTATAACCATCCAATGTAATATCCCCACTGAATCTTCCTTTAGGCAAGGAATATGCATTGGACCATGCAAGCCTATGATACAAATTCAGCTGAATTTTATCTGAGATCACACGTACCTTGGCCCAATTTTTCTTGCCCTGCTGGCAGAGAAAGACCATTGCAAGGTTTTGTTAATTATGCTAGACCTTGCAAAAACCTGTGATGAGGAGAAGAGCCCTGCTGATGTAGATGCACCTTACACTTACAATGGCATAAGTACCCTTTTGTTAATTTTTTAATTCAGAATAAAAAACCTCTCCTAAAATTACACAGAAAGGGGAAAAAGAAAATTGTTTTTCAAAAGTTCAGGAAACTAGGAGAATAATGTGTGCTAATCATTGGCTCACTTTGTGTCTGTGAGTAAGCCTTTCTTCTTCACCTCTCCCATTTGATACAAATGTGAAAGCTGACGAGAAATAGTAAACTTACTGGAAAATTTATATTTAAAATCTCATTCCCTGAGCATCCTACCCCCATCCTCCACTTCTACAAGTGGTCAAGTAATTTTCCCAATAGTGAATGCCTTTTTTTTTCTTTTTAACAGCAACATTTTCTTCAACATATTTGATTCATATTAAAGAAGCCACCTGCCTTTACTACTCAGTTCACCTAAGCAGCAAGTTAATTATGCACATAATTGTCTTTTGCATCCACTGTGCCCTGAAGGAAGAATAATGTATTTGCATATTGGCAGAAAGTGCAGTAGTGGTGGACCAAGGGATTTATTACCAAATACATCCTACATGACAAATATCCAAGAGACACTCAGGTAGGGCCACTACAGACTAATCTTGGGGCTACTAAAGGGCAACAGTAAAGCAACACCATACAATTCGTGTAAGGCAGAGAGGCTTCCCATACAAAGAAAAAAAATTCAAACCAACTATAAAATCAAAACCCTCAGGGCTCATATTGAAAAGAATTATTCAGCTTTTTTACCTCTTCAAAGTACAGAAGATTTATTATTTCTAAAGTACTTTGAATTGAAGAATCATAATTTTTTTATGAATCACTAATGCTATTTCCTGTGTAACATTGATGTTTTTTTGGAAGGCATTCATCCGCCTACCACCCAGACTCAACTTTGCTTAATTTTTAAGACCGAACAACATACTAACTAGGATATCATAATGGACAACTGCATTGTAATGATAGAATGAAATGGCTCAGACAGTATATACCAGATCCTGGTCTGGATGAATTTGATGGTGAATAGAGGACATGTTTCAATCGTATAGAAAGAACAAGAAACAAAAGGCGACAAAGAACCTTATACTCTGAGGTCTTCGTTTACAAGGCATATTATGCAAACATACTCTGTGCTCTTAGAGCTTATGACCATATTATGTGACAGAGCATTTGAGGAACCTTCTCTGTTCCAGCATAATCACGTGATCCAGACACATACACAAAAGCCACAGTTTCAAATTACACTATAAATCCCATGTGCATCTCTGGTAAGTAACATCAGACTCATGATAGGAGAAACTATCAGGCTTTGCTTTTGGACCAAAGCTATCAAAAGAGGCAACTGGAAAGCTAGAGACTGCCTGGGCAAGTAGATATGTCCCTAGGGCTGGTCTAAATATGATGCACATGCAGAGTTCACTGGCAATACCAGGTGGGGAGCCTACTGTCAGCCTCAGTGTCTTTCTTGTGGGAACATAACACTGAAGAGTAGTTATTTCAATCTCAATCTGCTGTAGATACCTCTCAGTACAGTTTTGGTACCCCTTTTACTCTGGTGGGTTGCAGTTAAAATATCCTGTTGCAAGACCACATAAGGTCCTCATGTGTGTCACTCTCCAGCATTCAGCCTGCTGTCATAATTTAGCCAACAATAACAGCAACTGACAGCCACCACTTCATTTCTAGAATAGCAGCTTCCAAACTTTTTTTTTTTTTTCTGGAAACATCTCTTTGGGCTCATTATATGCTTGTAGCTCTGAATTTCACTTTTGCAAGTGAATTTCCAGTTGGCTCCTGACTTCTTGCATCATTGCTATGATTATTGGGTTTGGAAGAGGCAAGTTCAGGAGTTCATCTCCAAATATTCAGGGTCAGAAACAAAGGTATATCTGATAAAGGCTTGGCAGAAGTCTGAAATTATACTGGAAATATGAAGAAAGTAAAGATCCCGGGGTATGTTGATGCAAAGATAAAGCCATAACAGCTCAGGAAGATTCTAAATTTCATCTGGAAATCCAAATTTCTAATACAACTGTGCCCTCTTGTCAGCACCTTGCAATCTCAGGATGGGTTAATTAATAAAAGCCATCCTCTATATTTGCTTTGTTTATGGAGAGGTAAATGATGTTCAGAGTTCAAAATTCTGACCTGGCCCTTAAAAAGAAATATAATTTATAATCTGGCTATGTTGGAAAACAACACTCTTGAACCAACCAGGTGTCTTCTTGGCACAAAAGCTCTTTCATGATAAAAATCAAGCTTGGATATTTGGGTGGGTTGGGTTTTTTTCCATTTTGTTTTAATAAGTCAGTATGACTGCAAGCCAAGATTAAACAGTGAGAAAGAGACAAAGTATTTTACCCGGCTTCACAGTGCCTTCGGGCTATGCCAGCTACAATACCTTTCAACACCATTCTCTCCCATTGTGAGGAATAAAAAACTAAAAAGCCTTTTTGGCAAAAGTGGCCGAGTGATTAAGGATAAAACAAATAGTTTTTAGAGAAAAAAAAAAAAAAAAGACAAGCCATGGTGAAACTACCTGCAGCTGACACCATCTGCTCTAACAGAGCAGGGTCACTGAACTCCATAAAAAATATTTGAGGCAATTGTCATCCAAAGTCAATCTCTGTTTTACTGTATTGTATTGTGCAGAAACATTGACTTTTCTTTGAATACTCAGGCTTCTACAAAAGGTAGGCAAGCCAGACATTGTTCATACAGCCTAAGGCATTTCCTTCTATCTCTGAAATGTGGAAAAGCATAGTGATCACATTTACCAGAGGTGCTTCATTTTATCTGGGAATTAGGAAAGCAGAGTTTTAAGGGGAAAAAAACCCCTGTAGACTATGTAAATTTTTTGTACTGATTTAAAATTATTTATGATGATGTTTTATTTCCCCAAAATTAATCTCAGTCAGAGAATGGATGACTAAAACATACAACGACTAATTTCATGCAGTATGATTTACTTACTGCAAGAAATTGTGAATCAAGTTATAAGGTCTAATTGTAGCCTTGACAGGCTTTAGTTTGTGTCTTACTAGTTGTTTTTTGTGGCCTCTCTATCCATTTATTTAAGATGAGTTTCCATTAACTACTGCATGTTCTAAATTGGTTTTAAATCACTGTTAAGTCTTCTGCTTTAACTGCCCCTTATTCTTCAGTTGCCTCTGGAGGTACAGAAGTTGTTTCACCACTTACATTCAGATCCTTCGGCCTTTGTTTTAGAGATCTCATAGTCCTATTTCTCCTCACTGCTGTGATTTCTCCTCCCACAGTGTTTGTGCAGCACCTAATACAAAAGGAGCTTCATCTACAGCCATCACTACCATCACAGCCACAACCACCACAACAGCAAGAACAGTGTAAATCACCATGCAACTTACCGATCACTTGTAAAATATTTTCATAATTTTCACTGAATTTCTTCCTTCAGAGTCAATAGAAATAACATGCTTAGGCAATTGTTCGATTGACAGAATAATTAAACTGAGATTAAAGGGAATTTTGATTTTTTTTTAATATGCTCAGAATATATAGAGCATGTTCTGCTGCCTATGTCGTTTTCATTTAGGTATCCCGTCTTACTGCTAAAATCTTTTTGATGTGGACAGCAATGATTGTTTTAATGGGTATCATTAGCTTCTTGTGTTCAGCATAATTGAAGATGTTTTAATTAAGTCACTTGTATATGCATTGGTTAATGGTAGAATTTTCTAGAGAATTTTTGCAGTGATAGAAAGAGGAACAGTAAAACGGGAGAGGGAGTGGAGAAGAAAACACCCCAACACACATGGGAAACAAGCTCCAGGGTATTGTCTCTTTCCTACCAAGGCACTTCATCATGATTTCTTGAGATTGTGCAGAGAGATAGCATCCCTCAGCCTGACAAGTCCTAAATTATTACATTTCTGCCTTATTTATTTTTCTTTCCATGTGCCCAAATCATGACACAGGTGTGAGGGAGAGAGACTCAGTACATGTCTATGTACACAAACACAATATTAACACAGTTATTCATAGTTGCATCATAGTAGTACTGGACTTACAGAAAAATCAAAGTCCCTTCATCCATATTCACTAGGCCAAAAGTCCTAAATCCATAACCCACTGAAATCAGGGAATATAAAGTGTTGGCTGAAGGAGACTTGTGGCAAGACCAAGAACTAAGCCTAGATTTCTGGAGGCTCATTCAGATGCTTTGAAGGTGACACAACTTAAGAGAAAGAAAAAAGTCAAATAGGAAAGAATGATGCTGTGCGAACTCAAAGAACTTAAGTGAAGGTCACAGATCTCAGTACTTGAAAAATTTAAGATTCAGGCCAAGGATTCAGCCTTTAGAATTATTATTTTTTCTAGGAGCTGGTTAGTCATGTATTTGTTGCTCATACGTTAAAAGCTAACAGAATTTCTAGGCTAAAGAAGAATTCTAATTCCGGATTAGAAAATGTACAATTTCTCCCTTTCCAATGCAGGGAAAGATCATGCCAGAAGTGAGCTTGAATCCAGCACCTGTGTATTTAATTTTCATCTTGAAAAAGAGAGACTATGTCACGCTGGAAAGTTGCACAATTTCTGCACTTAAAATGGGAACGATAGTATATCTCAGTGTCGCTAAGGTACTGGAAATGTATACATTTTTGAGACACAAAATTTCTAATATAACTGGGTCAAGGTCTCCAGTGACAGTATTTTTACAAATTTGAAGTTCTATACACATAATATAAAAGAGTAGTTCAGACACCAGAGCACAAAAAAATAAACAAACTTGGGAATATAAAAAAACAGCCAACACAAGCATGTACCTTCCTTGTCCTCCTCACACTTCCCAAGGTCTCTGTAACATACTATGCAAACACACTCTTCAACTGTCAGCTGTTCACACAGAGAATGCCTCCTATAGTATTTAAAGTTAGAAGAATACTATGTGGTTGAGTAAAATTTCAAAGCTCATAAGAGGTCTTTCAAAACTCATTTCTGTAACAGTATGTGAAAGAATGAACCTTAAAAGTCAGTAAGATGTGATCCTGTATATCCAAAATCATTCAAATATATTATTACATTACTAGATATTATTACTTACCTGCACTCATCAGGTTATTAGTTCTATTACTGCCTATTGAGGGAGTCCGCTGCCGAACTTTCTGAAATAAAGATGAGATACAACACATTTCCTGAACATACATGCTCTTTGTATATCTATGACTTTACTCTGGTATCTTATCTCAGGGGAAGGAAAAAAAAAAAGGTTAGAAAGGCAGTGCTGCTTTTCATTTAATTAAGATATCAATTTAAATAAAATAAAACTGCAGTTACTTTCCGATAAAAGGCTTAAATAACAAATTTGATGGAAGAAGCTAATGAAAACATATGTCACTGTCTTCACTTCTTCCTTCCAAACATCACAGGTCGAACAGAACACAATTTATTGGCTGCTTAAATGCAGATCATGTCTATTAAAGGTGTTTGTGGTCTCTACTGCCATTGACCAGAACTCAGTTTTATTCTAGAATTTGTGACATCTGTCTAGTTTTCATACCAGTCTCTTCCATTAATTCCCTACAAAGCATTTTCCAAAAATTCATTTGCACACCTATTTCCCTTTCAGCAAACAGCCAGATCAAAATAGAAAATTATTACACCCATTGAAATGGAATCAAAATGTCATGTCTCAACGAAAGTTGAAAAAATTATATTGTTCCTCATTTGCAGTTAGAAACTAATTCCACAAACAGTGGACAATTAATTACTTTCTATAATACTGCTGTGAAGCAGTGAAGAATGAAACAGAGGAATTGAAATTCAAAGCCTTGATGTCAGGGCAGGAATCTGTTAAGACATTCCTAATTACCCCTCACTTTTACCTCCTGACCTTAAGTTAGTGTCTGAAACAAGAGATGTTCTGTTTTCATCATTCACATCAATTTGGTTTTATTTTTGCTGTTAAGAGGACTGTATCCATAATTTTCAGAGGCAAGAGACAAAGCTATGTGACTTCATGGTCCTGCCTCTTTTTTTTTTTAATATGCATTTAGTGTATAAAGCATCCACATACGAAACCCAGAGACCTAATCACACAACAGTCAAAGGCTAAGCAATGTAGTTGCCAGCGTACACTTACATTGTGTTCACAAATCCTCATGTATACAGATACCTTTTACTGTATACATTGACTAAAGCCTTGTACACAGCAAAAGCAAAATACACAAGAGTCATTTAAACAATAACAGCAACAAAAAAACCCCCAAACAAAACCACGAAGTAAGTTTGCCAATGCTAAATTTGGAGGAGCTGTTGACTCCCTAGAAGGCAGAGACGGCCTGCAGAGAGGCCTGGATAAATTAGAGGGCTGAGCAATCACCACCTGTATGAAGTTTAACAAGGCCAAATGCCCGATTCTGCACGTGGGATGGGGCAACCCTGAATGTATAGACAGACTGGGGCATGAGATGCTGGAAAGCAGCGCCATGGAAAGGGACCTGAGGCTCCTGGTTGATGGAAAGTTGAACATGAGCCAGCAGTGCCCTGACAGCCAGGAGGGCCAGCCCTGTCCTGGGGGGCATCAGGCCACAGCATCACCAGCCGGGCAAGGGAGGGGATTGTCCCACTCTGCTCTGCACTGGGGTGGCCTCACCTCGAGTGCTGGGGGCAGTTTTGGGCAACACAATGTAGAAAAGACATTAAGGCATTTGAGCACATCCAAAGGAAGGCAATGAAGATGGTGAAGGGCCTTGAGGGGAAGCTGTATGAGGAGAGGAGATTGAGGGGAGACCTCATTGCAGTTACAACTTCCTCAAGAGGGAAAGAGGAGGGGCAGGCACTGATCTATCTGGTGACTAATGACAGAACTCAAGAGAATGGCATGAAACTGAGCCAGGGGAGGTTTAGGCTGGATATTAGGAAGAGGTTTTTCACCCAGAGGGTAGTTGGACACTGGAACAGGCTCCCCAGGGAAGTGAGCACAGCACCAAGCCTGGCAGAGTTCAAGAAGCATATGAACAATGCTCTTGGACGCATGGTATGATTCTTGGGGCTGTTCTGTGCAGGGCCAGGAGCTGGACTTGTGGGTCCCTTCCAACTCAGGATATTCTATGAATTTATGATTCTAAGAGTCATTGTAGTTTCTGGCTCATTCAGAAAGGACATCCTGCATTTTACCATAGAAGCAGGTGACAAAATGGTGAAAGAAACGCTCAGACAAGACAGGTAGAGGTAACACCATGACAATAGAATAAGGTGGAAAGAGTAGACAATTTGCATAGCTAATCTTTGAGCTCAGTGGCTCTCTTCCTGAATAACAACTACAGCTGTCCTCCTCTGTAGATGAGTTAAACCAAGAAATGCCCTGAGGGCAAAGACAAGAGCCTTGATTTTTAAGAACCTGTGAAAGAACTAGAAAACGAGTGGTGACATGGTCCCAAAACAACCAGAAGCATATAAATAGCAACATTCTGACCCTTATGCAAGGATGGGCTTGTGAGTACAGTGACAGAGAGAAGAAAGATGGCTGGTTAATATGATATACCTGATTGACTAGTTTTAATGATGTAGCCAAAACCTTAAAAACCTCTGACACAAAAATAAATAAGGACATGCTGGACTCCAGGTACTCAGAAATTACTTTCACCATAAAGCTGTCAATGTTTTGCCAAAGAAGTTGTTCATTGCTATGAATGGCACCTTGGCTCAAGTAAAATGACCTCAGCAGTGTCACAGCAGCTGTACACTCAGCAAAGAAGAATGATTTGCAGTGAAGTACAGGCAGGATAAACTGGCAGCCCTCAAGGGGCTGATTATAATCCAGAGTGTGTAGTTCTGCAATGTAAGCAGTACAGGACAGACCCTTTCAGTCTCTTCTTGCTGTCGTGCACTCTCAAATCTCCTGGGGTTCCCTGGCAACATTGTCTATGCTTGTTCTCAATGTAGGTGGCCCTTATACAGGTAGCTCCATGGAATATTCCCAGCAGTAATGACTATTTTCCCAAGAAGGGTGTGTGGAATCACATGTGAGCTTGACTTCATGTGAATTATCCGTACATCGAAAGTTAAACACATTTAGTGGGAAGACTGCTTGTCC